>CM065593.1:171855844-172011572 GCA_033119425.1 Bufotes viridis | reverse complement strand
TTAACGAACATCTCCTGAAACTCTGTGAAGAGCTCCTTTAGCTGTTGACGTTTCGATTCATCAGAGCATTTGTCAGCTATGGAGATTTGTTCTTCTACCCACTCCTGAAATTCTGGAAAGATCTCAGGCTGACTTAACTCTTAAGCTTCTTCAAGCTCACTAGTTAAATCGTTTTGGGTGTAGCGTACCTTATCCTTTCCTTGCTGGTATGACTCATACTCCTTTTCAAAACCAATGATGTTTACTTGATGTGGCATGTACCTTCTTCAGAGCTGAACGGATAAACAGAGTGGATATTGAATAACCCCTCAGGTGTTGAGGAAAAATGTTGTTCCACTACCTGTTCTTTTGTCAGGTATTCATCAGGAATTATTCCAATAACATCATTTTGGAATCCAAAAGTGTAGCATTCCGAATCCATAGCCAAACCAATTACGGTATCTTTTTATAAGGATATGCTATAGGGAACCATATTATGAACTACCATGTACAATGGATCCTGAAGGATATTTATCATGGGAGTAGGCTTTATCTCCAGGCCGAGTTGTTGCATCCGGTTGGATAAACAGATCAAAGCATCTGCATTCTTCAGCTTCTGTCCCTTCTTTACTTTAATGGGGAGAAGAAATGGTTTGCACCCTTATGGATTTCAACCTTCTTAGCAACCATGATACTCATGACATAGGGCATCTGTTGTCCCCATCTCAAAGCCTGCTCTACATCCTGGAATCCCTCTGGGTTTCCTGGTAATCTGGACCATAAGGTATTATTCACCAGGTCAATCTGCATGGCAAATCGTTGCAGAAGGTGGTTACCTATACATTTGGTACCATGGTTCATTCAACACGATGAAAACGTGTTCCGTATTCTTACTTCCTATGGAAATCGACAAAAGAAATCTTGCAACCACATTATGACTCCGGGAATCTCCATCCAGATCATAAACCCAATGGTCCTATGGAGAGGAACTTTTAGGATTGGTGACCTGTCTTAGGAGGCCGAGGCTTACATAGCTGGCTTCGGATTTCAGATCCATTTTGGCATATTTCACCCGGGCTATGTTATTCAATTGTACAGGAAGCAATAAGTCGTCATTGACCTTTTCAACCCGTACCATTGATTGAACGTGCTTGGTCAGGTCCGCGACTTCTTGATTTTCCCCTTCAAGAGAAATAGTTAATACATCATCATCCAGGGTTACCTTTTTGATTCTGTCCCTCTGGATGGTAATGATATGAGCGGCACCATTGACAGCTATCTCGGGTTTACCATTCTTCAGGATCGTGATAGCTGGTATTTTATTGTTCCTGAAATTAACTTCAATAGAGTTAGGCCTCTCTTCAATCATGTGACAACTGCGTTGTGCTTGTGTGTTGCAAGAATACTCGTAGGCAATGGGTGCCTTCACCTGAGTCCAGACTGCTTCATTAATGAAATCGACTATGGAACTCAATCTTTTTAATAATTCAATCCTTATGATCATCCGATCATATGGGAGATCCAGAATCAATGTGGGGTGTCTAATCGTTTTCTTGACAATCCTAAATGTCAACCATGATGTGCCTCTTACCTGCAAAGCATCCCCACCTACACTTATCAAAGAGCCATCAAATGATCTTAATTTTGGCTTCTTTGCTGTCAAATCCAGAACCTGCTGGAAATAACTGTAAGATAAGATGGTGGCTTGTGATCCCGTATCGAGTAAACCTTTGATTGGTCCGATAAGTTCATTTTGAAGATACGAAGATACACCATCAACCTGAAATAAATCACATATGAAGTTAGGGTGTTTACTCATTTCATGCTTTCTAAGAGCGTGACCTTTCTGCAGCTTCGTGACCTCTGCATTCCTGTGTCTCACAGGAAAAGTTGGAGTAGCAGTGTCAGCCTCCACCCTTGGGGAAAGCTGGATTATATCACAGTTTACAGCTGGCTTATGACTAGATGCTGGAACGATGGGATAACACACTGGAACAGACGCATGGTCGCAGGAATCGACATGATTAGACTGCAAGACAAATTACATATTAGACACCTCCTCCCTGGCCCCAATTTCAGGGGTACTGCAAGGTAAAATGGTATTAGTAATCATATCATATTCTTTCTAAACCATCTTAATAGCCTTTCAGTGGCCTGGGTTCTGACCCGGCCCGATCTGCTTTATGATGTTGAGCTGAGACCTGGAGTTGCCCCTAAAAATGGTTCAGGCTGTTTTCCTGGGGATACCTGGGACAACTTACTCACAATGTCACTTAACTCGGCCACTTGTTCTGCCAGCTGATCAAACCTGTAAGGTTTGCACATATTTTGATTTTGTGGGGCGCCCTGGTTATTGGTGGGTGACCTACTCCTAGGTGAATTTGAGGGTTCCTGCCTATCTTTCTTCTGTTGTCTGGGCCTGTTATTCCAGTGCTTATAACCCTGGGAACCCCTATTGTTAGAAGGCCCATATCCCTGGGGACCCTTATTGTAATAGGGACGGTAGTTAGACCTCCCAGCACCAGGACTATCCCCCTCTAACCCATTGGGATTTTGAGGCTTGGTTTGCTTGGGCCCTAACTGTTGTCGCTGGGTTTGTTGGACAGGTCCTGTAGACTGAGGGTACTTATGTGGCTGAGTTTCAAATCCCAAGTTAGGGTTTACCTTAGCTTCAGCTATATTTTTCTCTGGGGACTTTTTGAATCTTGGGACTTTTTTTCACCTGTTGCATGGCACTCACTGTTATTATACAGCTTGGTGGCAGCCGTCACCAACCTATCCAAGGGAGCTTCAATATCCAGATCTCTGGCTAGGCTAAGTTTGATCTGGGTTGGTATAGCATCATAGAACAACTGCTTAAACTCTTAAGATTCCCAGTTTGAGGACCTATATGCTAATCCATAAGCATTTTTAAGGACAGAGAGGAATTCATCTGGACTCTGATTGGGCCTACATAAAAGCTTATATATGTCCCGTTTTGCAGCAGTAATGGTTCAGTATGGTCCAAATTCCAATTTAATCTCATGCAAAACACTTGGCCAATCTTGTATTCCTCTCTCCCTAAAGGAGGTAAAGCAATAAATAGAAAAAAGGGAGAGGGGGACAGCGCCTCCTGTGTGGGACCGTTTGGTATAGGGAGTATAACAATAATATAATGTCCTTACCAGATGCGGTTGTGAGGAAGTAATGACGATACTTATCATCAAATACCAATGGAAGGAATCTGATCCTGTCAGCATCAGAGTATAACTTCAAAGAATCCATAGTGGACCCATACAGTTCTAAGTGGTTCGCTATTTGAGAAGAACCCTTCTTAGAGAACTTGGACACGGTGGCATTTAAAAACTTAATTATGCTGGAGGATCTTTGATCCTTTTCTGAATATTGGGAAATTTTCTTCCTAGAAACCACCTCAGCATACGTTAGTCGTCTGATACCCTGATCCTCTTTGTGGGCAAACACATGCCTGCGTGGCAGGGAGTAAGATACACACTTTCCCACATCACTGTCAGACTCACATACACTTTCACCACTTTCATGAGACACATATGGCACAGGTAATTTAACCCTAACCCTAACATCTCTAACCAGGGGAATATGAAGTGGAGGGTCAGGAGATCCCACAGTGTTAGACGGATCCCTTTTAGCATTGATTAAATTATGGGCTGATCCATCTGTCTGCTGAATTTTGGAATACCGGAGATATAACTCCTCTAAATCACTTTTTGCCTTTTGGTATGCATCATGGCTAGGATCAAGATTGTAATTTAAGCTTCTGATCATGGCCTCTGCGGATTTTAGTTCTGCTTCTAGCTTGGAGGCATGTTTCTTTGTTCCCATCATGGACTCATATCTATCCCCTGAAAGAGTACTGGCCGCTAACAATGCATACAAAACAGGTGGCAATGCACATTATAGGTGTTGGTCCCTCTTGGTATTATCTTTTGTCAAATCCATATGTGTCAGGTATTTATCAACTGTGCCACCTAGCATCCATACATCACAACGTTCTTCATGTTGACGCTTCGATTCATCGGAGCATGCATCAGCTATAGAGATTTGTTCTTCCACCGGCTCCTGAAATTCTGGAAAGATCTCAGGCTGACTTAACTCGTAAGCTTCTTCAAGCTCACTAGTTAAATGGGTGCAGCGTACCTTATCCTTTCCTTGCTGATATGACTCATACTCCTTTTCATCGGTCTCATGGTTAAAAACAAATGATGTTTCCTCGATGTGGCATGTACCTTCTTCAGAGCTGAAAGGATAAACAGAGTGGATATTGAATAACCCCTCAGGTGTTGAGAAAAAATGTTGTTCCACTACCTGTTCTTTTGTCAGGTATTCGACAGAAATTATTCCAATAACATCATTTTGGAATCCAAAAGTGTAGTATACCGAATTAATAGCCAAACCTATTACGTTATCTTTTTGTAAGGATATGCTATGGGGAACCATATTATTTACTACCATGTACAATGGATCCTGATGGATATTTACTTATGGGAATAGGCTTTACCTTCAAGCCGAGTTGTAGACATACGGTTGGAAAAACAGATCAAAGCATCTGTGTTCTTCAGTTTCTGTCCCTTCTTTACTTTAATGTAGAGAATAAATGGTTTGCACCCTTCAGGGATTTTAACCTCCTCAGAAACCATGATACTCACGGCATAGGGCATCTGTTGTCCCCATCTCAAAGCCTGCTCTACATCCTGGAATCCGTCTGGGTTTCCTGGTAATCTCGACCATAAGGTATTATTCACCAGTTCAATCTGCATGGCAAATCAGTGCAGAAGGTTGTTACCTATATACATTTGGTACCGTGGTTCATTCAACACGATGAAAATGTGTTCCGTAGTTTTACTTCCTATGGAAATGGACAAAAGACATCTTGCAAACACATTAAGACTCTGGGAATCTCCATCAACATCATGAACCCAATGGTACTGTGGAAAGAAACGTTTAATCATTTTAGGATTGGTGACCTGTCTTAGGAGGCCGAGACCTACATAGCTGGCTTCGGATTTCAGATCCATTTTGGCATATTTCACCCGGGCTATGTTATTCAACTGTACGGAAGCAATAAGTCGTCATTGACCTTTTCAATCCGTACCATTGATTGAACGTGCTTGGTCAGGTCCGTGACTTCCTGATTTCCCCCTTCAAGAGAAATAGTTAATATATCATCATCCAGGGTTACCTTTTCGATTCTGTCCCTCTGGATAGTAATTATATGAGCGGCACCATTGACAGCTTCCTTGGGCTTACCATTGTCCAGGATCGTGACATCCGGTATTTGATTGTTCCTGAAATTAACTTCAATAGAGTTAGGCCTCTCTTTAATCATGTGACAACTACGTTGTGCTTGTGCGTTTCAAGAGTACTCATAGGCAATGGGTGCCTTCACCTGAGTCCAGACTGCTTAATTAATGAAATCGACTATGGAACTTAATCTTTTTAATAAATCAATCTCTATGATCAGCCAATCATATGGGAGATCAACAATCAATGTGGGGCGTCTAATTATTTTCTTGCCAATCCTAAATGTCAACCATGATGTGCCATTTACCTACAAAGCATTTCGACCCACACTTATCAAAAGGCCATCAAATGATCTTAATCTCGGCTTCTTTGCTGTCAAATCCAGAAACTGTTGGAAATAACAGATAAGATAAATAAAAGATAAGATTGTGGCATGTGATTCTGTGTCGAGTAAACCTTTAATTGGTCCGATAAGTTCATTTTGGAGATACAAATCCACAAAAAATCGTCCATCAACCTGAAATAAATCACATAGTAAGTTAGGGTGTTTACTCATTTTATTTTCAGCTTCGTGTCCTCTGCATTTCTGTGTCTCACAGGAGGGTTGAAGGAGCAGCATAAGCCCCCACCCTTGGGGAAAACTGGATTATATCACAGTCTACAGCTGGCTCATAACTAGATGCTAGAACAATCACATAGTGTAACACACTCATGCTCGCAGGAATCGACATGATTAGACTGCAAGCCAAATAACATATTAGACACCTCCTCCCTGGCCTCAATTTCAGGGTCAGGGGTACTGCAAGGTAAAATGGCATTAGTAATCACATCAGATTTTTTAAAACCATCTTAATGGCCTTGCAGTGACCTGGATTCTGACCCGGCCCAAACTGCTTGATGATGTTGAGCTGAGACCTGGAGTAGCCCCTAAAAAAGGTTCAGGCTGTTTTCCTGGGGATACCTGGGACAACCTAATCACAATGTCACTCAACTGGGCCACTTGTTCTGCAAGCTGATCAAACCTGCTTGGTTTGCGCATATTTTGATTTTGTGGGGCGCCCTGGTTATTGGTGGGTGACATACTCCTAGGTGAACTTGAGGGTTCCTGCCTATCTTCCCTCTGTTGTCTGGGCCTGTTATTCCAGCACCTGTAACCCTGGGAACCCCTATTGTAATAGGGACGGTAATTAGACCTCCCGGCACCAGAATTATCCCCTCTGATCCGTTGGGATTTTGGGGCTTGGTTTGCTTAGGCCCTAACTGTTGTCGCTAGGTTTATGGGACAGATCCTGTAGACTGACGGTACTTATGTGGCTATGTTTCAAATCCCAAACTATGTTTTAGCTATGTTTAGCTACATTCTGCTCTGGGGACTTTTTAAATCTTCTCTCGCCTGTCGCATGGCACTCACTGATATTATACAACGTGGTGGCAGCCGTCACCAACCTATCCAAGGGGACTTATATGCTAATCCATAGGCATTTTTAAGGACAGAGAGGAATTCACAGGGACTCTGGTTGGGCCTACCTATAAGCTTATATATGTCCCGTTTTGCAGCAGTAATGGTTCGGTATGGTCCGAATTCCAATTTAATCTCATGCCAAACACTTGGCCAATCTTGTATTCCTCTCTCCCTAAATGAGGTAAATAAATGACGATACTTATCATCAAATGCCCATGGAAGGAATATGATCCTGTCAGCATCAGAGTATAACTTCATAGTGGATTCATACAGCTCTAAGTGGTTCGCTATTTGAGAAAAACCCTTCTTAGTGAACTTGGACACGGTGGAATTTAAAAATGTAATTGTGCTGGAGGAACTTTGATCCTTTTCTGAATATTGGGAATTTTTCTTCTTAGAAACCACCTCAGCATATTTTGGTCGCCTGGGACCCTGATCCTCTTTGTGTGCAAACACAGGCCTGTGTGGCAGGAAGTAAGATACATGCTTTCCCACATCACTGTCAGACTCACATGCACTTTTATGAGACACATATGGCATAGGGGATTTAACCCTAACCCTAACATCTCTATCCGGGGGAATATGAGGACAGACACTTCTTGGGGCTTCTGTGTTACTGGCAAATAGTAAGGTGGTTACAGTTTGGAACGCCCGACTCAATTGGGTTACTGCCTCCTGTGTAATCATGCCAACACTTTCAGGTTGCTGAGTGTCTTGGATGGGGTCTGCTTTAAGAGCATATGATGACATGTTTGCATATTGGGGAGTAAGAAGCGGAGGGTCAGGAGATCCCACAGTGTTAGACGGATCCCTTTCAGCATTAACTAGATTATGGGCTGATCCATCTGTCTGCTGAATTTTGGAATACTGGAGATGTAACTCCTCTAAATCACTTTTGCCTTTTGGTTTGCATCATGGCTGTGATCAAGGTTTTATTTTAAGTCCTTGATCATGGCCTTTGTGGATTCTAATTCTGTTTCTAACTGGAATACATAGGTCCGCATTTTCATTATAGACTCATATCTATTCTGTGAAAGAGTACTGACCTCTAACAATGCAAACAGAATAGGTGGCAAAGCATATAAGAGGTGTTGGTCCTTCTTGGTATTATCTTGTAACACATCAATATATGTACTATATTTCTTGATTGTGCCACAGGGCGTCCATACATCCCCACGTTCTTCCTTGGCTCTCGCCTGAATATCACTGATCCATGTAGCCATATCCTTATCCAATTTAACCCATGAATATATATATATATATTCAACAACTTTATGGATCAGCTGCTCCGGGTTAAATGGACTTTCTGCTGTAGCATGGCCACTACCCGGGTCACTGCCTGTTGCACTCATCATTCTCATCAATAATCAATACCGATAACAATAACAATCTGGCAAGCCAAGAAGAAGTTTTGAATTTTTCACTAAATAATTTATAGAAATATCTCAAGATCTCAGCAGTGCCTCCGCTTATGTCAAAATATATCTGCAGTGCCTCCACTTATGTCTTTTATATAAAATATAAATATGTTATATGAGATAATATGTCAATAAAATATGGAAATCAGTCAGGAAATCCACTAGGCAGACATACAAATGCCTTTCTTTTATCTTGAGACTATAAATTTAATTTATGCAATTAATGAAACAATTGTGCAATCGATTATGTAAAAATATGAAATTTAATTACAAGTGAATACAATTCTAAGACATACACTGACATAAAGTCATCAAAAGATTTTCGGACTGTAATACCATTAAACCACCACTTGATGACCACTAATTCGCCAGCACAGACCAATATGAGTCTATCATGAATAAAATATCAATACTATAATTCTAACAATCAAACTATTAGTTAATACTTGGATTAATACTGGGAAGTAGAGATGTTAATCCCTTGCTCTGTCTCATCCTATGATATTAATATAGTAAACTATTCAACTCGGCAATCAGACTAGGGAATATTAACTTCCCAAGGGTTTAGTCCTCTTTCTAAATAATGCCTGATCTTCATTTAGCAATATGCATCTTTGCTAACAAAATCATCAACATTATTGAGGTGCCTAACAACACTATATATTCACACAATAAGGGATTTTTGGCAATATACCAAGTGAGTAATCTATCAATATCACATGCAATAAGCACAATATATGTTACCAGATCAAAGGATTAGCAAAGTTTCACCTTTGACCTTTGCTACCTGTATCAGAAAGAAGTGATACCTATTTGACATTTCAGAACAACTGTCCCCAGACTCGGTGGGGCCATCATGATCTTCCTAGCCTCTTGAATTTATGGGGATTGATAAGAAATGCAATGGTTTTTACACTTGCAATGTGGATTTTTATATTCTAACTGTCTAAGCTATTGAGTAATGACATCTAGAATAACATTAGCTCTTCTTAGAAACTCCTATTAGCAGAAAACCTCAGTGTTTTCCATACCTCCTAAGACCATATCCAGTCAGTGAGATACACGGCATACAGTATACATTAATACTTGGTTATAATATATACCAATATTGCAATACATAAATCATTAATATGTTCATACTAAAAAGCTAAAAAAATCCACACATGAATATATATAGTATACTTGTGAATATATGAATGGACACTACACACCAGATGTGTCTTAAGGATATAAATTCTTATCTTGTCATAGTTTTGCCATGAAGTAAACATTGTTCCCTTCAGATAAACATGTCTGTAGAAGCCAGTATACTCCCTATAGATAAGCCTACATCTGTGGCAATAACTTTAAATAAAACAATGCTCTCTGTATTCAATATGAATTTTGTATAGACTGAACTTCCCGTGACATTCTCCTGGCCTGTTTCAGCCATCTAACAGAACTTTGGTTCAAGCTGATTTCACTCAAAGGCAATGAGCCTCGATATTTAGACTATAATATCATCAGATAACACTGTACACTTATGAAAATGCCCGACACTCTGACCAGATTACCCCCTGTTTACAGTCTCCAGATCAGACCCCTCATGTTTACAGACATTGTGCTGATGAAAATAGAGGTAAATGCAAAAATAGGGAGCTGTTAGTTTGTGGGCCACCAGGAATATCTTCCCTTTCTCTGGGAGTCTACAATTCCATAGAGATAATAAGCATTTACAGGCAGTTACATGTCTCATTTTTATCATAGTTTGCTCATTTGTTTTCATTACTTGTTAATTATTATTATTATTATTACTATTCTTACATATTTAATTGAAGGTGGCTATATTAATTTGATAACTTTTTTCTTTGGCAATAGGTACAAAAGCTATGAAAGAAGACAGTAGAACCATTATTGTGGAGAGTGAAGAAAGCGATGGTTAAAAACACAGTTTAAGTTCTTTGGATGAAAATTCATCCTTTAGTACTGAAGCATTGAAGAAGATATGTGTTCTGTTCAACTTAAATGTATTGGAACATTTTGTAAATTTTCTAACTTATTTGTATACCTTCTATGCGTGATATTAATACATTAATTGGTGTCGTTTAGATTATTTCTGCATATTTATTTTTGTTTCAAAAGGCATATATTAATTTTATAAAGTGAGAAAAATAGCGCAATATAGTAACATCATCCCCACACAGGTAGGGAGGGGGAGTGCAAAACCAAATTATATAATATGCAATGAGTATCAGAAATGTGAACTAGGAAATGGGGAAGAAAAAATAAAGTCAGAGTAAGATATATTCAGAACAAGAGGAACCTCTGAACAAGAGGCTTAATATTCAGCACATAGGTAGATACATATTCAATTGTAAAATGTAAGTTTTCAGCACAGTTCCAATAATG
The DNA here is from genome assembly GCA_033119425.1 of Bufotes viridis. Classification (NCBI taxonomy): domain Eukaryota; kingdom Metazoa; phylum Chordata; class Amphibia; order Anura; family Bufonidae; genus Bufotes; species Bufotes viridis. The sequence goes on along the minus strand of CM065593.1, from coordinate 172,001,066 downwards.
CAGCAGAAGAACTCTGAACAAAGTTTCAGTGATGCCAGTTTTTCAGCTGAAAAACTGGATCCCAAGTCCTCCTCCCATTTTAATACATCAGAAAATTATGCTCTTGAGAGTAAGCATATTCCATGTAACGAGTACAAATCAGTCCACTCAAAGGTAGTGTGCGAGACAAACATAGAAAAGTTCAAAAAAGAGAAAATTTGGGTTAATAAAATATAATTCTGTAGAAGAGGGATCAAACTTGGATGTGAAATAAGAATGAGTCATTAGTTTACCACGAATAAGAGTTTGACAGTTCCACCATAAGAAAGTCTGTGTCTGCCAAAGATACCACTCAATGACCTTACCACATTATATTCTCTTCAATATATTTATTAATGATTTTGTAGAAGGCTTGCACAGTAAAATATCTATTTTTGCAGATGACACTAAACTGTGTAAATTAATTAACACTGAAGAGGACAGTTTTCTGCTACAGAGGGATCTGGATAGATTGGAGGCTTGGGCAGAGAAATGGTAGATGAGGTTTAACACTGACAAATGTAAAGTTATGCACATGGGAAGGAATAATGCAAGTCACCCATACATATTAAATGGTAAAACACTCGGTAACACTGACATGGAAAAGGATCTAGGAATTTTAATAAACTGAAAATTAAGCTGCAAAAACCAGTGTCAGGCAGCTACTGCCAAGGCCAATAAGATAATGGGTTGCATCAAAAGGGGCATAGATGCCCGTGATGAGAACATAGTCCTACCACTTTACAAATCTCTAGTCAGACACACATGGAGTACTGTGTACAGTTCTGGGCTCGTGTGAACAAGGCAGACATAGCAGAGCTGGAGAGGGTTCAGAGGAGGGCAACTAAAGTAATAACTGGAATGGGGCAACTTCAGTACCCTGAAAGATGATCAAAATTAGGGTTATTCACTTTATAAAAAAGACGACTGAGTGGAGATCTAATATCTATGTATAAATATATCAGGGGTCAGTACAGAGATCTCTCCCATCATCTATTTATCCCCAGGACTGTCACTGTGACAAGGGGACATCCTCTGTGTCTGGAGGAAAGAAGGTTTGTACACAAACATAGAAAATAATTCCTTACGGTAAGAGCAGTGAGACTATGGAACTCTCTGCCTGGGGAGGTGGTGATGGTGAGTACAATAAAGCAATTCAAGAGGGGACTGGATATATTTCTGGAGTGTAATAATATTGCAGGCTACAGCTACTAGATATGGGTCATTGATTCAGGGAGTTATTCTGATTGCCTGATTGGAGCAGGGAAGGATTTTTTCCCTTAAGTGGGGAAAATTGTCTTTTGCCTCACAGATTTTTTTTGCCTTCCTCTGGATCAACTTGTAGGAAACAGGCCGAACTGGATGGACAAATGTCTTTTTTCGGTCTTATATACTATGTTACTATATCTTACTATGTTACTAAAAACAAGGGATACTTTTGTATTTAGAACACCCCGCAACTACTAACACTCTCATAGAAAACTCATCAAACTCCTAGAAATTAATAATATATATATATATATATATATATATATATTGTCCAAAGCCTACCCTCGCTCTCCATCCAAAATAATTCCTTTTATAACTAGTGTTGAGCGGCAGGGGCAATATCCGATTTTGCGATATTTCGCGAATATATGGGCATATATTTGCCATATATTCGTGAATTCGCTATCTTTGTGCACTTTTTTTTTACATTACAATTGCAATGCAAAATTCGCTTAATGCGCATGCGCAAAAGGGGCGTGGACTAAGTCAAACTACTCGAAGTTTGAGAAGATTGGAAAACATGATGGGAAGCAATTTTCTCAACAGTGAGGAAGAACTAATGATCACTGTAAGTAATTTGACACTACAGCAGTGTATTTGATTACATTTCACATGCATGTCAGAACAATCGCTTTATATGCAGATAGAGTGTTATAAAATATTCGCGATTGCGAAAAAACCACACTTATGATTAGAGATGAGCGAATACCTGGAAGTTCGGGTTCGGGAAGTTCGGGATCCGAACTCGACCCGAACTTTATCCCGAACCCCATTGAAGTCAATGGGGACCCGAACTTTTAGGCACTAAAAAGGCTTTAAAATAGTCCAGGAACGGTCTAGAGGGCTGCCAAAGGCAGCAAAATGTAGGCAAATTCCCTGCACACAAATGTGGATAGGGAAATTAATTAAAATAAAATAAAATAAATAAAATGTAACCAATATCAATTGGAGAGAGGTCCCACCGCAAGGAATCATGCGTCATATCAACCACAACCGGAAAGGGCCACTCTCAGTTATTTCGGCCCAGCACCCAGACAGAGGAGAGAGGTCCCACAGCAAGGAATCATGCGTCATATCAACCACCACTGGAGAAGGCCACTCTCAGTTATTTCGGCCCAGCACCCAGACAGAGAAGAGAGGTCCCACAGCAAGGAATCATGCGTCATATCACCCACCACTGGAGAAGGCCACATTTTTAGTTATTTCGGCCCAGCACCCAGACAGAGGAGAGAGGTCCCACAGCAAGGAATCATGCGTCATATCAACCACTACTGGAGAAGGCCACTCTCAGTTATTTCGGCCCAGCACCCAGACAGAGGAGAGAGGTCCCACAGCAAGGAATCATGCGTCATATCACCCACCACCGGAGAAGCCCACTCTCAGTTATTTCGGCCTAGCACCCAGACAGAGGAGAGAGGTCCCACAGCAAGGAATCATGCGTCATATCAACCACCACCGGAGAAGGCCACTCTCAATTATTTTGGCCCAGCACCCAGACAGAGGAGAGAGGTCCCACAGCAAGGAATCATGCGTCATATCAACCACCACCGGAGAAGGCCACTCTCAGTTATTTCGGCCCCACCACCCAGACAGAGGAGAGGTTCATTCAACTTTGGGTTGCACCGCAAGATCATGGTAAAGTTAAAAAAATGAGGATTCAATAAAGAAGTGCCCCGGAGTACAAGAATACATGGTTGAGGGGAGGCAGTTATAAATGTCTATTCTGCACAAGGGAGGCACAGGTCCTGTGGGATCCATGTCTGGTTCATTTTTATGAACGTCAGCTTGTCCACGTTGGCTGTGGACAGGCGGCTGCGTTTTCAGTAATGAAGCCCCTGCCGTGCTGAATACACGTTCAGACAAAACGCTGGCCGCCAGGCAGGCCAGCACCTCCAAGGCACAAAATGCTAACTCTGGCCACGTGGAAAATTTGGAGACCCAGTAGTTGAATGGGGCCGAACCATCAGTCAGTACGTGGAGGGGTGTGCAGACGTACTGTTCAAACATGTTAGTGAAATGCTGCCTCCTGCTAACACGTTCCGTATCAGGTAGTGGTGCAGTTAGCTGTAGCGTGGAGACAAAACTTTTCCACATTTCTGCCATGCTAACCCTGCCCACAGAGGAGCTGGCCGTGACACAGCTGCATTGGCGACCTCTTGCTCCTCCTCTGCCTTCGCCTTGGGCTTCCACCTGTTCCCCTGTGACATTTGGGAATGCTGTCAGGAGCGCCTCTACCAGCGTGCGCTTGTACTCGCGCATCTTCCTATCACACTCCAGTGCAGGAAGTAAGGTGGGCACATTGTCTTTGTACCGGGGATTCGTCAGGGTGGCAACCCAGTAGTCCGCACACGTTAAAATGTGAGCAACTCTGCTGTCGTTGCGTAGGCACTGCAGCATGTAGTCGCTCATGTGTGCCAAGCTCTCCAGAGGTAAGGACAAGCTGTCCTCTGTGGGAGGCGTATCGTCATTGTCCTCCGTATCCCCCAGCCATGCACCAGTGATGGGCCTGAGCTGTGTCGGGTGCCACCCCGCTGTGAACCTGCTTCATCCTCATCCTCCTCCACCTCCTCCTCATCCTCCTTGTCCTCCAGTAGTGGGCCCTGGCTGGCCACATTTGTACCTGGCCTCTGATGTTGCAAAAACCTCCCTCTGAGCCACTTCTAACAGACTGGCCTGAAAGTGGTAAAAGTACCCCTCATCCTCCTCCTCCTGGGCCACCTTCTCCTCCATCATCGCCCTAAGCGTTTTCTCAAGGAGACATAGAAGTGGTATTGTAACGCTGATAACGGTGTCATCGCCACTGGCCATGTTGGTGGAGTACTGGAAACAGCGCAACAGGGCACACAGGTCTCGCATGGAGGCCCAATCATTGGTGGTGAAGTGGTGCTGTTCCGCAGTGCGACTGACGCATGTGTGCTGCAGCTGAAACTCCACTATGGCCTGCTGCTGCTCGCACAGTCTCTCCAGCATGTGGAGTTCCACCTGGTGGGCACGTCGCATATGAGGCGGTGAGCGGGAAGGCCGAAGTTCCGCTGTAGCGCAGACAGGCGAGCAGTGGCAGGATGTGAACGCCGGAGCGCGCTGGACAGCCCGCACTTTATGCAGCAGCTCTGACATGTCGGGGTAGTTGTGAATGAACTTCTGCACCACCAAATTCAGCACATGCGCCAGGCAAGGGATGTGCGTCATACCGGCTAGTCCCAGAGCTGCGACGAGATTTCGCCCATTATGGCACACCACCAGGCCGGGCTTGAGGCCCACCGGCAGACACCACTCGTCGGTCTGTTGTTCAATACCCCGCCACAACTCCTGCGCCGTGTGGGGCCTGTCCCCAAACATATGAGTTTCAGAATGGCCTGCTGACGTTTACCCGGGCTGTACTGAAGTTGGTGGTGAAGGTGTGTGGCTGACTGGATGAGCTGGTGGAAGCAGAGGAGGAGGAAGCCGAGTAGGAGGAGGAGGCTACAGGAGGCAAAGAATGATGCCTTGCGATCCTGGCGGCGGAAGGACGTGCGCCAAGGAACTCTCCGCCTGCGGCCCAGCCGTAATACATTTACCCAGTGTGCAGTTAGGGAGATATAGCGCCCCTGGCAGTGCTTACTGGTCCACAGATCTGTGGTTAGGTGGACCTTGCCACAGATGGCGTTGCGCAGTGCACACTTGATTTATCAGATACTTGGTTGTGCAGGGAAGGCACGGCTGTCTTGGAGAAGTAGTGGCGGCTGGGAACAACATACTGTGGGACAGCCATGGACATCAGCTGTTTGAAGCTGTCTGTGTCCACCGGCCTGAATGACAGCATTTCAAAGGCCAGTAGTTTAGAAATACTGGCATTCAGGCCCAGGGCTCGAGGGTGGCTAGGTGGGAATTTACGCTTTCTCTCCAAGGTTTGTGAGATGGAGAGCTGAACACTGCCGTGTGACATGGTGGAGATGCTTGGTGACGCAGGTGGTGTTGTCGGTGGAACATCCTCTGTTTGGTGGGCAGCAACATTCCTCCCGAGGCGGAGGAAGAGGCCGAGGCAGCAGCAGAAGAGGGAGCAGGGGAGCCAGAGTGAGTTCCTTGCTTTTAAGGTGTTTACTCCACTGCAGTTCATGCTTTGCATGTAGATGCCTGGTCATGCAGGTTGTGCTAAGGTTCAGAGAAGTTAATGCCTCGCTTCAGGCTCTGATGGCACAGCGTGCAAACCACTCGGGTCTTGTCGTCAGCACATTGTTTAAAGAAGTGCCATGCCAGGGAACTCCATGAAGCTGCCTTTGGGGTGTTCGGTCCCTGGTGGCGGTGGCCAGTAGCAGGCGAACTCTCTTGGAGGCGGCTGTTCTGCTTTTGCCCCCTTGCTCTCTCTATTGCTACGCTGTTGGCTCGGTCTCACCACTGCCTCTTCCTCTGAACTATGAAAGTCAGTGGCACGACCTTCATTCCATGTGGGGTCTAGGACCTCATCGTCCCCTGCATTGTCTTCCACACAGTCTTCCTCCCTGACCTCCTGTTCAGTCTGCACACTGCAGAAAGACGCAGCAGTTGGCACCTGTGTTTTGTCATCATCAGAGATGTGCGGACTCTGATGAGGTGGTATTCCCATGTCCTCATCATCAGGAAACATCAGTGGTTGTGCATCAGTGCATTCTATGTCTTCCACCACTGGGGAAGGGCTAGGTGGATTTCCTTGGGAAACCCTGCCAGCAGAGTCTTCAAACAGCATAAGAGACTGCTGCATAACTTGAGGCTCAGACAGTTTCCCTGATATGCATGGGGGTGATGTGACAGACTGATGGGCTTGGTTTTCAGATGCCACCTGTGCGCTTTCTGCAGAAGACTGGGTAGTAGATAATGTTGTGAACATGCTGGATCCACTGTCGGCCACCCAATTGACTAGCGCCTGTACCTGCTCAGGCCTTACCATCCTTAGAACGGCATTGGGCCCCACCAAATATCGCTGTAAATTCTGGCGGGTACTGGAACCTGAGGTAGTTGGTGCATTAGGACGTGTGGCTGTGGCAGAATGGCCACGTCCTCTCCCAGCACAAGAGGGTACACTAACAAAACCACGACTGCGTCCGCGTCCCTTACTAGATGTTTTCCTCATTGTTACCATTCACCAAGCACCACAATTACCGTTCACCAAGCACCACAAGAAAAAAAATATTTGGCCCAATGTATTGATTTCAAATTCAGGCCTTTTTTTACAGGCACCTAACCCTATCTGCCTATTTATTTATGTAGTGTATTACACTAATCCAGGCACAGCAGTAACCACTGATTTAGGGTAATATCTCTTTTAGGGCTAGTATTTAGGCCCTGGATGAAAGATATCCTTTTATGGACAGATTTACAATTGGCCTGCAACAGCTCGAACACCAGATTTAGGGTATTGCTATTTTGGCAATTGAATTTAACCCCAGAACAAAATATATGTTTTGGCGGACACTATTATACTTTGCCAGCCACAGCTGAAACCACTGATTCATGGTATTGCTATTTTGGCAATTGAATTTCACCCCAGAACAAAATATATGTTTTGGCGGACACTATTATACTTTGCCAGCCACAGCTGAAACCACTGATTTATGGTATTGCTATTTTGGCAATTGAATTTCACCCCAGAACAAAATATATGTTTTGGCGGACACTATGAATCTTGGCCTGCAACAGCTGGGACACCAGATTCAGGGTATTGCTATTTTGGCAATTGAATTTCACCCCAGAACAAAATATATGTTTTGGCGGACACTATTATATTTTGCCAGCCACAGCTGAAACCACTGATTTATGGTATTGCTATTTTGGCAATTGAATTTCACCCCAGAACAAAATATATATTTTTGAGGACACTATGAATCTTGGCCTGTAACAGCTGGGACACCAGATTCAGGGTATTGCTATTTTGGCAATTGAATTTCACCCCAGAACAAAATATATGTTTTCTCGGACACTATTATATTTTGCCAGCCACAGCTGAAACCACTGATTTTATGGTATTGCTATTTTGGCAATTGAATTTAACCCCAGAACAAAATCTATGTTTTGGCGGACACTATGAATCTTGGCCTGCAACAGCTGGGACACCAGATTCAGGGTATTGCTATTTTGGCAATTGAATTTCACCCCAGAACAAAATATATGTTTTTGCGGACACTATGAATCTTGGCCTGCAACAGCTGGGACACCAGATTCAGGGTATTGCTATTTTGGCAAATTAATTTCACCCCAGAACAAAATATATTTTTGGCGGACACTATTATACTTTGCCAGCCACAGCTGAAACCACTGATTTATGGTATTGCTATTTTGGCAATTGAATTTCACCACATAAAATAATCTATCTATTGCCAGACAGCAGACAGTATTATACTTGGCTAGCCAAAGCTGGAACACCAGATTTAGGGGATTGGTATTTGGGCAATTGTATTTAACCCCTTAATAAAATATAGAAATTGCTATCCTGAGTTTCTAGGGTTGACAATTAGCACAGCCAAGCCCCTGATGTAGGATATAGCAAAAAAAAACTAGTATTGATGGATTGATGGACTTGGTTGCAGCTTGTTCTGGTGCACCACAGGTCACAAAATGGCCGCCGATCACCCCAGAAAATAAGTGACAGAAAAACGCTCTGTGCAGCCTAAAAACCAGTGAGCAAGTAACTAGCAGAAGTTCAATCATTCACAGCTGTAGACCGATCCGTTCATTAGGTGCTGTTGCTGACTTTTCCCTGCCTAATCTCGCCCTCACAGAAGCTGCGTCCTCTCCCTACACTAATCAGAGCAGTGTGACGAGCGGCGCTACGTGACTCCAGCTTAAATAGAGGCTGGGTCACATGCTGCACTTGGCCAATCACAGCCATGCCATTAGTAGGCATGGCTGTGATGGGACTCTTAGGGCAAAAGTAAACGCTAGCTGATTGGCTGCTGTGCAGCCCTTCAGAAAAGCGGGAAGTATCGCCGAACAACGAACCCGAACCCAAACTTTTTGAAAATGTCGGGTTCGGGTCCGTGTCCCGGACACCCCAAAATTGGTACGAACCCAAAGTATGCTCGAACTGTTCGCTCAACACTACTTATGATGCAAATTTATTTTACGTAATACATACAACTTCACATTTTAGCAGGTCTGACTACATATTAGTGATTAGTGCACTAAGTAATGTTGTGAACTTGTGACATCACAGCACTATGTCTGTAGCATGAATGGTTCTTATATAGTAGGGGGTAGGCAACTTTCCTATTGGTTGCTAGGGATGTTGCTAACCTGTGACAGAGATATTGCAGCCTTCTCATTAGCCCACAAGCTACAATCAGGGAGGGATCAGTGTACTGTGTGAAAAGAAAGCACAGCACAGGGGGTGTTACATAGTAGTGCTCAGAATATTCAGCCTCGCCTCTGAATGCTCAAAATTCTAATTTGCATATGAATAAAAATGCAGATTTCTCTGCAGCTGTTTATCATAGAAAGTTAGTGTTTTAATCAGCATGATGAGCCCAACCAGGCAGGATGTCTGGTTTAATAGGGTTGATCCTGCTGACAGAGCCCTTTTAATACCATGAGTCTTCCAATATTTACTATCAATCTTATTGACCTCATTTAAATAATTATTACTCCAAAGGGAGTACACTGAAACCTGGCCTTAATTTTACACAGTTAATTTCAGCCCACACTTGGCTTATAAACTTCATTGTGGGACATATCCTCAGCATCCCAGAGAAAAGACCACCTGCTTCCAGAATCTGAATGATGTTACAACCAGACATATGTTTGTCAAATAAAACTATAATTGCCTATTAACCACTTCAGCCCCCCTAGCTTAAACACCCTTAATGACCAGACCACTTTTTACAATTCTGCACTACACTACTTTCACCGTTTATTGCTCGGTCATACAACTTACCACCCAAATGAATTTTACCTCCTTTTCTTCTCACTAATAGAACTTTCATTTGGTGGTATTTCATTGTTGCTGACATTTTTACTTTTTTGATATTAATAAAAAATTACTGAAATTTTTGCAAAAAAATGACATTTTTTGCTTTCTGTTGTAAAATTTTTCAAAAAAAAACTACATTTCTATATACATTTTTCTCTAAATGTATTGTTCTACATGTCTTCGATAAAAAAAAAAAATCCAATAAGTGCATATTTATTGGTTTGGGTAAAAGTTATAGCGCTTACAAACTATGGTCTAAAAAAGTGAATTTCCGCATTTTAAAGCAGCTCTGACTTTCTGAGCACCTGTCATGTTTCTTCAGGTGCTAGAATGCCAGGATAGTATAAATACCCCCAAATGACACCATTTTAGAAAGAAGACACCCCAAAGTATTCGCGGAGGGGCATGGTGAGTTCATGTATGATTTCATTTTTTTTTTACAAGTTAGCAGAAAATGACACTCTTTCTGAGAAAAAATAAATAATAATAAGGTTTCCAGTTCTGCTAACTTCTGGCAAAAAAACAAAATCTCCCACGGGCTCACTATGCCCCTCAGAGTGAATATCTTGGGGTGTCTACTTTCCAAAATGGGGTCACATGTGAGGGGTTTGTACTGCCCTGGCATTTGAGGGTCTCCTCAATCATTACATGTATGGCCAGCACTAGGAGTTTCTGCTATTCTCCTTTTATTGAGCATACGGTTAATGAGATTTTTTCCGTTCAGCCTTTGCGTCTGCAAAAATGTCTGCATCTATTCCGCAATTCTGCGGAATAGATGCGGACCCATGTCAGTGTGAATAGGGCCGGCGGTGATGCGGAGAGCACACTATGTGCTCTCCGCATCAGCAGCTAGCGGAGCTGCGGCCGCGAACTTCGGGTTTCGGCCCCGCAAGCAAAGGGACCACCAGAGGAGCAGGCAGCAGGCAGATCAGGCGCTGTTTACAATGATCAGCGCTGGCAGGCTGTTGTTAAAGTTCCTGCCATTGCGATCCTGTGAAATCACAGGAAATCTCGCCTCTCGTGAGATGATGCACCGATGCGTCGCTGAGCAATAACCCGGCTGCCGAGATCACGCGATTCTGTGTGAGGCGGTCTGGAGCTGGTTAAAGGGGTTATCCAATTTCTGAAACAGCCCCCCCCATGTGCCAGGCCAATTACAGGTAATATACTTGCACCGCTCCTGGTACCCGCACTGCCGCTTTTGCTCCTCCCTGTACACGGATGAAAATAATGGCAGGCAGGGACGGGGACAAGTCTCGCTAGCATAGGGAGGCTCGTTCCCGTCCCCACCTGCCATTGGCTGCTCCCCCTGACACCGGATGTTTTCAAAATATCTGTTATATACACTTTTTTCCGCATTCCTTACTGCCATTTAAGAATCACATTCACAGTTACCTAAAAAAATCACATATACATTTGTTTATCTCAGTTTGCTCCCCTATAAACCCCAACCCCCATGCCAGATTCAATCTAAAGCTCCTACTTTATTTTTATTACAAAATTAAACCAGTGAGAGTGGTCAGATATACTCCGGGGCTCATACTTGATACCATTGTTTAAGTACAAGGCCAACTTATTTTTAACAACTAAATCTATAGGTGACAAGTGACAACACATTATACAGCGAGCTTCACATTGTAGACTTCTCATTACCTAATTACCTGTAAAACCCAAGGGATGATATATATTGCGGCATACAAATATCCAAAGCTTTATGTCAGAAAGACGACACAAGAATTAAGACCTCGCATTTCAGGCCACCTAAGTGCAATAGAGACAGACAAAGATCTGACCTAGAGGGGCAAACTTGGACAAAAAGCTTCTACAATGTGAAGCTCGCAAGAATCATAGGCTTAATACCGTGAGCCCATTAGTACTCAATGAAGGGCGGGTGTATCAGCGAGGAGGGAGGAGGGGCCGGCATCCAGCTCTGTAATTACAGCGGGCCCGGTGCAGTCACTTTTTATCTGCTACACCGGGCCCGCTCACAGTAGGAAACCTAACTGTAGGGAATGGTGTAGGCTGATTAAGTTAACAGTAGTCTTTTATCCAGGCTTTACTTACTGTATTAAATTTCCGGCAGGCAGAAGGCAGGAGGCTGAGCTGGCGGGCGGGCCCTGACAACGTAACTTACTACGTACTGCGCCTGCTCCACCTTGTTTATTCATAAAGTGGGTGGAGCCGGTGCGGGACATAGTGAGTAACGTTGTCAGCGCCAGTCCGCCGGCCCAGCCTCCTGCCTTCTGCCTGATGCCTGCCGGAAAGTTACGGTAGTACAGTAAGTAAAGCCTGGATAAAGAATACTGTTAATTTAATCAGCCTACACCATTCCCTACAGTTAGGTTTCCTACAGTGAGCGGCCCGGTGTATCAGGATACAGTGACTGCACCGGGCCCGCTGTAATTACAGAGCTAGATGCCGGCCCCTCCTCCTATTGGAGGTCATTCACACTATTGGAGGGTCATTCTGCGGATGGCACTGTTATGGGGATTTGTGGATGGCATGTTATGGGGTCTGTGGATGGCATGACACTGTTATGGGGATCTGTGGATGAAACATAGCATAAAATGCTATTTTTGTGTCATCAACAGATCCCCCTATAGCAGCGTCATCCACAGACCCCCATAACAGTGCCATCCACAGTCCCCCTAAAGAGTGCCAGCCACAGTCCCCAATAACAGTGCCAGCCATAGTCCCCATTAACAGTGCCAGCCACAGTCCCCCATAACAGTGCCATCCACAGTCCCCAATAACAGTGCCATCTACAGACCCCCATAACAGTGTCATCCACAGACCCCATAACAATGCCATCCACATACCCCCCATAACAGTGCCATCCACAGATCCCACATAACACCATTAGGCACACCTTTTGGTTCAAAAAATTTTTCTTCTAATTTTCCTCCTCAAAAACCTAGGTGCGTCTTATGGGCCGGTGCGTCTTATAGGGCGAAAAATACAGTATATCTCCAATTATAACTGTTAACATTAATATGACACTTAGGTCAGGATATATAATCTCCTACACTTGAGGTATATGAGAAGGAGGGAAGTTATTTGAGTACATATGCATGTGCGGATCACCACAGAAAATCTGAAAAATTGGCTAAGTCCCCTGACATGCACTTTCATTACAAAGGGCTAAAAATTGGAGAAGTCCCAGCGCAATAGCTAGACCAAGTGGTGAGTAGATAACGCTCTCCAGAAACTATTAACGGTAACTCAAAAAGAGCCTTATTGGTCCCCCACAGTATACATCACACAAGCGGGAACATGAGATTGGTCAGAGTTGAAGGGAAACCCGCTCTTCTTACTTAAATCAGTATCACTCTTAATGCTCGGTTTGGCGGTAGCTCCGTTACCCCTGAGGACCCCGCACTGCGGCGAAACATGTCGGGTGAGCTGCATTTCTTGTTTTAAAATAATATAGCCATATGTTAAACACTTGTCTAAATGGAGTGCACAGCAGGCATTCTTCACAAGTGAATGTGACAGGGGAAACAGCACAGTGATGGAGGCAATAGTGATTAGGGGGAGAGAGAGTCAACGGCTGTTACAGAGATTACAACTAAGCTATGACCTAAGTAGCAAAATAGAAAAAGCAAATGGATATACATCAGCTAGCACTTATACCCCAACGCTATTGACACGTGGTATTAGAAATATTTTAAAACAAAAATAATAAATGTTATGTTTTAAAATAAAATGGCCACAAAAGGAATTGTATAGCCTTCGGCTATTGAACCTTAATGTATTGATTCTTCCTGGGCCCACTTAGGGCCTTCATTTTGGATCTATCACAACTCATAATTGACCACCAAATCCCCAATAACTAAAGGCTGTTTCACACCAACAGTTTATTTGCCCAATTTCTGTCCAATCAGAAAAATAATTGGTGTGTATAACAAAACATCTGTTTGTGTAAACGGCCATCTGACCAATTATTGGTCAGAAAAATCTGTCAGATAATATGTGATGTGTGACGTGTCTCCTGCAGACAATAGCAGGGAAAAAAATCTTAATCAGATTACTTAGGTGTTTCTCAATAAATGAAAATATTATCAAATAGTTAATTTGTTTTAGTAATTCAATTCAAAAAGTGAAACATATATTATATACATTTATTAAACTCAGAGGGATCCATTTTAAGTGTTTATTTATTTTAAAGTTGATGATTATGGCTTACAGCTAACTAAAACCCAAAAATCAGTATCTCAGAAAATTTGAATATTGTGAAAAGGTAAATATTGTAGACTCATGGGAGTCACACTAATCAGTTAATCAACACAAACACCTGCAAAGGTTTCCTAAGCCAGTCTGGTTCAGTAGGCAACACAAACATGGGGAACATTGTTGACTTGACACTTGTCCAGAAGACAGTCATTGATACCCTCCACAAGGAGGGTAAGCCACAAAAGTGTGGTAGAAAAAGTTGAACAAGCAAAAGGGATACCATAGCCTTGAAATGATTGTCAAGAAAAGGTCATTAAAGAATTTGGAGGATTCACAAGGAGTGGACTGCAGCTGGAGTCAGTGCCACCACACACAGACATATCCATACAACTGTTGCTTTACTTGTCCCAAGCTACTTATGAGCCAGAGACAACATCAGAAGTGTCTAACCTGCACTAAAGAGTAACAGGACTGGACTATTGCTCAGTCGTCCAATGTCTTGTTTTCAGATAAAAGTAAATTTCATTTGGAAATCAAAGTTCCAGTGTCTGTAAGAGTAGATAGGCACACAATCCAAGTTGCTTGAAATCTACTGTGAAGTTTCCACAGCCGGTGATGGTTTGGGGAGTCATGTCATCTGCTTGTTTTGGTCCACTGTGTTATATCAAGTTCAAAGTCAGCGCACCTGTCTACCAGTACCAGTACCATGTACCAATACTTGGTTGAATAATCACAGTATCACTGTGCTTGATTGGCCAGTAGTGTTGATCACGAATATTCGAATTGCGAATTTTAATTGCGAATATCGGCACTTTGAGAATTTGCGAATATTTAGAATATCTCAAAATATATTCATAATCGCGAATATTCATTTTTTTAAGTACCAGTCTATGCGAATTTTATGCCAATTTTTAATGCAAATTTTTGCAATCAAGAAAATAATGCCTGAAGATCAGGATTCGCAAATTCGTGAATATATGGCGAATATTCGCCCAAATATTCGTGAATATTGCCTCTGCCGCTCATCACTATTGGCCAGCAAAACTCTAGTGACCTAAATTCCATAGAAAATCTATGGGGAATTGTCAAGAGGAAAATGAGAGACACCAGACCCAACAATGCAGACAAGCTGAAGGCCACTATCTAAGCAGTCCCACAGGTTAATAGCCTCCATGCCACACAGCATTTATGTAGTGATTCATGCACAAGGAGCCCATCAAGTATTGAGTGTATATACTATACATACTTTTCAGCAGACCAACATTTCTATATGAATTTTTTTTTTTAATTGGTCTTATATAATATTCAAATTTTCAGGGATACTGACTGTTGGGTTTTCATTAGCTGTAAGCCATAATCATCAACATTACAAGAAATAAAAGCTTTAACTTGATCACTCGGTGTGTAATAAATCTATATAATATAAGATTAACTTTTTTAATTGAATTACTGAAATAAATACATTTTTCAATGATATTCCAACTTATTGAGATGCACCTGTACAGCAATTCTTTGAATCCTGGAACTAAGGCCCCTATTTCATGAGAGCAACTTCATACACTAATACCCATTACAGCATAGATCCATAATGGCATCAGCAAGACAAGGGCAAAAGAAAAAGATAAATCCATCCAACCATCCATTCAATCATAACCCACATTTCAGCCTACCCAGCTGGTGAGAAAACCCCTTAATAAACGCCCTTGATCAATAGTGATGAGTGGCATAGGCAATATTTAAATTTGCAATATTTTGCAAATTTTTGGCCGAATATTCACCATAAATTTGCAAATTTGAGAATTTGTGAACTTCAGTCATTATTTACTTGATTGCAAAAATCGGCAATGTAATATATTTGCGATAAAAATTTATGATAAGGCAACTTTCCTATTGGTTGCTAGGGATGTTGCTAAGTGCCGATATTCGCAATAAATTCACAATAAATTCGTGATAAATTCGCTATTAGAATGTTCGTGATCAACACTATTCGAGAATACAAATATATAGCTATATAGCTATACATAGCTATACTATATTCAAAATATTTGCGAATTCTTAAAGTGGCGATATTCGCGATTAAAATTCGCGATTCGAATATCTGCGCTTAACACTATTTATCAACACCTGAACTGTCTATCAGTCTTCCCAACAACCACCCCAATTCCACCAGAACTGTCATAAAAAAAAATATTGTAAACACACTTTGACCCCATGGAGTTCTACTTCAGTCGATTTAGAGCTTTGTCTTGCCTATATGAGTTTATTCTTATAGTCCCTTAACCTTTTTTAAAGCCTATTCTTTCACCATATCAAGACATGGAAAAAACTTTCCAAATTACTCTCAACTTCACTGGGAATATCATCAAATACTGCACATCGTTTTCACAAAGAATTCAATTTACTCCAAAGAATCTACTGCTATCCAGAAAGAACTAAAATTTTACAACCATTAAATTCCATCTCCCCAGCGCAAGGAGCGCAAAGTCATATCTCTACCTAGATGAAACCAGTTTAATCAAGCTACGTCTAGGTTTAACATCTGTAGTAGGTACTCTACCCAACACTCTATGTGTGTTCCACAATACCAAGGAGAAGGACTCCTGACCATACATGTCCCATAACTAGAGTTAAGCGGACACCTGGAAGTTTAGGTTCAACGGGTTCAGCCGAACTTCACAAAAAAGTTTACACCGAACCCGAACCTTCATTGAAGTCAATGGGGACCCGAACTTTTGGGCACTAAAATGGCTGGAGAAAAGTCCTGGAAAGGGCTAGAGGGCTGCAAAAGGCAGAAAATGTGGGTAAGTGCCCTGAAAACAAATGTGGCTGGGGAAATAACTTTAAATAAAATAAGTAAAAATTAAAATTTATTAACCTGCAACTCTGAGTAGGAGGTGGATGTGGAGTCGGAGGTTGAGGAGGCGATGAATGTGGTGTTTTAGGTGGAAGCGGCGATAGAGGAGGAGGAGAAGGTAGCCAGCTAACAATGTTTTTTTTTTTTTTAATTGGCGTAGCCCACAAAATAATGGGACAAATAAAAAATAAAAAAAAATCAAGGAATAAGTGCACTTGAGTACAAGAATGTATGGTTGAGGCAGGTATAAATCATTGGCGGATCCGGGGGCAGCGGAAAATCCCCGAGAATGTGGACGGCAGCGTTCATCTCCATAGTCATCTGTATCACGTCCTTAGGACAGCGATACAGATGGCTGAGCGTCTCCCTTCCCAGCTCCTCTGATTGGCTGCCGGCACTAGGCCCGCAGCCTATCAGATGTTGGTTCAGGGGATTGTTTGGCACATGATACTGGCACATGGGGGGGTATTATTTGGCACATTATACTGGCACATGGGGGGGATTGTTTGGCACATAATACACGCACATGAAACTATTGGCACATGGGGTGGGGTTGTTTGACACATGATAAAGGAACATGATACTGGCACATGGGGGGGTTGGAACTTGATACTGGCAAATGAGGATGGTGGAGGCACTTGATACTGGCATATGGGGGGTGAGGTTGGCACTTGATACTGGCACATGGTTGGTGGTTGGCACTTGATACTGGCAAATGAGGGGGTTTTGGCACTTGATACTGGCACCTGGGGGATACGCTTGATACTGGCACATGGGGGTTGGCACTTGAACTTGATATTGGCACATGGGGGGTTGGCACTTGAACTTGATACTGGCACATGGGGGTTTGGCACTTCATACTGGCATATGGGGGTTTGGCACTTCATACTGGCATATGGGAGTTTGGCACTTGGGGGTTTGGCACTTGGTACTGGCGCATGGGGGTTAGGCAGTTGTCACTGGCACATGATGGGGGAGAGACACTTCATATTGGCACATGGGGGTTTGGCACTTGGTACTGGCACATGGGGGGTTGGCAGTTGTCACTGGCACATGATGATGGGGAAGAGGCACTTATTATTGGGGGCACTATTGGGGACCACAGCGGCACAGTATTGGAGGTAGTGGGATGTTTTGTCCAGAAGATGGGAGGATGATGGAAAAGTAGTAAACTAAGATTTATTTTTGTTAAACTGCAGAGACGGAAAACAACAGAAAAATGGTGGCCTAGGCTGAAAGGAGAAGATGAGGAAAGAGAACATCTACATCAAAGGAGACTGAAGGGTAAAATAGAATCAGCCATATGGTATGTATGGATGACAGGATGGTGGGTGAGATCATGCTAGAGGGGGATATATTTAAAGTAGCCTTATTTCCATATATGGGAAGGTCTCTGCCTGTTACAATGGAATGTCAAACACAGCTATCTCTTGTTATGTATGTATGTACTATATAAGGTAGACACTGTATAAGAATAAACCAGAGTTGTGTTTGAAGGTCACTGGCTTGGTGTTTCTTTCTGACACAGCTCTCCAGACGTCTGCCTCCTGGGATGAAGGAAGAACCAGGCTGCAGAAATACACTAACTCTTTCAGCTGAGGTCTCGTCCGGGATAGAATACAGACACGCTTCGGTGAGTCCGGGAGCATCCTGCCTATCTTTTTTTCTTTTAAGGATTGTGGGATTCCGATGCTTTCCGAAGACTCTCTGTTATTTCTATTTTGAACTTAATTTAGACACACTGAAAGGAATAGTATCTATCTTTTGGCAAGATAGAGGTCGGCTTTAGGCAAGCTGGACTGTAAATAGGGAAACTATCTTTTGGCAAGGTAGGAGGACTGCTTTTGGCAAGCAGGACTGTAAATAGTGGCTCTATCTTTAGGTAAGCTGGACAGTCGGTTTTCAGGCAAGATAAACTGTAAATAGTCTCTAGCCCTATGAGATAAATTCTTTAGGGAAGAATTTAAAAGAGGAATTCTTTTGGCAAGAATTCAAATATTGTCTGCACCCTGGTTTTTCTTATCCCTATCCCTATCGCTTCTTATCTGTCGCATTCTTACTCTCTCTTGTATGTTATTATGTTATGATGCATTAAGTAATTTTATTTTATGCTGAAGGTAAGCAGCAAATGATACTGTGAATTTTTTTTTTTTATTTCTGCTGAAGGTAAGCAGCAAATGATACTGTGAAAACTGTACTAACTTTATTGTGTTTCTCCTGGAAAACCGTAAGACGCCCCACCACTCTGACTAGGGGAAACCCGCTGACCCAGAAACTGGTGAACGCAAGTGACGGTTTGAAAGAATAATACAAACAGGCAGTTGAGAAGGAAGTTGAGCATAGACATACGTCCTTTCCATCCAGTTGACAAGTATTGTCAGAACTTTCACAGTTCAGTACAGCCAGTCCTGGGGAGAGTTCTGCTCCGCCTCCGTCTCCGTCTCAATTAAATTATAAGAAATGGATGCAAAGCAAGGAAAGGTCTCTCCACCCCCTCAGTATGTAGGAGAAACATGTTGGGATTATGTAGCCCGGGTCTGTGGGACTAATCATTATTTAGTTACTCCCTGGGTGGATAATATGGCAGGATGGACAGAGGGATGAAGAGTATACATTTGTTTCCTCGGGAAGGGACTAATGACACCTTCCATATGGACATAGTGAAAGAATATGTCCGTGATCAACTCTGAGCCCGGACAATCTCTGTAAACTGCTTGTCACCTTATCTCAAGTGCTAGCCGAGCTATGTGTTTATGCAGCGCGGGTGGGAAGAGAGGGGGGGCACAAAGCTGCGTGTGTCAGGAGTGACATATGGACTGTAGGAGCATGCTTGAGCAAATTTAGTAAGATAATATTAATAAGATTGTTAAACACTGCCGCAGCCCCAGAATAATACCCCTCATTTTCCCGTAGCCTGGGGGCAGCAGACATCACAATGAGGATGCCCGGGGGACAGTATCCCAGCATTCATTCCTATTACAAACCACTATAAGGAATCACCACTGATTGTGTTAACCATAGAGGGACGTCCTCTCCCTTTTCTTGTGGATTCTGGTGCTACTTGTAGTACTATATGTGAGCATTATTAAAGTCGTCCAAGAGAGAATGCTGAGCCCTCTGTGGGAATTAATGGGATATCGACCAGATCTTACAAAACTCCTCCTCTCTTGATCCAACATCCATACAAGCACCAGTCAATGTTCACACACAGGTTTAGGATCATTCCAAATTGTCCTGTGAATTTATTAGGGAGGGATTTGTTTGTTCTGTTACAGTTGCAGTTAGGGGTTAGCAAGACAGGACACTTACATGTCACATCCTCAGTTTTGCGCATTCATGTACCGGAGGGTAATTGTTTTTTATATTTGGAGTGCCAACCTCAGGATCCGCTACTTGATTTGGTTCCTCCTGAGGTTTGGACAACTACTGACCAAGCTGTTGGCCTTATCTCTTGTACACCATATAAGGCAATGCTTAAGCCCCGCGCTGCACCTGTTTATATTAAACAATACCCCCTTTCCCCAGAAAAAGAAAAGGGGATAGAGTCTATGTTGAGGGAATTACTAGAGGCAGGGGTTATTGAAGAAATTATTTCCCCCTATAATACACCCATCAACCTAGTGAGAAAGGATGCTAATACCTTTAGGTTTGTCCAGGATCTTAGAGCGGTAAATGCACAGAGTATACCCATAGCCCCTGTGGTTCCAGACGTACCATCTCTGCTATCAGCTTTTCCTGCCCATGCAGAGTTTTTCTCTGTTGTTGATTTAAAGAATGCATTTTTTTCTGTCCCAGTGGACGGAGAGACATGGCCACTTTTTGCATTCACATTCAAATTTCGCCAGTATACTTGGTGTAGAATGCCTCAGGGTTATGTAGACTCCCCAGTAGTCTACTCCATTGTCCTCCAAGCTACACTGCGCCCTTGGACTGCCCCTCATGGTTCTGTCCTTCTACAATATGTGGATAATCTCCTCATATGTAGTTCTACTCGGAAGGCTTGCCAGGCAGACTGTGTTAGTTTCTTACTGTGGTTATGCGAATGTGGTCACAAAGTTTCTAGGAAGAAATTACAATGGTGTAGGGAAAGTGTTGATTATTTGGGCTTTGTTCTCAGTAAAGGTGAGAGGAGAATCAGCCATGCCAGAATTACTGCCGTACTGGGTCTGCCCCGCCCACAAACCAAGAAAGACATGTTGACCTTTCTTGGCATGATTGGTTACTGCCGCCAATGGATTGCTGATTGTTCCTACTATGATAATATTCTGAGACAAGCCACTAATACTGATATGCCTGATTTCATTAAATGGTCTGATGAAATGTTACAAGCTTTTAGTCATTTGAAATGTGCCATGGTTTCAAGTCCTGGTTTAGGCCTACCCGACTATGGGGTGATGTTTCACTTATTTTCCAGGGACAATTGTAAAACCATGGCGGGAGTCCTGGCGCAGGATCATGGAGGCAAATTCCGCCCTGTTGCCTTTTTCTTAAAGGTGGTTCCCGTACAGGATCAGGGCATGCCTGCGTGTCTCAGGGGTTTGGCAGCCTGTGCTATGGTCACTGAGATAGCTACGCCTATCACCCTAGGTCATCCCACCACTCTGCATACCTCACACAATGTTCAGGCCCTGTTGAAGAACATACATACACAACATATGTCAGCACAAAGACTGAGTGGATATGAAGTTTTGTTGCTATCTAATCCTCAACTTCATATCAAATACTCAGCACCCACATTCGGTCCCATGGCTACACTGAATGCCCTACTTGGATACGAGGGAGAGCAGGATGATTTGCCTCCTCCCCATGTATGTACTGAACTTATACATGACCATACCTCACCTAGGCCTAACTTACAATCCACGCCCATTGAAGGAGCACCTGATATTTTTGTGGATGGATCCTGTTCCCGCCCTAATGACAACACCTATCATGCAGGATATGCTGTAGTTCAACTCCCTGATGTTATTCTAGAATCAAATCCTATACCTTTTAAGTCAGCCCAAGCAGCTGAACTGATGGCCCTCACTAGGGCTTGTTGTCTTTTTGAGGGGAGAAATGTAAATATCTACCCGATTCCAAATATGCCTTTGGGGTTGTCCATGATCATGGGGTAATTTGGCTGGGAAGAGGCTTCATAGCTGCAGATGGGAAGAAAATCTCGCATTCCACCCTAGTACATGATCTCCTGGCCGCCATCCAATTACCCAGCACGGTTGCTATTATCTATTGTAAGGCACATACTAGTCTCCAAACGCACATAGCAAAAGGGAATGCCCTTGCTGATTAGGCAGCAAAAGAGGCTGCTATTAGAACGGCAGCAACGGTTCAAATGCCCACCCTAGTTCCAGACATTACCCTTACTGACAATCTATTACTAAGCCTCCAGGAGTTGGCAAACAGTAGTGACAAGATAGAATGGCAATCGGTAGGTGCAGTACAAGACCCTGATACGGGTCTTATCTGCAAAGAGGGGAAACCATGTATTACAGTTGCAAGGCCCCCGAGATCTAGAAGTAGTACAGGCACAATATGTGAGGAAACTTGTAGAAACTTTAGATGGTCTTGAACCAGATATTGCTTGTGCCTCTCCTTTCTCTCCTCAGGAACCTACGCATCCTTTCCAAACAAGAGATTTGGTGATAGTCCAGCGCCTGGCAAAAGGACGGAAGCAGACTGAGTTCCCGTTTGCGGTATGTAAAAGGTATGGGAGGACTGCGCGCACAAGAAGAGTAAACTTCAAACAGGGGTTCGTCATGGCTCCTTTAAAAGTTCAGGCATCGAGTGTCGCAGGCGCTACTCAATAGTGTAACACCCTGCCGGCAACGAGAAAAAAGCCAAAAATAGTGAAGCACTGTGGATGTAGTTGCCCCACTACATATGGAATATACTCACAAGATGTAAAGTTAGAGTAGGCACATCAAAGCAAGAGGGGATCTTCTTATAGCAGTCCGTTCATGTCATCCGGATGTATATAATGTCTGTAAATCAAACGCTTCCACCATAGGGTAAAATCGTATAAAATCTGTATAAGTTTTATTCAGAATATACTCACAAGCAGAATTCATAAAATCGCATAAAACAAGTTTCTTTTCAATCGCCCGACCCGGGTTTCGCACCGCAAATTGCTTCGTAAGGGGCGTACAACTACTCTTCCCTCCCCCACTCTTTTTATACCCATAAAGCTGTAGTCTCACAGATCAATGCGTGATAAGCAACAGGCTTGTGGGATGTTTTTAACTCTTCCAATCCAGTTTTCGCTGTTAGTACCTCTTTCTCGAATAAAACAGCTGAAAGCCGCAACGCATGGACACATAATAATAAAATGACGCATCACAGAATTAATGATCAGTTTGTTGCACCTATATGTGACTATTGAAATTATGACCTGGCTGTTAAAAAACAGCCAGGTCATAATTTCAATAGTCACATATAGGTGCAACAAACTGATCATTAATTCTATGGTGCGTCATTTTATTATTATGTGTCCATGCATTGCGGCTTTCAGTTGTTTTATTCGAGAAATGTCTAAATGTCTATTCTGCACAAGGTACAGACAAGTCTTGTGGGATCCATGCCTGGTTCATTTTAATGAATATTAGCTTGTCCAGGTTGGCTGTGGACAGGCGGCGGCATTTGTCTGTAATGACGCCCCCTGCCATGCTAAATACACATTCAGACAATACACTGGCTGCAGGGCAGACCAGCACCTCCAAGGCATAAAGGGCAAGCTCAGGCCATGTGGACAATTTGGAGACCCAGAAGTTGAATGGGGCAGAACCATCAGTCAGTAAGTGTAGGCGTGTGCACATGTACTGTTCCACCATGTTGTTCAAATGCTGCCTCCTGCTAAAATGTTTCATATTAGCTGGTGGTGCTGGTTGCTGTGGAGTAGTGACAAAGCATTTCCACATGTCGGCCATACTAACCCTGCCTACTGAGGTTTTGGCCGTGACCCAGCTGCGTTGGTGACCTCTTCCTCCTCCTCCTATGCCTACGCCTTGTGCTTCCACTTGTCCCCCTGTGTCAGTTGGGAATGCCCTCAGGAGCGCGTCTACCAGCGTGCGCTTGTAGTCGCGCATCTTCCTATCACGCTCCAGTGAGGGAATTAAGGACAGCATGTTGTCTTTGTAACGGGGATCCAGCAGGGTGGCAGCCTAGTAGTAAGCAGAAGTTAAAATGTGGGCAACTCTTTGGCCGTTGCGCAGGCACTGCAGCATGTAGTCTCTCATGTGTTCCAGGCTGCCCAGAGTTAAGGATAAGCTGTCCTCTGTAGGTGGTGTATCATCTGTGTTTTCTGTATCCCCCCAGCCACAGTCCAGTGATTGCCATGAGCTGCGTTGTGTGCCACCCTGCTGTGAACGCTGTTCCTCCTCCTCCTCCTAGTCCTCCAGAACTGTGCCCTGGCTGGCCACATGTGTACCTGGCCTCTGCTGGTGCAGGAACGCACCCTCTGAGCCACTTCTGAATGACTGGCCTGAAACCCTGGGAAATGCCCCCTCTTCCTCCTCCTCTTCCTCCTGTGCCACATGCTCTTCCATCATCGCACTAAGTGTTTTTCAAGGAGACATAGAAGTGGTATTGTAACTCTAAGAATGGCGTCATCACCACTGACCATGTAGGTTGAGTACTCGAAACACCGCAACAAAGCACACAGGTCTTACATGGAGGCCCACTTATTGGTGGTGAAGTGGTGCTGTTCCATGAGCGACTGACCCATGCGTGCTGCTCGCACAGTCTCTCCAGCATATGCAAGGTGGAGTTCCACCTGGTGGACATGTCGCATATGAGGCGGTGGCGGGAAAGGCCAAATTTACGCTGCAGCGCAGATAGCGAACAGCAGCAGGATAAGAACGCTGAAAGTGCGCACAGACAGACCGCACTTTCTGCAGCAGCTCTGACTTGTCTGGGAAGTTTTTAAGGAATTTTGCACCAACAAATTCAGCACATGCGCCAGGCAAGGTATGTCACTGGGAGCAACACCTGTGCGGTGTGGGGTTTGTCCCTCAAAACACGTGTGTTTTAAAACCGCCTGCTGATGTTTACCCCTGGCTGTGCTGAAGTTGGTGGTGGAGGTCTTTCGCTGATCGGATGAGGAGGTGGTAGAAGAGGAGGAGGAGGAAGCGGAGTATGAGGAGGAGGCAATGATTCGAAAGAAAGGAATCAAGCGGCACTGCGATGCACTGCGGTGCGATATTGGAAATCGCAATCAATGTTTTCGCCACTTGCGTGTCTGTCCAGTTTAATAATCCCCAATCTGATGGTGCTCTGCCCTTAATATGTGAAACAGTTCAATTACACCTGACTGAGAGGACAATGAGAGGAGCGGCGCTCACCATGGGAGTCTTTAAACTTGCTTTTATTTCGCTGAAATCACAGCATGGGATCGCAAAAGAGGGCTTGCGGGTGGACGCCAATGCAGGTAACTAAAGCGGGACGGCCGTTTCGCGCGTATACTAGCGCATCATCACGCCGCTATTACGTCCATTGCATCGGTCCGCGATTATAACCCTCCGGCTTCACAGTGATTGGTGCAGAGGAACTGCATCAATTGCCTGAGACAAATATAGGACATTTAAAATCAATTACATCATGTGGAGGAGAGAGTCAAGACACAATGAGACAACATAGAAACATAATCCTTATAGATTGCGAAAATATTCGCACAACGCTTATCGCGAACAGTGAGTATAGTATGCCGCTATAATGCGCTTATTTGGTTACCTATGCAAGTGCATTACCTAGCGACTGTAACATGGATTGCAGTATTCACAAGAAAACTGACATATCATTTTTGTCATTGAGACCATGGGGGCCCATAGCTTGGGTTTTCATGATCCACCTTGCCTCACACCGCAAAAGTGCGCGGTGTCTATCACCACCACGGGAGGGCACCGCACTACTTCAATACCTGCAAATGTGAGGCACCGCGGATCACTTCCATGTTGCTTCGCGAACATGCTGCATCAGCCTGGGTGAGCCCCTGCCTGTCTTTATAGAACCAATGTGTTCACGGATCCTCTCAACTAGAGGCCTGATCGTTTGCCAATATAAAACGTATGGCATACACATAGCATTGCATATACTACATATGAAGTGCGACAAGTTATGAGGTCCCTCACGACCCATGTTATTCCTCCTAATTGGATGACTTTAATCCTTAACAGAGCGAGCAAAATCCACATTTATGGTTACCAGTCACTGGTCTTGCAGACAACCAATCACGTTTTTAGGTTGTGTGAAAGTGCTGCGGACCAGGGTATCCTTAATTGTGTGGCATCTCAGAAATGTAACAATAGGACGCTGTCCAACTATATCGATGAGTGCAGGATCACCACGAAGTATGTCCCAATTGCTATGAATCGCTTGTTTTATGTCATCCGCCATTGGACTATACCTAAAGGCAAGGGCGAACTGCTGCCTTTCTCTTTGTTTCTCTTTTTCAATCAACAAGTTGGTGCGGTCTAATTTAGCCGCATGGTGAAGAGCCTGTAACACTTCTCTCGGTGGATACCCCCGTTTAATTAGTCGGTGCCTCAATTCATAAGCCTGTCTTAGGTAACCCGCGTCGCTGCTATTGATCCTGCGGAGACGGACAATCTGTCCAAAAGGGACAGCTTTTTTTACAGTGTCGGGATGGTAACTTGTCTGGTGGAGCAATGAGTTCGTGGCCGTGGGCTTACGAAAACCAGTAGTCTGCAAGACCCCATTTGTAACTGATACTTAAACATCAAGGAAGTCAAGAGACGACCCCCCGAAATTCATAGTGAACTTCATGTTCATATTATTACTTCTGCGGTGTGAGGCAAAGTGGATCATGAAAACCCAAGCTATGGGCCCCCATGGTCTCAATGACAAAAATGATATGTCAGTTTTCTTGTGAATACTCGCAATCCATGTTACAGTCGCTAGGTAATGCACTTGCATAGGTAACCAAATAAGCGCATTATAACCGCATACTATACTCACTGTTCGCGATAAGCGTTGTGCGAATATTTTCGCAATCTATAAGGATTATGTTTCTATGTTGTCTCATTGTGTCTTGACTCTCTCCTCCACATGATGTAATTGATTTTAAATGTCCTATATTTGTCTCAGGCAATTGATGCAGTTCCTCTGCACCAATCACTTTGAAGCCGGAGGGTTATAATCGCGGACCGATGCAATGGACGTAACTAGCGGCGTGATGATGCGCTAGTATCGCGCGAACGGCCATCCCGCTTTAGTTATCTGCATTGGCGTCCGCCCGCCAAGCCCTCTTTGCGATCCCATGCTGTGATTTCAGCGAAATAAAAGCAAGTTTGAAGACTCCCATGGTGAGTGCCGCCTCCTCTTATTGTCCTCTCAGTCGGGTGTATGAGGAGGAGGCAACAGAAGGCAAAGAATAATGCCCTGCGATCCTCGATGGTGGAAGGACATGCGTCAAAGCGCTATCCGCATTGGGCCCAGCCGCCACTACGTTTACCCAGTGTGCAGTTAGGGAGATATAGCATCCCTGCCCGTGCTTACTGATCTATGTATTTGTGGTTATGTGGGCCTTACCACAGATGGTGTTGCGCAGTGCACACTTGATTTTATCCTCCACTTGTTCGTGCAGGGAAGTGACAGCTGACCTGGAAAAGTAGTGGCAGCTGGGAACGACGTACTGTGGGACAGCCACCGTCATCAGCTGTTTAAAACAGTCCGTCTCCACCAGACGGAATGACAGCATATCAAAGGCCAGTAATTTTGAAATGCTGGCATTCAGGGCCAGGGATCGAGTGTGGGTAGGTGGGTATTTCCTCTTTTCTCCAGTGTTTGGAAGATAGACAGCTGAACGCTTGCGTATGACATGGTGGAGATGCTTGGTGATGGTGACGGAGGTGGGGGTGTTGGTGGCACATCCTCTGTTTGCTGGATGGCAGGTGCCACTGTGACTACAGAGGTGGAGGAAGAGGCAGAGAAAGCAGCAGAAGAGGAAGCAGGAGGAGCCTGAGACCTTTCTTGGTTTTTAAGGTGTTTACTCCACTGCAGTTCGTGCTTTACATGTAGATGCCTGGTCATGCAGGTTGTGCTCAGGTTTAGAACGTTTATGCCTCGTTCAGTCTCTGATGGCACAATGTGCAAACCACTTGTGTCTTGTCGTCAGGACATTGTCTGAAGAATTGCCACGCCAGTGAACTTCTTGGAGCTGGCTTGTGTGTGCTTAGTCCCCGGGTGCGGTGGGCAGTAGCAGGCGTACTGTCTCGGAGACGGCCGCTGCGCTTTTGCACCCTGCTCCCTCTTTTGCTGTGCTGTTGCCTCTGTGCAACCATCGCCTCTTCCTCAGAACTGCACATGTCACTAGCATGAACTTGAGTCCAGTCGGGGCCTAGGACCTCATCATCCTCCACATCATCTTCCACCCATTCTTGACCCCTGCCCTCCTCGTCAGTCTGCACACTGCAGAAAGCCACAGCAGTTGGCACCTGTGTTTCATCATCATCAGAGACGTTCTGCGATGGTATTCCCATGTCCTTATCTTGCAACATAAGTGGTTGGTCGTCAGTGCATTCAATGTCTTCCACTTCTGGGGCAGGGCTATGTGGATGGCCCGGGGAAACCCTGCCAGCAAAGTCATCAAAAGCATAAGAGTCTGATGCATGACTTGGAGCTTAGACTGCTTGGCTGCTTTGCAAGGGGGTGAGGTGAAAGACTGATGGGAATGGGCTGCAGGTGCCAAATCTGAGCTTTCTGCAGAGGACTGGGTGGGAGAAACTGTAAAGGAACTGGAGCCACTGTCATCCACCCAATCTACTATCGCCTGTACTTGTTCTGGCCTTACTTTCCATAGAGCGGCATTCGGGCCTACCAAATAAGGCTGCAGGTTCTGGGAATGGGCTGCAGGTGCCAACTCTGAGCTTTCTGCAGAGGACTGGGTAGGAGATACTGTGAAGGAACTGGAGCCACTGTCATCCACCCAATCTACTATCGCCTGTACTTGTTCTGGCCTCACCATCCGTAGTGTGACATTCGGGCCTACTAAATAACACTGAAGGTTCTGTCTCCTACTCACTTGGACCTGAAGCTGGTGCAGAACAGCCACGTCCTCTCCCAGCAACAGGTGCTCCCCCAACACCGCCACGACCATGTCCACGTCCCTTATTTGATGTTCTCCTCATTATTTGTGTTCAACCAATAAACTAACAGATGGTTTATCTCAGGTGTCAATTTAACTGCCAATAGTCAGCAATTAGGTTCACTAACAGTAAGGCAGTGTCCCGTGTCATAAACAGAATACATTTATTTAGGTCGCACAACAGTGTAACGGAGCAATTCAATACAATTACTTCATTATCACCAAAAATGTTATTTTTCAAACCAACAATGTAATTGCAGAAGTTAACGGTTTAATTTGACTGTCAGAAACGCAGCGTGCACCGCAAATGTGCTATCTACCACAAAATCTGTGTTTTTGCAACCAACTATGTAAATGTGGAGTTCCACAGGTTACTTAAAATGACTGAAATACAGGGTAGGCCTCAGATCTGTTATGTAGCACAAAACCTGTTTATTGCAACAAACTACAGAAAAGCAGTATGTCACCGCTAAATTATAAAACAGGCTTTTCAGCATTGTATGCAAAAGTGCTCTGTGGCAAGACAATACGGGTTTATTCCCCCAACTGCAGAAATGCATTATGTCACCGCTAAATTATAAAACAGGCTTTTCAGCATTGTATGCAAAAGTACTCTGTGGCAACACAATACGGGTTTATTCCCCCAACTACAGAAATGCAGTATGTCACCGCGAAATTTTAAAACAGGTTTTTCAGCGTTGTATGCAAAAGTGCTCTGTGGCACCACAATACGGGTTTATTCCCCCAACTACAGAAATGCAGTATGTCACCGCTAAATTATAAAATAGTTAATGTAGGGGGACTTGACCTGCCAGAAAAAAGGAATTTTTCTCCACTGAGCAACCAGAAAATAACTAGACTAATGTCCCTGGCACACATGCAGGTCACATGCAGTTCCAAGATCACTGCAGTTGCTAAAATGGTTGCCGACCCCCCCACCTCACTAACAGATGGATTAAAAATTATTTTGCAGTATCACTGGGCTCAGGGCTGGGTACAAATATGTAGCATAGCACCCTCAATAATTGCTGTATTTCGAATATTTAACACCACCAAGTACAACAGATTTCATCCCTAATCTCTCCCTCACAGCAGCAGCAGCATCCTATCTCTGCACTGAGGAGAGAAGAGTGACGTGCGGTGCTACGTGACTCCAGCTTACATAGAGGCTGGGTCATATGCTGCACTTAGCCAATCACAGCTATGCCATTAGTAGGCATGGCTGTGATGGCTTCTTAGGGCAAGTTAGTGAAACGCTTGTTGATTGGCTGCCCTGCAGCCTTTCAAAAAGCGTGATAAAACAACGAACCCAAATTTTTACAGAAGATTTCGGGTTCGGGTCCGAGTGCAAAAAAACTTAAACTTCAGTACGAACCCGAACTTTACAGTTCGGGTTTGCTCAACCCTACCCATAACCAACTCTAAATAAAAGCAATAATATCCTTTCCCTCTAACCCCTCTGGAAATTCTAAACATCTAATATTAGCCCTAGTTTTAAGCTTTAACAGCTTGAGTTAAATGGGTATTATGGTTTTGCAATTTTAGCATCAATTGACAGGAAACAACACAAACTACCAATTAAAAATTGTGACTGTTTATCTGTAATGCCCTATTTTCCTGCATTCCATGGTGGTCACATGACATTTTCACTGTGTAGGTTCCTAGTCCAGATGATATCACATCTACATCTGAGGCATGGCAAGGCTTGTAAGGCTTTGCCCTGTAGACACATTATCATCAGTGACCTTGTTTCAGGACAGTGTTGTGCTCATTCTCCTGGAACCTGTCCTGTAGACATGATGCCCCCATCCCTCCCAATATTTTTTAACACAGTTTACCAATCAACATACAAATATGCTAAATATATTATACAGGTTACGATTAGAGGGATACCAAATACTGTTTTGTTAATAATAAAAAACAACTGTAAAACCATAAGACATAAAAATCAGATCTTCACAGCAGAGCTTTTCTATAGAGGAGTGAGTAAAGCAGCTAGCTGTTCACTGTACAGATGGTCTGGGATTCAAATCTCATCGAAAGCTGTAAAATACTATTTATAATAAAAGTTATGGCAGAAACATAGAATTTTTACTCACCAGCTTTATTCTTTTATGATAAAAGTTGCAATTTTCTGCAAAGTTATTGTTACATAAAAAGATTATGACACAAAAACCATTAAAGTTTTTGTAATATCCTTAGTATGAAATATCACAAAAATATTTGGTATCTCTGTGATCATAATAAGGTATACAATATAGTAAACAATATTTATGGTGATTTGTAGATGTAAATTTTTTCCACCTTTCATTTCAGTAATATAATATTTACTTAGTGTTATACCTGTGAAGAAAATAGCTATGTAAGCACAGAAAATTCAGGCCTTCTAACAGAGCAGATGGTAAGTCTTCTGCTCGACGTACAGAAGGTCAGGCATCCAAATCTATATAAAGATATGTTAAATAACTAATTTAGCAAAGGTCTATGTGTCACGGTCCCGGACGTACCGAGACATACGGATGTTCCCGCAACAGGTGGCAGGAGATCTGTGAGACTGGCAACACATGGTTTGATCTGGCATGTTTTCCTTTTGGATCAAATGATATCTGTGTTGTTTCTGGTGCTTGCCACACGTTCTTTCCCCAGGTGAGGCTATTGTGGTCATTTTACCTTCTCTATTTATTGTTGTTTCCCCCACTATGCTATGTGGTTTATAGTTTCTGTTGGACTTGTGGTTAGCTTGTGTTTGGTTCTCGGCTGAGTTCCTGGAGCTACCAAAGCTACATTGAAGTTTAGTGTTTCTTTTCCCTTTTGTATTTTGTTTATATATCTGTGTGTGTTGCCTTTCCCTGTTGTTTGTCATTAGGCCAGGGGAGACTCCTGTTCGTGCTTCCCTTTGGAGGAACAGGTAGACTCAGTCCTGACATTAGTTCCAGGGTTCTATAGGGTGACATAGGATTCTAGGTATACAGAGTATGAACTTGCCTACCTTTGGGGCCTGTTCATACTGGAAGTCTGTCAGGACAGGATTTAGGGTTTCTCTAGGAGGTGTCCATATTCCTTCCCTAGTTTTCAGGCCTTATCCTGTCTGGCAGATCCAGAGACCACAGGCTGCTGGCCTTAGTGGTGGTTACCAGGCCTATCTGGAGCCTAAAATTGCCCTCGCGGACAGATTCTCCAGGGAAGTAATAATTTAACTTTGGTTAGGGAGGTGGGCAAATTGTATTTTAGGCTACGTCCACACTCATCTGGGGATGAGAATCTGAGAGTTGGTGTGGTCATTTAATTGCTTAAGGGGTATGCTCAGTCATGGTTTTTTTCTCTGCCGACCTGATCGCAGTCTCTCTGATCGGAGGATGAATTTTTCAAAGCTCTGGGTCTGACTTATGATGACCCGGATCAGACCTCTTTGGCTGAGACCAAACTACGTGGCCTTCGTCAGGGAGAGCGTTCTGCTGAGATCTATTGCTCTGATTTTTGGGGGTGGGCTACGGATACTGAGTGGAACGAACTGGCTCTCCGTAGTCAGTTTTGTCAGGGATTATCAGAGAGGCTGAAGGGTGCTTTGGCCTTTCATGAGAATCCTGAGTCACTGGAAGCCGCTATGTCTCTTGCAGTATGCATTAATAGATGCATGAGAGAGAGATCTAGGGGCCCCCACTCTCAGGGCGTATTATCACATAACGTATCGTCTTCCTCTGACACATTTTGGTCTGGGGACGAACCCATGCAATTAGGGAGAGCTACTCCTGGTATACTGGTAATAGCAGGGGAGTGTGTTTTTTCTGAGGACAAAGGGGACATTTTATCAGAGTATGTCCATGCATTCAACGGCAAAAAGAAAAATGGGACATTTAATTCCCATCTGACTCTTGGAGAGGTGAGAGGAGAGTCAGAAAATGTGCATTTGTCTTTTACTGGTAGTACCCGATTTCTCCTGGTTGCTGAGGTGGCGCTAGAGTCAAAAACTGTGGGGATTGAGATGTTCATTGAGAGCAGGACTGGGGTGAACCTAATTGATGCTCAGTTAGTCCATATGCACAGGTTGTCACTGAGTGCATTATAAAAAAAATGTTTTTGCTATTGATTCTGCATCTCTAGCTCAGAAGTGTTTATCTTAAGTGGTGCTTGATATCAGATTAACAGTGGGTGACTTTCATCAAGAATTTATCTTGTGTTTTGTATTGGAGGGTCTCCCTGGACCAGTGGTTCTGGGTTTACCATGGTTAAGCAAGCACAATTCAACCATTGATTAGCAAGCTAGAAAGATTCTGGATTGGGGTGATTATTGCATTGACAATTGTCTGAATACATCTTTTTCTGTTTTGACTACTAATACATTGCCCTCTTTTATATTTGATTTTGCCAACGTGTTTTCTGAGAGTGGATGCCAGGATTTAACTCTGCATCGGGAATATAATTGTCCTATCAATCTTATTTCCGGAGCTAAGTTGCCAAAATCTAGGTTATATAACCTTTCTGAACCTGAAAGACTGGCAATGAGAGAGTATATTATTGAGAGTTTGGCTAAAGGACACATAAGACTTTGCAAGTCTCCAGTGGCAGCAGGGTTCTTTTTTGTTAAAAAAAAAGGACAAAGGTTTTCGGCCATGTGTATATTTCCATGAACTCAGTCGGATTACTGTCCGTTATCTTTACCCTCTTCCTTTGATTCCCGATTTGTTTAACCTAATTATTGGTACCAAGGTGTTCTCCAAGTTGGATTTACGGGCGGCATATAATCTGGTTAGGATCAAGGAAAGGGATGAATGGAAGACAGCTTTTAATACTCATGAGGGGCACTTTGAGAACCTGGTCAGACTGCGGAAAGCCTTAGTGTCCACAAGCCTAAATGGCAATATTTCCAGGGCCAGCAATTTGGAAAGGTGCGCATTTAATGCTATGTCCTGTGGGTGGGTGGCTGGGTATTTGTGCTTTCGTTCAAAGGCCTGGGGTATGGAGATCTGATACAGAAGTGGATGTGCTAGCTAATGGTGCTTGCAAAGGTCCAGGTGCAGGGCAAGAGGCATCCAGGCCTGTGCCTTTGACAGGGGATTGACCAGCACGTAATATAGGGGAAGAGGAGTCAGTGGTGTGACCCGCAGACACAGATTATGGATCCAGGCGTTAGTCCCACCTATTATGGTGCTTGGATCCCATGTGGCGGATCATGCTGGTAGTGGTGAGGTTGCTAGTGTTCACGCCCCGGCTCATTTTAGTACAGCACAGGTTGCAAACTACTATTCTTTTGTCGTGCGCACTTTCCTCAAAAATGCGCCAAACTGCAGAACACCTACCCCTTGTAAAGGGAGATTTCAGCAAGGGTGTGCTCTGTGGAACAGTTGAGGGCCTGTTTGGTGTGGCCCACCTTCTCCCTTTGCCACCCCACTGCCTTTTCCAGCCTGTTGCGGTGCTGCGGATCCCTCCCTCTCTGTACTGCTGTCCTCGCTCAGCTTGCCACCTTCCCAGGTTGGGTCAGTGATTTCATCATCCACCACCTCCTCTTCCACTTCCTCACTCTGGTCATCCTCCTGACTTGTTGACCTAACAAGAACCTCCCTTATTGAAAACTCTGTCTCATCCTCATCATCAATCTCTTGAGACACTAATTGCCATTGACTTATTGGCAACTGTGCCTCATCATCATCATCCACCTTGTGAAACACTGATTGCAATTCCCCACCGTCATCTTCTTCTGACTGTGGATGCTCAAGAGTTTGGGAATCAGAGCGCAAGATCTCCTCATGTCCCTCTTCAAGCGGGCTTAAGGAGAGGCCCAAATTAAGGAATGGTGATAAAAGAGTTCCTCGGAATATCCGAGTGTGGGATCACTTGTTTGTCAAGACTCCATGATGGGAGGAAGGAGGAACAGGGTGAGGATTCTGTTGACCAGACTCTTGGCTACTGAGACTGGACTTTGTGGAAGACAGGGTGATGGTCAACCGACTGGAAGCATTATCTGCTGCAATCTAACCGACCACCTGATCGCACTGGTGTGACTTCGAGAGTGGTGTCCTGTGCCGCCCTGCAAACTGGGACATGAAGCTAGGTATTGTGGATGAGTGTGTTTCTTGTGCTCCGGCAGTGTGTTTCACCGCACCCAGGGCTACGGCCTCTGCGTGCACCATCAGCAGCATTGCCACTTCCCCGTCCCTTACTGCTCTCCTTGAGCATATTAAACGGTATATATGCTTGCACACACGCACATGTCACACGTACAGTAGCGCAGGTTCTGTAAGTGTATGCGCAAATAAATTACACTGAATGTCACAGATATTTAGGATGCGCAAACGTTAAACAGGAGATGTTGAGCAGGTAATGTCACTGCCACGAGCGGCTAAGAAAAAATTACACTGAATCTCACAGATATTTAGGATGCGCAAATGTTATACAGGAGATTTAGTTCATGTAATGTCGCTGTCACCAGCGACTAAAAAAAATAAAAACACTGAATGTCACACATATTTAGGATGCGCAAACGTTGTACAAGAGATGTAGCGCTGTAATGTCGCTGTCACCAGCGGCTAAGAAAAATTACTCTGAATGTCACAGATATTTAGGATGCGCAAAATTTATACAAGAGATGTAGCTCAGTTAATATCACTGTCAGCAGCGGCCAAACAATAGCACGCAATTTAGCGCTAATTTAGCAGGCTGTGTTTAGCCTGCATTTGTGGGAGGGGCACAGGGCTTCTTAAACCCTGCTGCCCTATTCCAGGGTGCACGCAAACTACCGGTTCCTCACTTCCGGTCTGAAGTTCGCTGCACCCAGGTCTTACGTGGGCAGGTCAGCGTGCGGCTTGGCGTCCTACCTCCCTCTCGGCTGTTGCTCCTTGTGCGTCCCAGTAAGTAAGAGAGGCCCCCAGCGGCCGCAGCTTGTGGTCTGGCTGCAGGCGGCTCTCCCCATCATGCCGTACCGGACAAATGCCGATATGCCCTGCACATGTCCCGCAGCCAGGCTTCACAAACCCTCACTGGCAGGAGCGCAGCTCTGCATAGCGCCAGGAGGGTTTCCTGTTCAGCGTCACACATTGCCATAGCTACGCAGCAGCTGCCGGACGCGGTGGTTAGGGCACAGTAGATGCACAGCCAACGGTTGTCCAGCTCGTCAGTTTTTCTTATTGGCATGACTGGGGCACTCTTTGGTGGCATGTTGGGTCCAGGCATCTTACAGGACCATTAGCTGGGGCGGTCTGAGACCATATGAGCCTAATAACTTAATGCTAATTCATTCCCCATTGCCTTACCACCCGGCCGACTCTTAAGGGCAGCACATCACATATAGGAGAAGTCACACATGCATTTAGGGCTCTGACAGGGTGACTGTTATTTTGGTTTATTAGAGAGGTAATGCACAGAAAAAGAAAAAAAAAACACCCCAGATGAATGTCAGCTAATGCTTGAGCTGGTTGCCCTATGGTTGCCGGCCACAGCGGCGGGGGTATGCTTTCTCCTTCCGCCATATCGATCCTTGCCTCGGACGGCACACCAGGGGCAACGGCATACATAATTCTAGGTATACATGTATTCAGCATTTGCACCTCTCCCGCACCTCTGTTTCTGACTCACTAGGGTCACGATTCTTCTCACCGGGCCATTCACAGGGCTCATGTCTGATTTTATGTTTTTTATCCCGTCTCGGTTCTGGTATCCCCGGTCAGGGCCACATCACTTGTCGTACACATTCTGGTCCTCTCTTGAGGTCTGCGGTACACGTCAAGTACGCCCTGCCATCCATCAGCCAACATGTCAACTTTTTGTCTGCTCAGCTTGTCTGATGTCACGTACGTTCCTGCATCCTTTCATTATCATTTCATGTCTGTTGGGTCTGATGCACTCAGGCCACGTTATTTCGCCTGAAACGCTGCATGTCTGTTACCCTGTTCATCTCGTTATGTAAGGCCCGCGACACCCGCCAGGCATTAACCTCTTTTTGTTGTCAAATGACCTCTCCTCTGTCTGGGTGTCAGGGCCTACATAAATGATAATGGCCTGTTCCTTTGCAGGTTAACTTGAGGCCCGTGTTGCTGTTATGGGACTGCTCACCTCTGTCTGGGTGCTTGGCCTACATAAATGATAATGGCCTGTTCTATTGCAGGTTTACCTGAAGTCTGAGTTGCTGTTATGGGACCTCTCACCTTTGTCTGGGTGCTAGAACCTACATAAATGATGATAGCCTGTTCCATTGCAGGTTGACCTGAGGCCTGTGTTGCTGTTATGGGACCGCTCACCTCTGTCTGGGTGCTAGGGCCTACATAAATATTAATGGCCTGTTCTATTGCAGGTTGACCTGAGGCCTGAGTTGCTGTTATGGGACCGCTCACCCCTGTCTGGGTGCTAGGGCCTACATAAATGATAATGGCCTGTTCCATTGCAGGTTGACCTGAGGCCTGTGTTGCTGTTACGGGACCACTCTCCTCTGTCTGGGTGCTAGGGCCTACATAAATGATAATGGGATGTTCTATTGCAGGTTGACCTGAGGCCTGTGTTGCTGTTATGGGACCGCTCACCTCTGTCTGGATGCTAGGACCTACATAAATGATAATGGCCTGTTCCATTGAATGTTGACCTGAGGCCTGTGTTGCTGTTACGGGACCGCTCTCCTCTTTGCGGGAGCCATGGGCCTGAATGAGTGATTGTGGCCTGTGTTACTTCTGAGTGAAATCAATACTGTGATTTGAACTCTCCTCTTTGTGGGTGCCAGGGCCTGAGTCTGTGCATGAGGCCTGTGACACTGCTGGCAGACATCAATCCGTTTTTGCTGTGATGAGAACTTCTCCAACTCCCATGTATGGTTGCCATGGGCCTGAAGTTGTAAATAAGGCCTGTGGCACTGCAGGCAGACATGAATCCTTTATGGCTGTGAGGAGAACTTTAACTCCCATAGCATTCCCACTGACACCACCCCAACCTCCTATTCCACCTCTTCCTCCAAGTTGCCAATTGATATTGGTTAATTTTTATTTATTTTGTTTTATTTTAAGTCATTTCCCTATCCACATTTGTTTGCATGGGATTTACCTACATGTTGCTGCCTTTTGCAGCCCTCTAGCCCTTTCCAGGGCTATTTTACAGCCATTTTAGTGCCCAAAAGTTCGGGTCCCCTTTGACTTTAATGGGGTTTGGGGTCAAGTTCAGGTTAAGTTCGATCCCGAACCCGAACATTTTCGTGAAGTTCGGCCGAGTTTTTTGAACATCGAGGTGTCCACTCAACTCTACTGAGGACCCGACATCCCGCTTCCCCAATGATCAGGAGTTTTCTGCATCCTCCATCTCTGGAACTAACACTTTAAGTGGAATAGAAAGCATAGCTCCATTCATAGTGTAGTGGTCAAAATAGGTTACTGTATGTCATCTCCCATTGAAGTGAACTGGAAGCTGAGCTGCTTAAACCCAGCATGACCACTACACCTTGAACAGAGTTATGCTTCCTTTTCAATTTTAATTGCTAATTCCAGCTATGGATGCTTGCAGGAAACAGCTGATGGAACGGGTGCGGGATGTCAGGCCCCAATTGATCAGATATTGATTAGATGACCTACCCTGAGGATAGGTCTGCAAAATGTGTAAATTTACTAACAGTTTATGTTCAAAATGACAATTTAGTGGTAAATAAGGCTTAGAAGACATTTCTGGAACATTTTATTTTAATACAGATGAAGACAGATCAAAATTAAAATCATAATGTTCTCAGTATTTAAACTTGTGACCCTACAATTTCCATTTACAGTGAAGATTGGAAAGTAATTCTTTAAATTCATTCAAGATACAATTTTGTCAATTGTTATATCAATATACAGAAGAGATGAATTTTATATGGTCATTGCTTTGATATTGATTGCATTCCTATAACTACAATAATCATCAAAGTGCATTATCCATTCATTTCTAAGAATAACATTTCTATGACAGTCTAGTGAAAGTCATAGTAAGCAGATCCTCTTGATGTAGTGGAATCACTTCTTTATCAAACAAGGACGTGTGTTGGTAAGATAGCTAATTGTATAAAAGTGTTGTCACACAGTAAAAGCCACTGCTGCCAGCTAATATAAATTGTGCATTGATATATACTTTACATATGTTCTGGCACAGCTCAAGCAGGTTTATGATTTGTTGAATATTCAATGAGTAATAGCATAATATAGCAGTCTACTACTATGTGGCCTTATTTCTTAAAGCTGAAGGTATCTGAAACTGCAAGGGCTTTAGGGGATCCCTGGTGGCTTTAACTAAAGGTTATTCTACAATGCCTGAAATATGGCCATATAGGACTTTCTTCTGAGTTTTTGTGGCAAAATCAAAGCAGAATCCACATATGCCAAATACAAATTGTGGCATATTTTGCAACGGATTCTTTAACAAATTTCATGCTATGCATTACTTTAAAATACACCGTCAAAATCCACAATATGCATTTAGAATCCACACCGCAGGTCATTTTCCTCCACAGATTTTTGTACAGCATATGAATGAGATTTCTTATTCACTTTGCTGGTATTTTAACCCCGTAGTGACCAAGCCTGTTTGGGCCTTTATGACCAAGTTTTTTTCTTCATTTTTTCATCTCCGCGTTCCAAGAGCTATAACTTTTTTACTTCTCTGTCTATAGCTTTATGAGGGCTTGTTTTTTCCAGGACAAGTTGTAGTTTTTAATGGCACCATTTTGGGGTATACATAACTTTCTGATTAACTTTTTTTTAACTCTTTCTGGGAGGAGATATGGAAAAGAAGGAATAATGCCACAGTGTTTTTACGTTATAAATTTTACAGCATTCATTTTTTGGTATAAATAACATAATATCTTTATTCTCTGGGTCAGTACACAGTGATTACAGTGATACCAAATACATATAGTTTTGTTTATGTTTTACTACGATTTTTGGTGGCCACTTAGGATAAATTACAATTCTGACTTTTTTTTTTTTTTTTTTAACAGCGTTCACCGTAAGGAATAATTTATGTGATATTTATGTAGTCCAGGTCCGGGTCGTTACAGATGTGGCAATAACAAACATATGGGGGATATTTATTTATTTTTTTGCAATTTTTTTCATTAAAAAGCATATTTTCAATGTAAAAAAGTGTATTTTTTATTTTATGGAATTTTTTTATTGAAAAAAATGTGTTTTTCTTATTATTTTTTTTTACCACTTAATAGTCCCACAAGAGGACTATAACATACAATATTTTGATTGCTTTTTAAATACACTGCATTATCCCTATAGTGCACTGCATTTTAATAGCAATGCTCTTCTAACATTGACCAGCAGGCTGTGCCAGAGAGGCGTGGCCTGCTGGATCTTACTACAGGAAGGACTGGGGCCTACATCAGAAGCCAGGTATGGTTTCACACACATTGGCAGCCCGCGATCGCATTTGCGGGCTGCCGATGGGAGACATAGGGAGTCCGCTCCCTCTGTGACAGCTTTACATGCGGCCGGCGACATTGCACACAGCATGGAAAGCGTTAAACAGCCTGGACCGGCAGTCCTGCCAGTCTGTGCTGTTAGAGCAGGGCCCCGCCTCTCATGTGAGAGCTCGGTCCCCGCTCCATGGGGGACCAGCGCAGCGCTTAGACTGGGCTGCCGTAAAAAAGTGGCGGCCCAGCATAAGGCCCCTTAGTGACCACCGTATAAACACGTATGGGTGGTCACTAAGGGGTTAATAAAGTGTGGATTTTTCACCATGTGTGATCATACCCTAAGGTTACCCTGGCACTAGAAAACAAGACTCGCGTTACAAGAAATGGGTACAAAGGGGAATATTTTTCATAGACCAGCATTTTTCACCGGTCTATGATCTTCTTTGCACTGCCGGAGATGTACTCTAATTTATGATGAGCCACAGGCCTCATCATATGTTAGGCGCATCTGAAGGCAGTCCATGCTCCTAATCTGAAATCTATGGCGACAGAAAACTGGAATAGGGAGAGAATACATTTCCCCCATAGTGTTCGCACTCTGATACAACTCTGGAACATCACACTGAACCAGTGGAGCATAGAAAATATCATTATTTTACACTACGATAATTTGCGATGGCTCTTTAGAAGCAATATACACCTACTATTGTCAGTGCTATGTTGCATAATGCAGTATTTTACTTCCTAATATGCATTTTGATACCAATGGAAAATAGTCTAAACCAAAATGGCCTTTTCATAATCCTTAAACTTTTTTGTTCCACTGAACAGAAATATGCTGGATTTTCTTTATTCGTCCCCTCTGGTCTACTGGTCTGTATTTTACCACATTTTCATCTGGTTTCTTGTGAAAACTGGGCAGGCGGGTAGTCGTACAGCAGGTGGGTCTCTTAAAGTATCTGAGCTGTGGTTTCAGCACTGGAAAAGAAACAGATATAGTTGCAATTATCCTATGGTTGCATACAGATGGGACTGGCCCACCAAAATACTAGAGGATCAATATTTCGTCCCAAGTATGAAATAATAATTAGTGTTGAGCGAATATTCGAAAGCGAATTTTTTAGCGAATATCGGCACTTCGCTAATTTGCGAATATTTCGAATATAGCGCTATAAATTCGCTATTTCGAATATTCGTTTTTTTTTTTTTTTTTTGTTAGTTATATTTTTTCTTTCCTACTTCCCAAAAGTAGTTCTTACCTGTCCTGAGGATTCCTGGCTTCCTGGCTGCTCTAGTCAGTGCCCGTTGCCGCTTCTGCCGACTTCCGTGCTCATGTGGAGCGTCCCCATCCATGGGAGAATCTCCATATACTAAAATGTACTGTCGGATTTGAGGAATTACGTTGAAATCGCAATGCGATTAATGCGATTGCAATGCGAATGCAATGCGAATGCAATGCGATTACAACTTAGCACTGCTATCTTACATAGGCTAGAATTAACGAATATGGAATATAGCTATGCACTAGCAGTGCTAAGTTGAAATCGCAATGCGAATACTTTAAGTTAAATTAATCGCATTGCGATTTCAACTTAGCACTGCTGCTATATTCCATATTCGTTAACTTCGTTAATTCTAGCAAGCTGACCCATTATAAACCCAGCTCTAAGTTGAAATCGCAATGCGATTAATATAACTTGAATTAATCGCATTGCGATTTCAACGTAATTCCTCAAATCCGACAGTACATTTTAGTATATGGAGACGTTCCCATGGTGATGGGGACGCTCTATGAGCACAGAAGTTATGGTTGGCTTGGTAGAATTAGCGAATAGCGAATATGACGAATGTATTCGTCATATTCCTCAAAAGCGAAGATAACAGTATTCTACATCTTCGTTTTAGCTACCTATTCGTCAACTTCGCTAATTCTAGCAATCAAATAGGAAGGTTGACTGACTATAGAGACAGCTGTGTTAAATTAGCTATGCGATTTTTTTTTAATACAATAATTATATTACTTGATAAAATTATTATAAGTATTCTATTTATTAAAAAAAAATCGCATAGCGAATTTAACACAGCTGTCTCTATAGTCAGTCAACCTTCCTATTTGATTGCTAGAATTAGCGAAGTTGACGAATAGGTAGCTAAAGCGAAGATGTAGAATACTCGTTATCTTCGTTTTGAGGAATAGACGAATACATTCGTCATATTCGTCATCCTCGCTAATTCTAGATATGAAACCAATAGGAAAGTAGCCTTAAGTACAAATCGCAATATGCGATTATTTAAATCGCATGTTAATCACGATAACTAGAAAAAATGACGAATATTCGATTTCGACGAATATGAAACGAATATTCATTCGAATATTCGCGAATTTCGTCGAAATCGAATATGGCACCTGCCGCTCATCACTAATAATAATAGACCCCAGGGCTCCAGCAAAAGACAACCCATATTTCAAAATTACTTTTGAGCCAAACACTCGGCACTAGGGTCTATTCAGAAATAAACTAAAAATCAACCTGTGTACTAATCAGTGGCTACATTATTTCAACAATGTCAAATATTCAACTGCTGTACTATGTTCTCCTTTTACTGCATTTAACACAGCTTTAAGATAATGTTAAAGTTAATTGATTATGGGGTTTCTAATATCTTTTATGTGATATGACTTTTAATTTACATATGGTAGTTAGTGCTATAGAAATGTGTTCTCCCTGTCGATCCAATGGAAGCCCCATAAGGCACAAGCCTATATGTTCCCCGAAAAACTAAAGAAACTACCTCCTATTCCCAAACAACAAAAAAAAAATCATACGTACCCGATTTAATTGTTTGCAGCGGCCGGCCACCATCATCTTGCTTGAAGATCTGGTTTGAAATCTCGTGCAGCCCGTGGTGACTGGATTTCGCTCACTGGATTTCATGCAAGATCTTCAAGCAAGATGGCAGCGGCCAGCCCATCGCGAGTAAAGGGATCAGGTAGGTATGATTTTTTTTAACTCTATTTCATGTTAAATCGATTCGCTACCACGAAGCATGAGGAAATTCGTGGACTTTGTGGACTTTACACTATTCATTTCTTCTAGGTTGGTGCGTTCATCTTGTATATTTAACATCATTCTGATTTCACTGAAGCGGTAAACTTACCAGGTAGTTTTAACAGATATGGAGAATCAACGGTGCAAGCAGAATCATTAACTTTACAACTGTTCCCTAGAGGAAAGATATATACAAATACCTGGTTAAAAATTATTATGGATTGTACAAAATATGAATTGATTTCCTATAGAAACTACTGTAGTTATCCAGAATAATCTGAGAACCTACAAGCGTATGCCTACATGGCAATATCGTACAACAATTGGCCTCCCTGCAGCCGAGCACTACCCAGCTGTATGAGCTGCAGCTCAACTAATTAGGACCACGTTACTTGATCTTCGCTGGGTTGTTTTGTGGTCACTGCACAGCCATTAACAATAAAAGCAGAATAAACAGTAGAGTCCTAACTAGTTAATTTGATCCTGCTGCAGCTCGCATTTGATGCGGTACTTGACGGCAAGGCGACTTTGTCCCAACCACAACAAGGCTGTACCCTTAGGCCACGCTTCACACTTCAATGAATCACGGACATGTACTTTCTCTATAGACAGCACACTGAGCCATTCAATTTGATGTGTTTGTTCACAAATCAGTGCGTGGCTCAGTTTTTCACTGACTATTGGTTTAAGATGCTCTGGAAACCAATTTTAGCGTAGCAGTGTACGTGGAACACGGATGACACAGTGGGGAAAACAGTACTCACGGACTAATCACGGACTCCCTAGCGGGGAAACAATGACTTACTTGTCACGGATGTCATCAGGGACATGGAAATTTAAACAAGGCCTTCAGCCTTAAAACCCCTGTGATATAGTACCATTGTCATCCTGATTAACCCACTAAATTCCTGCTTCATCCACTAAAACTGCAAGTACTTTAACATACATTAAAGAGGTTATCCCACAAAAAAGTATTACTATGCAATGTATAGTTCATTTCAGAAACATATACATGCAATAAAATTACATGCTATAGCGCTTTATTGAAATGTCTGGTGTTGTGAGGAAGGGACTATTGCCAGTAGTGCACCTAGCCTTTCTGCTGCTGAGGCAGTCCTCCAGCCCTACTGTTAAAGACATACCTGGAAAACTTTACATACAGAGCTACAAAACATACAGGGTAATAGAGCACCACATACTGTGTCCTTTGTGCTTCCCAATACTATACTGCAGAAACAGATAATCCCCTTCTGCTGCCCCCTCATGCTCCTAGGTGGTGCTTCCTGAGGCAATCGCCTCACCTAGCCTCATTGGTGGTGCACCCATGACTATTGCAGCGCACTGCTGGGAGGTGTAGGTGCTTGATTGTTTTTGTGATAAACTACTGCTACCCACATAAAGAAGAGACAGAAGTCCTCCAGAAAATGCAAGCATAAAGAGAAAAAGGCAAAAATTACACTGGAAGGCAGTGTTCTTTGTATTGATATAGATAGGGTATATGCACACAACCATATGTATTTTGCGGTCTGCAGAATGCAGATCTGCAAAATACGGATACAGGCCATGCGCAAGCTATATTTTCTGATGGCCGAATAGTAGAAATTCCTATTCTTGTCTGCTAAACGGACAAGAATTAGAC
This sequence comes from Bufotes viridis, assembly GCA_033119425.1. Taxonomy (NCBI): domain Eukaryota; kingdom Metazoa; phylum Chordata; class Amphibia; order Anura; family Bufonidae; genus Bufotes; species Bufotes viridis. The sequence continues at coordinate 171,956,686 of CM065593.1, read as the reverse complement.
ATGTCCTATAATTTATGGGTCGGACAAACGGATGCGGATATCACTTTTTTTTTGCAACCCCATACAGTAGAAATAAATAGGTCCATATACGATCTACAGAAAAAGCGGATTGGACATGGAAGAAAAATATGGCCGTGTGAATGAGGCCTTTAAATAATGGTGTACATTACTCCAGATATTTTTTTATTACATTTGCTGTAAAAGCCCTTTAATGTACATGCAGCAACCTTTTATGCTACAACCATGGTGGATTCCAGCCAGAGAATCGGTACCATGATTAATAATTCCATTTTTTATATATCTAAATTATTCTATAAAATCTCTTATATATATATATATATAAAAATTTGTTTATGTCTGTCTGTCTGTTCCTTAAGTGCGACCAAACGACTGGACCGATCTTCACCAAATTTGGCATACTGGGTACATCAGGTGTCCGGGAAGGTTGTAGACCCGGTCTAAGCTCTCAAGGACGTACCGTTCCTGAGATACTTCCCAAAAATACATTAGCCAATAGAAGCCTGCAAGTCTTTCATTCATATCCTAACTACCATACATGGTCACATGTCCCTTATTAGCCAATAGCAGCTCGCATTAATCTCCACATGCACATAGATTTGCTCCAGGTTTCGATAACAACACAGCCATTTTTCTTCACTGCTGTAGGTCAGCTTTAGGATAGGGCTACATGACAACAATAAGTCGCACTACACATGGGGCACATCTACACTGCTACATGCATCCATCTTGGATGGATTTTTTGTAACTGTCGTGTGGCAGTCGCAGCATGTCGCATGTCGCAGTGCGACACTACAGCCTGTAATTATAAAAATTGTTGCACGACATTGGTATGACAAAATGTCACGCGACACATCTTGTCATGTAGCCCCAGCCTTTAAGGGGCAGGGTGCTGTGGAGGCCACTGTTAAAGGGGCAGAGGCCACTATTAAAGTGGCAGCTGCTATGGAGGTCACTGTTAAGGGGGCAGGGACCACTATTAAAGGGGCAGCTGCTGTGGAAGTCACTGTTAAGGGGGCAGGGGCCACTTTTAAAGGAGCAGCTGCTGTGGAAGTCACTGTTAAGGGGGCAGGGGCCACTATTAAAGGGGCTGCTATGGAGGTCACTGTTGAAGGGGGGCACTATTGGAGATCACTGTTAAAGGGGTGTTCATTGCGGATGTTACTGTTAAGGGGGGAGGCTGCTGTGGAGGTCACTGTTAAATGGGGAGGCACTGTGGAGGTCACTGTTAAGGGGGGAGGGGCTACTATTAACCACCTGCTGACCGCCTAATGCAGGGATGCGTCCAGGCGGCGGCAGGTCTGTTCCTCCTTGACGCGTCGGCGAGAGGCGAGATTTGCGCGCGCGTTCACAGCAGCTCAACGATCGGAACTTATACTGCAGCCTGCCAGCGATGATCCATCGCTGGCAGGCTGTAGATGCGAAATAATCCTCTGGTGGTTTCATTTGCTGGGATCGACCACCAGAGGACCAGGTAGCTATGTAAAGTAGCACCAAGCACCACACTACCCCCCCTCCCCCCCTGTCACTTATTAACCCCTTGTTAACCCCTGATCACCCCATATAGACTCCCTGATCACCCCCCTGTCACTGATCACCCTTCTGTAAGGCTTCATTCACATGTCCATATGTGTTTTGCGGATCCATGGATCCGCGGATCCGCAAAACACGGACACCGGCAATGTGCTTTCCTCATTTTGCAGTTCCGACATTGCCAGAACTATATAGAAAATGCCTTTTCTTGTCACGCAATTGCGGACAAGAATAGGACATGTTCTATATTTGTGCGAACGGAAGTGCAGCCCGGAAGTGCGGATCCGCAATTCCGGATCCGAGCGGGACAAAGTCTGTCCCCATAGAAATGAATAGGTCCGCAATTCCGTTCCGCAAACAGAATTGCGGACGTGTGAATGGGGCATAAGGGTCCCTTATCACCGTCAGTTAGTTAGCTACTTGTTAGGTAGTTAGCGCCAAGCCCACCGCGCCGCAGTCACTGATTTTGGTAGAGATTTTTTCATCCACATTGATCGATGCAAATTAAGAAATCTGTGCCGTTCATTATTATTTTTTTTTCAGCCTGGTGGCTGAACGGGAAAAAATCTCATTACCCGTATGCTCAATATACGGAGAATAGCAGAAACTCCTAATGCTGGCCATACGTGTAATGATTGCGGAGACCCTCAAATGCCAGGACAGTATAAATACCCCACAAGTGACCCCATTTTAAAAAGAAGACACGCCAAGGTATTCCGTGAGGGGTATGGTGAGCTCATATAAAATTGTATTTTTTGTCACAAATAAAGAAGGGGATTCGTGATAGGGGAACAAGTCCGCCGGGATAAATGTGATGGAGGATCTGAAATATAGAGACATATAATATATTTGTTTCACTTTGTGGGTATAGAGGTTTATAATATGTAATTTGCACATTATGTGAACTATCATGAATTTGAAATTATTTTATATTATATATTTATGAATTTTACAGGGTTTTTTTTTTTACATATTGCCTTTGTCATATTACTCCTTTATATTATTTCTTTATATATATATGCACTGTATATGTATTTCTGTTGTATACCTTTCGGGTATACAATATCATGTATTCCTTTGAATTGTATCATAAGCTATTATTAGTTGAGTCACTGGCACTTTGCACTTTTACACATTGGGTGGCACTTACACTGAGCACTTTTTTTTTTTTTTTTTTGCACTTGTACTTGATTGTTTGCTTCACGCTTCACACCGGAGCAAATTATAAACTCATTTGATCAGATTTTAAATTATTCTATAATGGGGACGTGTTTGCGTTCCATGGTGGAGCGCAACTGCGTCACTTCCGGTGGGCGGCCTGGTCCCCCATGTAAATGTGTTGTATATTATCCATCTAAGTGGTATATAGAGACGATAATGGGGCAACTATGCTCCCAGCTTAGATCATAAGCATTATTGATCAAATAGGTGTCCATCGTGTCTGGCGGTGCCGCCTACAGTACACTGTGGAGCGCAGGCACATCACTTCCGGCGGTGGTGACCCGCTCCGGCGTGAGGCGCATGGCGTGACTTCCCGGCATGGTGGCGGTGCGCTGCTACTGTGATGATTTTAACAGGTGTGTATGCTTCAAAACAAATTGTGTGTAATTCAGCAACCTATAAAAAGATAGGGGCAGGAAATAGTGCACATGATCCCTTGACAAAGCCAGTGCGGGCGAAACGCGCATCGGGACGGGACGCAGGTGGTGTTACCATTTGAATAGTACCAGGTATACTAGCTTTTGTATTTATTTTTCATATTGGATTGTTATTACCTTTTTTAGATACCATCGTGTAGTGCCCTTCATACCTATTTGGGTGTATAAGTTTATACATAGGTCTTACAAACCTTTTGTTACATATATTTTGGGCTTAATTTTCAGCTATTGTATACTGGGATACAATTAATGACGTGTATCACTGACCCCTGCGAGGGCTAATCCCCTTTATGTATTTTGTACCATCACCAATCATGTATTTTGTTTCTTATTTGTGGACTTTGTTCCAATTTTTAATAATACTGTGAATAAAATGGTTTTTTGAATATTACCCGGCATTTGCTTGTGTTTGTATTATACGGGACTGGGCCGGGATTTGGAGCGTTTGTCCCCCGCTCATTTTTGGTGGTCATTTTTGTCACAAGTTAGTTGAATATGAGACTTTGTAAAAAAAATAATAATAATATATCAATTTCCGCTAAGTTGTGCCAAATTTTTTTTTTTATCTGTAAACTCGCCATGCCCCTCACGGAATACCTTGGGTTGTCTTCTTTCCAAAATGGGTTCACATGTGGGGTATTTATACTGCCCTGGCATTTTAGGGGTCCTAAAGCGTGAGAATCCAAATGCGTAAAAATGCCCTGTGAAATCCTAAAGGTACTCATTGGAATTAGGGCCCCTTTGCGCATCTTGGCTTCAAAAAAGTGTCACACATGTGGTATCGCCGTACTCAGGAGAAGTAGGGCAATGTGTTTTGGGGTGTATTTTTATATATACCCATACTGTGTGTGAGAAATATTGCTGTAAACGATAACTTTTAAAAAAATTTATACAAAGTTGTCAATTTACAGAGATATTTCTCTCACCCAACATGGGTATATGTAAAAATACACCCCAAAACACATTGCCCTACTTCTCCTGAGTATGGCGATACCACATGAGTGACACTTTTGCAGCCTGGGTGCGCAAAGGGCCCAAATTCCAACGAGTACGCTTAGGTTTTACAGGGATGCTCACAATTTAGCTCCCGCCCAAAATGCCAGGGCAGTACAAACACTCCACAAATGACCCTATTTTGGAAAGAAGACACCCCAAGTATTCGCTGAGGGGCATAGTGAGTCCATGAAAATTGAAATTTTGTCACAAGTTAGCGGAAAGGGAGATTTTGTGAGAAAAACAATAAAAATCAATTTCCGCTAACTTGTGCCAAAAAAATCTTCTATGAACTCGCCATTCCCTCACAGAATACCTTGGGGTGTCTTCTTTCCAAAATGGGGTCACATGTGGAGTATTTATACTGCCCTGGCATTTTAGGGCCCTAAAGCGTAAGAAGAAAAATGCGTAAAAATGCCCTCCTAAAAGGTACTCGTTGGAATCAGGTCCCCTTTGCGCACCCAGGCTGCAACAAAGTGTCACACATGTGGTATCGCCGTACTCAGGAGAAGTAGGGCAAAATGTTTTGGGGTGTATTTTTACATATACCCATGCTGGGTGAGAGAAATATCTCTGTAAATTGATAACTTTGTATAATTTTTTAAAAGTTGTCATTTACAGAGATATTTCTCACACAGTATGGGTATATGTAAACATACACCCTAAAACACATTGCCCTACTTCTCCTGAGTATGGCGATACACATGTGTGACACTTTTTGCAGCCAAGATGCGCAAGGGGCCCAAATTCCAATGAGTACCTTTAGGATATCACAGGGCATTTTTACGCATTTGGATTCTCACGCTTTAGAGCCCCTAAAATGCCAGGGCACAAGTGACCCCATTTTGGAAAGAAGACACCCCAAGGTATTCCGTGAGGAGCATGTCAAGTTCACAGAATTTTTTTTTTTTTGGCACAAGTTAGCGGATATTTATTTTTTTTTTTTTTCACAAAGTCTCATTTTCCACTAACTTGTGACAAAAAATAAAATTTTACATGAACTCACCATACCCCTCACGGAATACCTTGGGTTGTCGTCTTTCTAAAATGGGGTCACTTGTGGGGTACTTATGCTGTCCTGGCATTTTAGGGGCCCCTAAAGCGTGAGAAGAAGTCTGGAATCTAAATGCGTAAAAATGCCCTGTGAAATCCTAAAGGTACTCGTTGGAATTTAGGCCCCATTGCGCATCTTGGCTGCAAAAAAGTGTCACACATGTGGTATCGCCGCACTCAGTAGAAGTAGGGCAATGTGTTTTGGGGTGTATTTTTACATATACCCATGCTGGGTGTGAGAAATATCTCTGTAAATGACAACTTTTTAAAAAATTTTATACAAAGTTGTGGAGGTCCCATTTTAAGGAGGTGGGCTACTGTGGAGGGGTGCAGTGTTATTGGGTGAGGGGCTGTGGAATTCACTGTTCAGGGGTGGGGAACTGTAGAGGTCACTGTTATGGCGGATACTGTCGATATCTTTTAACGACACACAGAAACATTAAATGAAATAGATTAAATATACCCATGTGAAGCCGGGTCCTTCTATTAGTAGCTTATAAGAAACAACACATGAATCTGCTAATTGCTGTAAACAGGTACACTATGGGTGGTGTAGGAAAATAAAGATACTACTGTCCCATGATTTCATCAGTAGCATTATGAAGACCTTCTCTTACTGCTCACAAGATATACATGCAATATCTAAATATTCTAATAAAAACCTAACAATAGACGTGCAGTTTTAACTATACTGATTTCCAATGTAACCCAAAGACTGCAATAAGATAGATAGGACAGTTCCTGTTAAAATTATGATTTTTTTCCCAGCATCGCAATTTTTGACTTGTCTATATTAAATATTGAAAAATGTTATCACCGAGTTGCAGAACTAATTACCTAAATAAAGGAGATCAGTCATACAGTATAAAGCCGTGGGAAGAATGTATTAGGCAATTTAGCTCAGTTTGTTTTTTGCCATATAAATTTTATGCCAAAATGTACAACATTTTGACATTGTACACTTTTCTTAACACTTTCTAAAATGATCATATCTCAGGATTTGTCAAATTTATTGGTGTTGTCTAGATTTAGATAATACATAGCTTCTTTTTTTCAGAAACAGCATATCTATCCATGGTTTGTGTTTGGTATTGTACTCAGCTCTACTTAAGCGAATGGGGCTGTGATGAGGCTTTCCTTTTGGAAGAAAGCAGCCATGTTTTTCTAATCCTAAATAACCCCTTTGATAGTCTTTTAGAATTTTCTTCTTGTGCACATACATTGTTTCCCTCCAATTTTTCTCTTGGCTGAATATGAAATGACTTGTGTCTCATGAGTGGACCAGCTTTTCAAGACAAGATATCACAAATTCACAATATTATGTCACAAGATGTCCTATTCTATATTTTTCTATGTATGGCCACCCAAGGATTATGATGTGGACAGCACTCTGTCAAGTATTTCGCTAGCATGTTGTGATATTGTATTAATGCTATATTCAGTATATAAACGAATATGAGATACTTAGCAAATATATTTTGATCAAAATCATTTATACCCATCCACTAGGGGCGGACTGGCCATAGACCCTACAGGAAATTTCCCAGTAGACCAATGCCCAGGGGGCTGCCGAACCCTCCTCATGGCCTCTAGATAGGTATATTAATTCTGAGAGCATCAGTTACTTATGCACCTGTCCAGCAGCTGCAGATGCCCTCCTGAATTCAACTGTATCACCATCCTCAGAATGGTGATGCAGCAGTATTTTATGCTGCACTGTGGTATTTTGGTTTTGCTCTGAGGTATTTTTTGCTGCACTACAGTACTGCTGATCTTGCCTACCTCTGTTGTCCCTGCCTACTTGAGTTGCCCCGTCTTCTGTCAATTTGGACTCGCCTACAAAATGGGGACACTTTTAGGTATTTTTCCAGGGCCACTTTAAGTTCCCAGTCTGCCCTTGACATTCACCATGGCAAGGTGACTTCTTTTAGTTGGGACCTTACTCTCCTGAAGTAAAAATGTAGGATCTAACCATATACTGCTGTGATTAAAACAGCCTGTTGGAAAGATGTGTGGTTAGGAGCGCATGAGCACGAGTGCATGATTGTGGCGACTGAAAATACAAAAGTAAAATCAAACATTGTGCGAAAGCACTCTGCAAACACTGATTATATAGATTATAAATTTTAGTAATGATATATTTACTATATAAATGAATATGTGGTATTTAGCAATTTTATTTTGATTAAAATCATTTGTTATTTTCAGCTTTGGCCTGCTACTCTACAATGACTCCTCTCCTTATGCAAAGAAGTTTTGTTTTTGCAGTATACATTTGGAGGTGTGGCTGCCTCCATCTTAATCCGTGCAATATAAGGTTGGATCCTAATTTCCCTGAATTCACTTGAGGCCTGTTGGCCTAAAGAGAGAAATTATTATAGAGTAGGTTCCCATCTAAAAGAAAGTCACGTTGATAAGGCGAATGGGCACAAATAATTTTGATTAAAATTTATTTGCTAAGTACCTCATATTAATCTATACAGTGAGCATTGCATTAGTAACATTTTAAATCTACATAATCAGGGTTGGCAGAATTCTGTTACAGTGTGTTTGGTTTTACTTTTGTATTTTCAGCCACAGTGATACACATTTGCACATTTACTTCATTTTATAGGATGTGCTAACTATGTGTTTTGTTTTTGCAGAATGCATTTGGAGGTTTGTCTGCCTCTATGTTGGTTGTACACCCATCTTTTCCACAGGTTTTATTTAAAGAGGTTTTTCTGGACTTCCATATTGATGATCTACCCTCAGGGTACATCATCATTATTTAATTGGTGGGAGTTCCACATACCGTACTCCTAACGATCAGTTTGAATAGGCTGTGGCAATCAGTGACCTTCCCTGATATCATTTGAGGCCTGTTGGCACAAGGAAAGGAGTTATTTTACAATAAGTTCCCATCTTAAAGATGTCACATGGGGTGACACATGATTTTGATCAAAATATATTTGCTAAGTACCTCATATTCATTTCTATCAATATGACTGACATTAGTAAAACTTACAATCACTTGCAATTTTTTCGGTTTTACTTTTGTATTTTCAGCCACAGCGACTTCATTTTATAGGATGTGCTGACTGAGTTTGTGTGACATTGTATAATATTGGTTTCATGAGAAATTGGAGTCCTTAGCCAACTTAAAGGTAAGGTACTGATTAATATATGCTGGTGTCAAGTAATAGTGTGACATGGTCCTTATTCCCCTTAACAAAGCACAGACCTATTAAGTAATATGTTACACATTTCTGAACTAATGACCATACAACAGCATTGTGCAATGACAATAACACTTTATGTGAGCTTGAGCCTTTTTTCAGCCTTTTAACAAAGCACAGACCTATTGAGTAATATGGTACACATTTCTGAACAAATGAGAAAATGTATGCCTATATACCTTAAATATACTCCCTTAAAGATGCTTGTACATTATAATGAGTTTGTATAGGATCCACCAGCAAAAAGCCAGGTCACAAAATGGAAATTAGACCAGACAGTGGTTGCCACTTGCCAGTAGCCAGTGGTTGGCTGGTTGGTTATATTTCAGGTGTGAAGAGGAGGAAAGAAGTAGACAACTAACAGGGGACCCTTGAAGTGTCAGAACAAGAGAGGTGGAGGATTGGTAAGATTATTATCACTGCATTTATTTTTAAGCCATTCTGACCATTTTTTCAAATGTTAATGACCATACAACACCATTGTGCAATGACAATAACACTTTATGTGAGTTTGAGCCTTTTTTTTTTGTATTGGACTTCATTCTGTTCAAGGTTTCCCAGTATAGCATCTGAGCTACATGTGAACCATCATTGAGGGTGCAACCATCCAGCTTTCAGTAAACACAAATGGAAATCCAGTCTTCCTTTTACAACTCATTCAACTCAATGTTAAGGGGAACCTGTCACCATGAATACAGTGCAATCAGCAGATTGATAGATAGTTTAGTGGGAAAAGATTTAATAAACTTGTAATTTAGTCTACTCTTTTTATTATCATGTTTCATGAGGGTGGCAGATTTAGCGGTTAATTATTGATAGGACCACCTACATGAATTTCTGTCTGTCTGTTGTCTGTTCTTTAGGTACGGCCAAATGACTGGACCGATCTGCACCAAATTTAAAATATAGGTACATCTGGCATATAGGTCTTTGGGAAGGTTTTAGACCGGGTCTCAGCTCTCTAGGGTGTACTGTTATTGAGATATTCCCAAAAAATGCACATATGGCAACATCACATGACCAGTATTAGCCAATAGCAGCTCTCAAGTATTTCACTCATATTCTAACTGCCATACACACTGTCACATGACCCATATTAAGCAATAGAAACTTGCAGGTCCTCCAGTCTTGAAATACATACAGTTTTACATGAGGTTTCCAGCCATTTTTTTCACTGCTATAAGATCACTTTTAGAGGTGCTGTGGAGGTCATAGTTAAGGGGGAGGTGCACTGTGGAGGTTACTGTTAAGGGGGTAGGGTGCTGTCAGGGTCACTGTTAAGGCGGCAGGCCACTGTCAATGTCATTGTTAAAAAGACAGGCCTCTGTGAAGGTCAATTTTAGGAAGTGGGTTTCTACAGAGGTCAAGGAGGGTGTTAAGGGAACTGACTATTGTGGAGGTTAATGTTAAGGGGGTGGACCACTGTGAAGGTCAATGGTAAGCCGCGGGGTGTTGTGAAGGTCACTGTTAAGGTGGCAGGCCACTGTGAATGTCATTGTTAAGGGGCTGGGCCACTGTAGAAGTCAAGGTTAAGGGTGGCAGAGTTCTGTGGAGGTCACATGTTAAGATGGCAGGGCACTTTGCAGGTTACTGCTAAGGCAGCAAGCCACTGTAGAGGTCACTGTTAAGGGGGTGGGGTGTTTTAGAGGTCACCGTTAAGGGGCAGGCCACTGTGGAGGTCAATGAAAAGGAGACAGAGTGCAGTGCAGGTCACTGTTAAGGGGGTGGAACGATGTAGAGGTCTCTGTTAAGCAGGGTGCTATGGAGGTCTCATTTTAATGGGGTGGCACACTGTAGAGGTCACTGTTAAAGGGCAGGCTGCTGTGGAGGTCAATAAGAAGGGGTGGGGTGCTGTAGAGGTTACTGTTAAGGGGGGTGTTGCAGAGGTCATTGTTGAAGGGGCAGGCACTGTGGAGGTCAATGATAAGGGGGCAGAGTGCAGTGAAGGTCACTGTTAAGGGGGTGGAGCGTTTTAGCAGTCACTATTAAGGAGTCGGGGCTTGTGGAGGTCACTCTAATGGGGAACACTGGGGATAACTTTTAACCACACACAAAAACATTAAATGAAATAGTCGATATATACCCATGTGAAGTGGGGTTATCCTTCTAATATATATCAGTCTGTTTTTCAGTATTCCCTTTAATAGAGCCATATAATAAATATTCTCCATTCTGTTTCTCTCTTAAAAAAAGTTTATTTATTTGTCTATAAACAGCTAAACATTATGTGACTGTGGTACATCACTGGGTTGTTTTTCTGTTTCGATATAGACTTAATTGCCACATTGTTATAAATAGATTTAGCTTAGACAGCCAGCTAGAAAAATATGTATTTACTTGTGTATAATCCGTGTGGTCTTTGACATTTAATGGAGCCCCATACATGTTAATGTGCAAATGACGCGTGAAATCATGATTATAATATTGTGACACATGCAGTAATCTTTCATTAATATGACACAGGTATATTTTATCCTCAAGGTTTTGATATAAATTATTAAATTTAATTGATTGATCAGACAGGGCATGCAAGTAGAACCTGGTGAACCACTTAGAACAAAATGAACAGCCTGTTGCTTTGCTCTTATTACATTCTGCCATAGTGCCAGTGATATTATTAACAATAAGCACAACTCTTGCTATCAAATACACTTTCCCCCCAGACAAAAACCTCATGAATCCTAATATAAGTCAATTGGATTTGTCTGAATTAAAAAACTGACCTGACATACGTACTCGGTCTTGGCTCTGTTAAAGGGAACCTGTCACCATAAAAATGCAGTTCAGTCTAATGGCATCATGCTATAGAGCTGGAGGAACTGAGCAGGTTAATATGTAATATTGTAAAAGATTGTGTATGTCTTGTAATTTATTGATTTAAATCTCTGCTCCTTGATCGTTCAGTGGGCGATCTCACTCAATGATTGACATCATTCCAGTCACTTAGTTGTAAGCACTCCTCAGCATAGAAAAAACACATAAATTAAAAGTTTTACTCAATCTTTTTCTATAAAACATGAGACTGCTCAGCTCCTCAAGCTTTATAGCAGGAGACTGTGTTCAATGTGACAGGTTAGATTTAAGAAGGAAAGCCAGGCTTGTAAATTAGACATACATTTAGTGATAATTGGCATGAGCAAACAAACAAAATGATCTCTCCTACTGAAGAACACGGTTTGTGCATTCATTGATTGGGATTACAATGTAAATGGGTTTTCCAAGATATTTTAACTGACCTATCCTCTGGCCATTGGTACCTTCAGCCGATCATCAGGGGGTGCAGGTGTCGGACCCCCGCCGATTATATATTGATGACCTACACAGAGGAAACCCTGGTCTAAATGTATGTTCAAGGAAGGCCAATTCCCTTTAATAAATCACCTTTTTGGCAAGGGAACCTATCATATTATACATTCAGTCCTATCTGCAGGCAGCATGGTAAGACTAGGGAAGCTGGGCATGGGAAAAGGTCTGTATAACTGTGTAATTTATTTGTGTTTTAAATTTCTGCTTATTCGATTTTTAGTCCAGTGGGCAGTCCTGCCTAGTGACTGACAGCTATTTCTACATGCACACTCATAAAGGGGAATGTGTCAATCACTATGTAGAACCACCCATGTGACTACTAAGCACAGAATGAGTAGGGATTTAAATGAATAAATCAAAGGTTCTGCACAGTTATATATCAGTTAACCTCAGCTCCTTTCATATTATAATAGAATGCCTGCAGAGTAGACACCATGTTATACTTCATGGGTTCCCTTTAAAAGCATATTACATATTACGGCGCACATTGAATAAAGTCCGTCTGTCAGGTGACAGATGCAAATCATTTCTATGATGAAGGGATATCATGCACTACTCACAAAAATTTAGGGATATTTGGTTTGTGGGTGAAATTTCTGGATGAACCTAAAATGCACTCTTTTACAGGTGAACCTAATGTGACCTTCTATAAACTTTTGAATGCATGTGCCCAACTGTTCAATGTTTCAGTACGTTTTTCACAAGTGTCACAAACACTCCCATGACAGGTGCCAGGAGATCAGAGAGACTGGCAACACGTGACTGGATCCTTGTGGATAATTTGTTTCTGTGTTGTTCTCTAACAAGAAGCTTAACGGCAAATTTCACAACAGGTGTTTGATCCATGAATCGTTCAATACATTTCCTGGTTCAATTAGAATTGGTATTTAAACAGTCTTCCTCATCATGATGTTCACATTTTGACATCATTAGACCAATACAAAACCTAACAATTGATAAACAGTACCTTGCCATTGGAAGAATTCAAGCAGGATGTTCTCAGACAGAAGTGGCCACTGAGCTTAGAGTGTCACAGCGTGTAATCAGCAGGTTGCAGAGATACAGAGAGACTGGAAGAGTCACAGAAAGGCATAGAAGTGGACGTCCTTTGGCCACATCCCACACTGATGACCGCTTCATTGTGAAAACGGATGGTGAATGGCACACAACTCCAGGCACATTTAAAGTAGGTGAGATGCACCAAAGTGTCACTTCAGACCATTCAAAACTGTTTACATCAGCATGGTCTGCATGCTAAATGACCTGTAAGGGTACCTGACCACACCACTAGGCACAGGCGTCATTGTCTTGCATTGGCCAGGGCAAATCTAAGCTGGACAAGGGACCAGTGGGCCTCAGTGCTGTTCACTGATGAAAGTCGATTCACGCTGAGCAGAAATGATGGCCGCCAACGATGCTGGAGATCTCAAGGAGCCACTGGTGAGCCTTTGTGAATGGTACAGTGAAAAACTCATACTACTTAAATAACATCATTAATCCAGTCATTGTGCCTCTGCATGAGCAGCACAGGCCAAATTTCATTTCTTTATGGACAATGCGCCAGTACATCGAGGTCAGATTGTTAGGAAACGGGCGCTGGAGACTGTAGTAGTTCCCATGAGAATCCCTTTGAAAACCTATGGGACCAGCTGAGTCACCCTGTAGAGGCTCAGTAACTCTATACCCCAGAACCTCAATGACCTGAGGGCCGCCGCTCAAGAAGAGTTGGATGTCATGCCTCAGCAGACAATAAATCAACTTGTGAACAGCATGAGATGCCGTTGTCAAGCTTGATGGTGAAGGCCTCATGACAAGCTATTGAGACATTGATATTTTTGTGGGGGTATACACACTACTATTGTTGGCTTTTGTTTTAATAACTTTTTTGAGATTAGGAAATTACCATTGCATGCGTCTACTTAAATGCCCTACTTTCATCATATATTTTCACTGTAGCGTGAACTTTTTATGTTTTCCATAAATTTCACCCAAAAGGCCAAATACCCCTAACTTTTTGTGAGTAGTGTATGTAGTATGGTGAACCAGTATTCCATATGTTTTTATGTTTTCCTTTTAAATGGTGGCAATGACTTGATCTATGATGCTAAAATGATCTACTTACCTTTGGTTTTTACTTTTGGCTAGCCACAATACCTGTAACAGTAGAACTAAGTACTTTGGATGATATGTATCCCCTTCATCTTCAACATAAAAGAGCTGAAAACCACGGGTTTGTGACTTTTTAAATGTTATTGTGCCTAAATCTAAGCACATGTGACATTTCTACTCTGCCCTTACCGCTTTTTGCCCTTACTTGTTCATTTATCATCATTTAAACCAGTTTTCTTGTTTAAATGATTACTGAAATGTACGCCATCTGTGAGCAGTTCTAACTTGCTACAAGATGGCGTACATTTTAAGGCACAAGTACTAAAAGGGTCACTAACTTTTCACAAAAGTCATATATACATATCAACAGTTTAGATCTTTGGGGGTCTGAGCACCTAGAACGAGGGGAGAAAAATGTGCTCACATTACACTTTCTCTCCTTGCTGCTGAGCTTGTAATCAAGACTTCTTTGGAGCCCCTTTCGTGCAGAATGTGGAGAGCATGCTATGCGTCCGTTTCTTTCCCCTCGTTCAAGGGATCAAGAGACGCCCACTGATCAAAACTTTTGATATGTCTCGATGATTAAGAAAAAAAATTGTGTGAAAAGTTAGTGACCCTTTAATTTATGACAAGGCTTGCTCTTCGTCATACATTTAGTGCATCCTCTGGCAGCGCAGGGGGATATCAAGTCTTGCTTACAAATGCCAGTCTTGATAAATTATCCAATATGTGTTTTTTGTAATTTATGTTGGCACTTGGTACATTATTTTAAAAAGCTGTAGATTTTTATGATTATGGGGAATTATAAAATAAATTTGCTTTCTAATAACTATTAGAGTATTATTTACTTGAATAGGAGCAGCACAGCAGTAATCAGGCGCGGCCATGGCACAGTATATGAAACTGTGGTGTCCTGGCGTTTGGCTCCGGTTGCAGCAGCTCCTAAAGACAGCTGATTGGTACAGGGTGGGGGATCACCACCAATATGATGTCATCAATTGCAAACTCCCAGGAAAACCGTGTTAAGTCAATATTGTAATTTTGCATTTAGGATAATAGTAAAATGCAAATATTCTCCTGTACTGAATTAATTAGTAGACATAATTATGGGTCCAGTGGCTGGTACCAGGCTGCAACGTGTATTGCATTGTTACTGGGATCCTAAATAAGGAATGATTAGCCCCAAAAGAAATTGACTTGAGCTAACAATGGGGGTAGCTGTTTTGCTGAGTGGAGTCACCATATTTAATATAATGAGACCATCTATGAAATCTGTAATTAATTGTAATTTATATTTTTACTATCATGGTTTCCAACTTGCTTGTATGTGACTATTGGATGCAGACAAAGCAATTTACAGTACAACCCTATACACCAGCTTAAGTAATGCAGCCATGTAGTCTACCTGGAATTCTACAATAGAAGACCACACAGTGAATATTTAAATCAATATCTGCATGTCTACTGTTTGCTATATTACACGGTAGGCCAGATAATAAGTAGTTCTACACTAGCAAAGCTCACTGAGAGCCTTAGCCAAGCAATAGCAAAAAAATGCCAAATTTTGCCTAGGCCTACCATCTACTTTGTTGATTGGCCACTTATACTATTAACCAATAGGCCCCAATGAAGGTCAGAGAACAACAGCAGTAGTACTACATGCAGAAATACTATCGACTTGCCACTGAATTATGATTATTCCAAGCATATGCATCTCTCTTTTATAACTATTATTGTGCCATAAGGGCTACCCTCTTAAATGGTTTCATATGGAAACAAATCTCATTTTCAGAGAATTAGTGCCACATGTTGTGCGATATATTAGAAGAAAAATATATAAAAATAATAAGCACTAAAGCTAAGAACAGTTTTAGTCCATTTTGTCCATTTCATACCAGCTTTCTTCTACAGTGCATTGACAAAATTATAAAGATGAAATGTGGCATGACTTAAGAAATCAGTATTTATGGAAGACCTTTACCACATTAAATGAGACATTACATGGGCTGTTACTCAGTTATTTTTTACTAAATACATATTATGAAAAAATAATAAATATAAGCTGTTGGTGGTAAAATCAACTCTAACATAGCTCTTGTACATTACAAATGAAAACGCTCAAATAGACAGTGTTAAACCCCGTGAAGCACGTGTGAAGCCATAGTGCAGAGCCTTAGATCTGTGAAGTTCTGCTTTAAGTGCGGTATGGTCATCCTTTAATTTGGCTTAAACAAGCACATGCGCAATCATACTTTTGACTTCTGGGACATTATGAAATTATGTTTCCGAAATGATTTCAATGTAAATGTTCTTTGAGTTCACCGAAGGGTTCCTAAGCCCCAACATAATGTTATAATGAATGACCAATGCTTTACAGTTCCCCTGCTGATTTTGCCTGTTGTGTAAAAAGCCAAGTCAGTTTTATATTTATTCAAGAAAAAAAGGAGAGCGTTAAAAAAAATACACAAAAAACTAGTCTTTAACTTTAAAGGAGCCAGTGGATGCCTTGCTTATAAAGCTAATGCCTTGTATTTCCAGGAGACTTGTCTTTGTGGAAGTAGGAATAGAATGAAGAAGCACAGCTAGAAGGATGCAATTTATTGGCATTCTCTGTTATTCTTCTTTATCTGGAAAATAAGAAGAAAAAAAAGGAGAATCACTTGTGAGACCTTCCCAGATGATCTTCCATCAGAGAAAACACTGCTGAGAAAATAAACTATCAAGGATATAAAAAAGCATTGAGTTTGGCCAGGTATAATACTGTTCATGGTGATGATGTGATTTGTCCACTATGGAGCAGAGTTACTGTTGAAAATGTGCAATTTTTTGGGCCCATTTTGTGCCAAAAAATAGCATTCATGCCTTGCACCAGATTTACTGTTTTACACACTTTCTCTAACATTTTATGCCTCGTCCGATATGGGGTGTGGCTTTGTGGTTAAAAGAACAGGGCCTAAATGCTAATCCATTTGCCAAAAATATGTTGGCACATTTTTTAAGTGAAACTACACCAGCTATTAGGTGGTGTAAACTTAGACTAACTTGAAATGGTGTGAAAAATATACAAGAAACTAGTTGTGTACTCGTACAACACTTCCTAGAATATTTCAAAGCTACAACAACAAATAGGGTAGTGATAATAGTAGATGATTGAATTAAAATATAACTTATTATACTTGTGTCTAAAATAACAGATATAAACAAGCTAGATAATAAAAAAAAATTGAATAGTCTTACCAGTATGTAGTTAGATCGATAGACACTTGATTAGCGGGCTGTCATGGCATTGCCGGCACGGGGGAAGGGAGGGGGAGATATATTGGAAACTCTCCCTAAATTGCCCTGTCAGGTCTATTCTGCCCTAATGTCCTCCTAAATACAGAGTCATCGCCCTGACAAGGGTGACCCCGTCCGGAACCTAGCCCTATTACACACACCCTGTCAATTCCTATTTTGTGGGAGAAAAATGGGAGGGAAACCAAGATATGCCCACGGCCCCAAAAGTTAGCTTAGTATTCAAAAAAGTGTTGCCTCGACGCATTTTGTCTTAAAATGTTGCCCCAGACTCATCAGGGGACCAGGGGCAAAAACACAGTTAACTAGTCCGGTATCACCTAGTGCACTGAGGGGGAACTGATAACTGGCCCACTAATGGAGGTGCAAACAAGTTAGTCTGACCTGTGTGTTGTGTCTGTCAGACTGACAGACACAACACACATTTTTTTGATTATCGAGCTTATTTTTGTCAGTTATTTTAGACATGAGTATAATAAAGGCTTTATTTTAATTCACTTATCTACTTTTATCACTATTCTATTTGTTGTTGTAAACTTAGACTATACACGGACAAAATAATTTTTTAGTAAATTTGTCTCTAATACTAAGGCCTCATGCGCATAACTGTAGTTTCCATCCACAACTGATCCTGAAAAGAATAGGTATTTGTAACATTTTGCAGTAGCTGCGGAAAGAAAAATGTGGAATGCACAGGGCCAGTATTCATGTTTTGCGCATCAGTGATTTGCAGACTGCAGAAACAGATACGCTTGTGTAAATGGGGCCTAAGACTTAGATTTGTATTATTAGACACAGTGTAATTTGTATTACTATTAGTAAATCTGCCCCAAAGAGTTTATCATTTTTATCATGGGTGGGGTAAATGTTCTTTGGTGTCTCTCAATTAATCATTGATAGAGGTTGGTTAATGCCATTAGCTTTGAGACTTGAGTGACCCAGTGTAAGTAAAATGCGCATGTAATTTATATATGTCTATACAGTTGTGTCTTGTTTTCTATAAAAACAGAGGAATAAGCAGGTTTAATGGGTTGTCCACTACTTTACAAGTGATGGACTAACCTAAGTTTAGGCTATCATTATCTAATTGGCTAGGTTCCAACACCCTGAACCCCTGACGATAGGCTGTTCGGAAGTCTGCATCGGAACAACATTGTTCTGTTTTTTGTCTTTCTGCTAAGCAGTGGATGGAGCTTTGTAGTTCTGGCACCGACTTCCAAAACCTGAGCTGCAGCAGAACAGCTGATTGGCAGGGGTGCAGTGTGTAGGGCCCCAGCTGATCAGATATTTATGGTATATCCTGGGGATAGGACATAACTTGTAAAAGAGTGGCTAACCTCTTTATGGTGGTGAAGGACAGTAGAGAACACTGTGATGGATACCTTTGACTGGTCAATAATAGTGATGTCGCGAACATAAAATTTTCTGTTCGCGAACGGCGAACGCGGACTCTCTCGCAAATGTTCGCGAACATGCGAACATTGCGAACCGCCATAGACTTCCAATAGACAGGCGAATTTTAAAACCCACAGGGACTCCATCTGGCCACAATAGTGATGGAAAAGTTGTTTCAAGGGGACTAACACCTGGACTGTGGCACGCTGGAGGGGGATCCATGGCAAAACTCCCATGGAAAATTACGTAGTGGACGCAGAGTCGGGTTTTAATCCATAAAGGGCGTAAATCAACTAACATTACTAAATAGTTTGGAATAACGTGCTTTAAAAACATCCTGTGTGTGTATACGATCAGGTATGATGTTGTATCGATCAGGTAGTGTAAGGGTTATGCCCGCTTCACAGACATCGACAGACCAAACTCCCTTTTAATGCAGTGGGCACACTACAGTCAGTGGAAGTGGGCCTGACACACACTGGCAGCAGGCAAGCAACTGAAATTACACTAAAGTATAAAAATGAAATGCCTTTTTTTGATGCAAAGTCCTGTGCCACACGGGATGACAGTGGTGGGCACTGGCAGTGGGCATACTACAGTCAGTGGAAGTCGGCCTGACACACACTAGCAGGCAAGCAACTGAAATTACACTAAAGTGTAAAAATTAAATGCCTTTTTTTATGCAAAGTCCGGTGCCACACGGGATGACAGTGGTGGGCACTGGCAGTGGGCACACTACAGTCTGTGGGCCTGCTGCTCCTCACAGACGGGCAGGCCAGACAACTGCAATATATATATGGAGAAAAAAAAAGCAGACTAATGTTGCAGCCCTAAAAAGGGCTTTTGGGGTGCTGTCAGGACGCTGTCCTTACAGCAGAGATCAGATGAGTCTTTCAGGACTGGAGTGGACACTGAATACACTAGCCTAGCTATCGATTTCCCAATTAAATCAGCAGCAGTTACACTGTCCCTCCTCTCACTACGACTGTAGCTTCTGAATGAATCTAAAATGGATGCTGTTCAGGAGATGGGAGGGTCTGGGAGGGAGGGTATGCTGCTGATTGGCTGGAATGTGTCTGCTGACTGTGAGGTACAGGGTCAAAGTTTGCTCAATGATGATGTATAGGGGCGGACCGAACATCGCAACGCGAACAAGCTATGTTCACCGGGAACTGTTCGCCGGCGGATAGTTCGGGCCATCTCTAGTCAATAATAGATTTTTTCTTGTTTGAGTTGCATGGGATGCAGAATAGGGATTTCTAGCCTAGGGATATGGAGTTTTGATGTTCAGGTACAATTACTTTTTTATGCATCCTATTCAAAGTAATTGCATGTCTAAATTACATTTTATTTCTTAAGCTTTTTATTGGAGCTTATATTATAAAAGATGTGATTTTTGATCACATTATTTTTGGAAACATTGGGTGAATGAGCAGTAAGCTTGCCTATATCTCAATCACTCTTTTAACTTGCTGACCACTAACAGACTACAAACAGCCAGGCAGCCTGACCAGTGAAAAAGCATTTATGCTCTCTCCTTAGGACAGGGTTTCAGCATGTCATTGGTGGGGCCAAGACTCCAACCAATCTGCAACAATCTGGACATATCAATCTATGCTCTTGATCTTGGAATATTTTTTTATATATGCATGAGGGGAGAGTCAGCTGCCCATTACTACTGGACTGGAAATGTATTCTTACTAGAGTTGAGCGAACCCGAACTGTATAGTTTAGGTTCGTATCGAACTTTTCCGCACCCGGACCCGAACATTTCCGTAAAAGTTCAGGTTCGAGTTCGGTGTTCAGCGACTTCATCGCGCTTTTGAAAGGCTGCAGGGCAGCCAATCAACAAGCGTTTCACTACTTTGCCCTAAGAAGCCATCACAGCCATGCCTACTATTGGCATGGCTGTGATTGACTAAGTGCAGCATGTGACCCAGCCTCTATATAAAGTGGAGTCACATAGCGCCGCATATCACTCTGCTGCTCTTAGTGTAGGGACATGTTGCTGCTGGTGCTCTCAGGAGAGATTAGGGAAGAAATTATAATTTTGGAGTGCATTTCTTTAGTTGGGGGAATAAACCCATACTGTTGTACCACAGAGCACGTTTGCATACACCACTGAAAAACCTATTTTAAAATTTTGCGGTGACATAGTGCATTTCTGTAGTTGCTATAATAAACCCGTACTGTCTTACCACAGAGCACGCTTGCATACACCACTGAAAAACCTGTTTTATAATTTTGCGGTGACATAGTGCATTTCTATAGTTGCTGTAATTAACCCGTACTGTCGTACCATAGAGCACGTTTGCATACACCACTGAAATTTCTGTCGTTGCTGTAATAAACCTGTACCGTCGTACCACAGAGCACATTTGCATACACCACTGAAAAACCTATTTTAAAATTTTGCAGTGACATAATCCATTTCTGTAGTTGCTGTAATAAACCCATACTGTCGTACCACAGAGTATGTTTTGCGTACACTGCTGAAAAACCTATTTTTAAATTTTGCGGTGATATAGTGCATTTCTGTAGTTGCTGTAATAAATCCGTACTGTCGTACCATAGAGCATGTTTGCATACACCGCTGAAAAACCTATTTTAAAATTTTGCGGTAACATAGTGCATTTCTGTAGTTGATTGAATAAACCCGTACTGTCGTACCACAGAGCACGTTTGCATACACCGCTGAAAAACCTGTTTTATAATTTTGCGATGACATAGTGAATTTCTGTAGTTGCTATAATAAACCCGTACTGTCGTACCACATAGCACTTTTGCATACAATGCTCAAAAAACAGTTTTTTTGCCAGTTTTGCCGTATAAAACCCCTGCTTTGCATAGGTGACAGGGAGGTAAATTTCAAAAAATTATCTGTTACATTGGTGGGTAAGATTTTGCCAGTTTTGCAGTATACAAACCACTGCTCTGCATAAGTCACAGGGCAGTAAATTAATAAAAATGATCTGTTACATTGGTGGGTGACATTTTGCCAGTTTTGCCGTATTCAAACCATTGCTCTGCATAAGTGACAGGGCGGTAAGTTTCTAAACATCGTATGTTACATTCTTAAAGTACTACTTCATAAAGTACCCCTGCACTGCATACCTGACTTGGAAATATATTCAGTAAATTAGGTGGCCTTCATATTGTTAGGTGATCTATATCCCTTCTTTCTTTCAAAGTACCCCTGCACTGCACACCTGACTGGGAATTATATTCTGTAAATTCGGCAGCATTTACATTGTTGGGTGCTATAGTTTTATGCTGTAATGATGTCTCCATGATGTCTCCATAATAAATCTGCAGCATGGGGGCCCCTTGTGGCTTCTATACACTTTTAAAATAATCCATTAGCGGGGCAAATAGATGCCTAATGATGGGAACGCTCCATGACCCCTTTTTTCTTTCAACCTACCCCTGCCCTGCATACCTGACTGGGAAATATATTCTGTAAATTAGGTGGCGTTCAGATTGTTGGCTGATCTGTACCCATTCTTTCTTTTCAAAGTACCCCTGCTCTGCATAACAGACAGGGAACTTAGTTCATTACTATTGGCGGTTGCATTGTTGCCTGACATAGAGCCTTTTTTGGCTGTGAAGCCAAAGGTAGTCGCTAACAACAGTGTTTTGTTTTCTTTTTCTTTTTTTTATAAATTGGGGTAGACCCCAAAAAATGGGGAAATATAAAAAAGAAAATAAAGAGTAAGTGCGCTGCAGTATAACAATGGTTGGGTGAGGCCGGTATACATGCCAATTCTGCATAAGGTACGAACAAGTCCTGTGGGATCCATGCCTGGTTCTTTTTAACGAATGTGAAATTGTCCAAGTCGGCTGTAGACAGGCGGCTGCGCTTGTCTGTGATAACGCCCCAGCCGTGCTAAACACAAGTTCAGACAACACACTGACTGCAGGGCAGGCCAGCACTTTCAAGGCGTAAAGATGAAGCTGAGGCCATGTCCCCAATTTGGAGGCCCAGAAGTTGAATGCAGCAGACCTTGTGGCGTAGCTAGAAATGACAGCAAATTTTTGAATGGGGCCCCTCCCCAGTAATTTTTCGCAACCCCTTGCTTTCATGCTGCCCCAATTCCTGTGGCTACTAAAGATAGCTCTCTTAGACCAGGCAGCTGCTCCATCTGTTTTTAACACTGTCTATACTGCCGCTTTATATAATTTAATTATATAATACTGTTGAGGGGGCCCTGACAAAGTCTTTTAGTCCTCCTCCTCCTGGATGGGCCCCATCTTGGTCAGGGCCCCAAAGCAGCTGATTTCCATGATTTCCCTGTAGCTACGACCCTGGGCAGGCCCATCAATCAGTGCGTGTAGGCGTGTGCACAGATACTATTCCACCATTTTGCGGAAATGCTGCCTCTTGCTAAGACGTTTCATATCTGCTGGTGGTGCTGGTTGTTGTGGCGTGGTGACAAAGCTTTTCCACATTTCAGCCATGCTAACCCTGCCTTCTGAGGTGCAGGCGGTGACCCAGCTGTGTTGGCGACTTCTTCCTCCTCCTCCTCCTTCTCTGTTTTAGCCTTGTGCTTCCACTGAGCCCCGGTGTCAGGTGTGAATGCCATCAGCAGCGAGTCTACCAGTGTTGGCTTATTCTGATCACGCTTCAGTGACGTAATTAAGGACGGCACGTTGTCCTTTGTAATGGGGATCCAGCAGGGTGGCCACCCAGTAAACTGCTCAAGATAGAATGTGGGCAATTCGGCAGTCCTTGCGCAGGCAGTGCAGCATGAAGCCGCTCATGTGTGCCAGGCTGCCCAGAAGCAACGACAAGCTGTCCTCTGTAGGAGGTGTATCATCTGTGTACTCTGTATCCCCCATCCACGCTCAAGTGATGGCCGTGAGCTGCTTTGGGTGCCACCCTGCTGTGAACACGGTTTCTTCTCCTCCTCCTCCAGAACTGTGCCCTGGCTGGACAATAGTATACCTGGCCTATGTTGGTGAAGGAACCCACCCTCCGAGCCACTTGTATATGACTGGCCTTATAAGTTAAGGGTAAGGCATGTATATAGTTTTGTTTATTTAATTTGTCTGACTTATAGTTATAGTTAAATATGTTTATAAGTAAATTTGTAAATAGCTTGTGAATGGGCATTGATGAGTAGTTTGAGTGAAAGGGAGGGGGGTATAGGTTGGGAGTCTGGTCAGGTTAATTTTCTCTTTTGAAATGTTCCTTGTATAGTTTTTGTTACGATTTATAATAAAAAGTCCTGATAACCGTGGAAATGTTACCCAACAATCTAACCGACAAATTTAATAAAATTATTTGCCTGTCACATCTGCGGCTCAGACGGCAGGGGTCCTTGAGCACTAATAAAAGTTAATTTGTCCCACCAGAATTTAAGAGCTGGATTAACTGAACTGATTTTCACTGTCAGGTGTTCAGGAATTTCTGCACCACCAAATTCAATACATGCGGCAGGCAAGGCACGTGTGTCAAACCGGCTAGGCCCAGAGCTGCTACGAGATGTCGCCCATTATCGCACACCACCAGGCCGGGCTTGAGGCTCAGTGACACAAACCAATCATCGGTCTGTTGTTCTATGCCCGTCCACAGCTCCTGCGCAGTGTGGGGTTTTTCCCCAACAGATGAGTTTCAGAACAGCCTGCTGTCGTTTCCTCTGGCTGTGCTGATGTTGGAGGTGAAGGTGTTTACGCTGAAAGGATGAGGAGGTTGTAGAGGAGGAGGAAGCAGAGTAGGAGGAGGAGGCAACAGGAGGCAAATTGAAATGGCCTGCAATCCTCAGGGGCGGAAGGACATGCGCCAAACTGCTATCCAGCTCTGGCCCAGCTGCAACTACATTTACCCAGTGTGCTGTTAGGGAGATATAACTTCCCTGCTTAAAAGTCCATGTATTGGTGGTTATGTGGACCTTGCTACAGATGGCATTGCGCAGTGAACACCTGACAACTTGGTTGTGCAGGGAAGGGATGGTTCGCCTGGAAAAGTAGTGGCGGCAGGGAACCACGTACTGTGGGACAGCCATCGCCATACGTTTTTTAAAAGTCTCCATCCATCTCCACCAGACAGAATGACAGCATTTCAAAGGACCAGGAATTTTGAAATCCTTGCATTCTGGGCCAGGGATCGCGGGTGGATAGTGGGAGTACTTACTCTTTCTATTTATTTTTCTAATTGAGAGATAGACAGCTGAACGCTTCCATTGTGTGTAAATGCTTGGTGACTGTGAAAGATGTGGTGGCGTTGCTGCCACATCCTCTGTTTGCGGGGTGGCAGGTGCCACTGTCACTCACTTGTGCTCAGGTTTAGAACATTTATTTTTATGTATTTTATGTTATTTTAAGGTATTTCCCTATCCAAATTTGTTTGCAGGGCACTTGTCCTACTCTTACCCCATTTTGCTTAAATTTCCAGCCCTTTAGCCCTTTTCAGGACTTTTTTAGAGCCATTGACTTCAATGGGATTCAGGTTCGGGGTAAAGTTCAGGTCAAGTTCAGGTCCTAAACCCGAACTTTTTTTGAAGTTCGCCCAAACCCGTCGAACCCGAACTTCCAGGTGTCCGCTCAACTCTAATTGTTATAAATATAGAGCTCAATGAGCAAAGCAGTGCATCTCTTCTATTAATCCAGCTGATCACATGCGTGAGACTAGGGCTAAATGGTGACAAGTAGTCATGTCAAATAAGATCACACTTAATGATCACAGAATTCTTCTCAACCAAGACCCAGGACAACTCTGAAGATGGCAGTTTTTACAACTCAAAGCAGTTTTACTCTGTAACTGGTAGTAGTCCAGAAGAAAACTAATATGTAAAAATAAAAATATGCTATAAAAATATATTGGAACTAAATTTTATAGACACTGTGGTGATGTGTACAGTAAAAGTCCTGGAAGGGTGTATATCTCACCCAGGTTCCCCAGCTGGGTGAGATAAATAAAATCCAGAAAGCTGCAGGGGTTTCAGCAAAGCATAGTTTGCTGAGACAGTTTTGTTTGCATTTTGTTCTGGACTGGATTTCATTTGGACTGGTTGATAGGCTTCCACACCCTTCCAGTCCGGGTATTTTCTTTACCTGAGGTCATCGGAGGTGAGGCCTGCTGTAATCAAGGAGGGATAAAACCAACCCTCTGTGTGTCAATAGGGAGAGAGGACTTGAAAACAGATGCCTTAAGTTTGGAGTGGTCCAGCGACGCCTGGGGAAATAGGGTCGAAAGGTCAGAGTCGGGAGGATGTCTGGACCACAATCCCCCCACAGGCTCTGAGTAGTCTCAGTGTAGCCGAATCTCTTCCAGTATGAACTTGTGTCTGATGAGCAGACCTACTAAGGCTTGGAGCCTGAGACCTGTGCTCAAAGATGAGTCAGGGAAACTATTGTGTATTAGTTAGAGGTACTGATGAGTGAGCATGCTCGGCCGAATATCTGTTCAGGCTCGAGCATCGCTATGCTTGGCAGATGGCGGTACTCGGTCGAATACCGCATGTGCTCAAGCAAAATGCTCGAGTCTCTGCCACGCACATTTTGTGGGTTTTAAGCAACCAATAAAGGTGCAGGTAAGTACTTCCCTCACTGAAATGCGGGTAGCATGTTGGCTGCTGGCATTACAGTGATTGGCTGGCAGCTATATAGCACCCGATGACACATGTTCGGCTCAGACCTAGACAGGGAGAGCAGAGCGTAGGAAGGGAAAGACAGTGTAGGGAGCAATTTTCACAGTTTTTATTCATAGAAAGTATTTCCAATACCCGAAAGTCTCAGGAACAGTGTTTCGGAAGTGAAAGATAATGTAGGGAGAGACATTTGCTGTTTTTACTACCAAAAGCTTTTCAACGACCCCAAAGTCCTTTCAAGGACTACTGTTTGTGTTTGAAAGCAGCAAGATATTTTTATTTTATACCTATTAGTGACATATACTGTACATCATCCATAGACTATGTCTTTAATAATCTGGGCCACATCTAGTGTCCATAATCTGTGGTGTTCTGTAACAAATACTGTAGAACATCTGCAATTGTTTCTGTAATACAAATTCCAATACTCTGGGCCAAATCTAGTGTCCATAATTTTTGGTGTTCTTAACCAGTACTGTATAACATCTGCAAACAGTGTCTGTATAACAAATTCCAATAATCTGGGACTAATATAGTGTCCATATTCTGTGGGTTTCTGTGACATATACTGTCCTGAATCCGAAAACTGTGTCTTTAGCGGACAGTAAAACAATCTGCGCCACACCTAGTGACAAAACCATTAATATGAAGAAGGCGAGCACTAAGGGACGGGAAGTGGGCGTAATGCTGATGGTGCACGCAGATGCCGTGGCCCTGGATGCAATAAAACTGTGCCTGCTGCCAGTGCACCAGAAAAAAAATCCTCTGTATCCAGCTTTATGTCCAACTTAGCTGGGCGGCGAGGACAACAATGCTCAAGTCGGCCCAGTGCGAGCAGATGGTCGGTTGGATTTCCAATTATCTGGGCAACATTTAGTTTCCATAATCTGTGGTGTTCTTTAACCAATACTGTAGAACATCTGCAAACAGTTTCTGTATTGCAAATTCCAATAATATTGGCCTAATATGGTGTCCATAATAAGTGGTGCTCTATAACCAATACTGTAGAACATTTGCAAACAGTGTCTGTATAACAAATTACAATATTATGGGCCTAATATAGTGTCCATATTCTGTGGGTTTCTGGGACATATACTGTCCTGCATCCGAAAACTGTGTCTTTATCGGACAGTAAAACATCTACAGACAAAACCATGAATATTAAGAAGGCGAGCGCTAAGGGCGGGGAGTGGGCGTTATGCTGATGGTGCACACAGAGGCCGTGGCCCTGGGCACAATAAAACTGTGCCTTCTGCCAGTGCACCAGAAAAAAATATCCACTGTACCCAGCTTCATGTTCATTTTAGATGGGCGGCGCAGGACATCACTGTCCAAGTTGGACCAGTGCGAACAGTTGGTCGGTTGGATTGCTGAAGATAATGCTTCCAGTCGGTTAAGAACCACCCTCTCGTCCAGTCTCTGTAGCCAAAAGTCTGGTCAACCGAATACTCACTCTGATCATCCTTCCTCCCATCATAGAGAGGCTTGCCAAATGAGTGATCCCACCCTCGGATATTATATTTGGCCCTCGCGCCTAGCACACTTGAAGGGGTACCTGAGTTATTGTGCCTGGATTCCGAACCTCTTGAGCGTTCACAGTCTCAAGAAGATGACGGTGGTGAGCGGCAATCATTCGCTCACGAGGTGGATGATGATGAGACACAGTTGTCAATCACTGAGGTTGTGGTTAGGTCAAGTCAGGAGGAAGAGCAAAGTGAGGAAGTAGAAGAGGAGGTGTTGGACGAGGTCACTGACCCAACATGGGAAGGTAAAAAGCCGAGCGAGGACAGCAGTACAGAGGGGAGGGATCCACAGAACTGCAACAGTCTGGATGAGGCAGTGGGGTGGCAAAAGGGAGAAGTCGGCCCACACAAAACAGGCCCGCAACCGTAACACCGAGCACCCCTATGCATAAATCTAACTTGCCAAGGGATAGGTGTTCTGCAGTATGGAGCTTTTTTGAGAAAAGTGCAGATGACAAAAGAGTGGTAGTTTGTAACCTGTGCTGTACCAAAATGAGCTGGGGTGTGAACACTGGCAACCTCAACACCACCAGCATGATCCGCCAAATGGCATCCAAGCACCCTAATAAGTGGACCGAACGCCTGGGTCCACAAACTGGATCTGCGGGTCACACCTCTGCTACCTCTTCCCCTGTGCTACGCACTGCTGGCCAATTCCCTGTCGAAGGCGCAGGCCCAGATGCTCTCGCCCTGCACCTGGACTTTTGCATGAACCGCCAGCAAAACTTTCACTTCCCTGTACCAGCACAGCGTCCAAATGTCGATAACACAGGCATTTGAACACACTGGACTTAGCACTAAATGCGCAACTATCGAAATTACTGGCCCTTGAAATTTTGGCATTTAGGCTTGTTGACTGATGTCGGCGGCCGTCCCTCGGTACGCAGTCCCCAGCCGCCACTATTTTTCATGGTGTGCCGTGCCTGCCTTACACCAGCATGTGTCCCAGAAAATTACCCGTGCTCTAACCAACGCACTTACTGGGAAGGTCCACTTCACCATGGACAAGTGCTGGTGACCAGGGATGCTACATTTCCCTGACCGCACACTGGGTGAATGTTGTGGAGGCCGAGAGTGAGTCGTACCCTGGGATGGCACAGGTGCTACCCACGCCCAGGATTGCGTGCCCTACATTCATCAGGGTCTCCACCAGCAGCTATGTTACTGGCTCCAATCCCCACTTCTACTCCTCCGCCGCCTCCTACTCAACTTTCAACTCCAGCAGCAGTCAGCCATCAGTCGCTAGCTGGAAGCAGTGTAGCACTGCTGTGGGTAAGCGTCAACAGACCGTGCTGAAGCTGATCTGCTTAGGGGACAAACCGCACACCGCCACAGAACTGTGGCAGGGTATAAGGGACCAGACTGAGCTGTAGGTCTCGCCACTCAACCTAAAATCAGGCATGGTTGTGTCTGACAATAGTCGAAACTTGGTGGTGGCTTTAGAGCACGGCAACCTGACGCACATCCCATGCCTAGCGCACGTCTTAAACTTAGTGGTTCAGCGGTTTCTCAAAACCTACCCTAATTTGCAAGAGATACTAGTGAAGGCGAGTCGCGTGTGTTCCCATTTCCGCAAGTCGTCCACAGCTTCAGATGATCTGTCAACACTGCAGCAGCGCTTGCGGCTTCCAGCTCATTGACTGTTGTGCGATGTGAGCATGTGCTGGAACTCTACGTTCTACTTGTTGGCCAGGCTTTGTGAGCAACAGAGGGCAGTTGTGGAATGCCAGCCGCAACATGGTCATCGCCTTTAGAGTCAACTGCCACTATTCACAAGCGAGGAGTGGGCATTGATGTCAGAACTCTATAAGGTTTTAAAAAACTTTGATGAATCTACACAGATGGTTAGTGGCGATAATGCTATAATCAGCATAATCATCCCACTGCTGTGTCTACTCAAACGATCGCTGCTCACAATTAAGGAGGACGCTCTGAATGTGGCAGACGAGGAAATGGGGAAGGACATTACACAGGGTGATAGCCAGACAACCCACACTTCGTCTTCTTAGCGCAAATTGGACCATGAAGAGGAGGAGGAGCTGGAGACAGTTGCCTCTGCTACAGAGAGTAGTACCCATGGAACTTTAATTGCATCTGTTCAGCGTGGATGGGCAGAAGAGGAGGAGGAGGATGAGGAGAAGGAGAGTCATCCTTATGTCTACATTGACGTCTTGCCTGTTGGTACTCTGGCACACATGGCTGACTTCATGTTAGGCTGCTTTTCCTGCGACCCTCGCGTTATACGCATTTTAGATAACACAGATTACTGGGTGTTCACCCTTCTCAACCCCCGCTACAAAGAGAACTTCTCATCTCTCATTCCTGTGGTGGAGAGGACGAGTAAGATGCTGCAATACCAGAAGGTACTTGTTGGGAGATTGCCCCAAACTTTTCCATCTGACAACGCGGCCGGCAGAGTCCGTACTTCCTTAGGTAACTGAGGATGGGAGACAAGGGGAACACACAGCAGTTCCAACAAAGGCAGGGCAAACTCTCCAAGGCATGGGACACCTTCATGACTCCCCGCTGGACATGTGGCACGAACTTGCGCTCTACACCTTGGAGGTGCTGTCCTGCTCTGCCGCGTTTTGTCCGAGCATGTATTTAGTGCTGCTGGTGGCATTATAACAGATTAGCGTATCTGCTTGTCCACTGGCAATGCTGACAGGTTGACTCAGATAAAAATGAAAAAGGCCTATATTGCCCCTGACTTCTCTACTCCACCAGAGGAGAGTTGAGCTGATGATGAACATAAAGGCAATTTCAATCTATCATTTACAATATACTCAATCTAATGTAGTGTATCCCCATTTTCCACCACAAAAAAAGAGTATATGGTTGAATCTTGTTTTAATACTGTAATTATTATTATTTTCTTTACTTTTCCTAGCAAAATATGCACCTGAAGTTCAGGTGGCTATTGCACATTGCATTCTGTACTCTTATGCACTGCTGTGTATAGGAGTACGAATTTACTAAAGAATTTACTAAAGCCTGACACAGCCCAGCTATGCCCCATCTATGCCAAGTTTTAGGGAGCAGTACAGGCAGAAGCATCAATGCTTCGGCAGGTACGGTGCCCAGTATACACAGCAGCATACAAGAGTACAGACTGCAAAGTGTAATAGGCACCTAAACATCAGGTGCCTATTTCACTAGAAAAAGTAGAAAAAAATTAAAATAAAATTAAAGTACAAAATCAAATAAAGAATGCACTATGTATCAAAAAAATTGTGCATAGTG
This sequence comes from Bufotes viridis, assembly GCA_033119425.1. Taxonomy (NCBI): domain Eukaryota; kingdom Metazoa; phylum Chordata; class Amphibia; order Anura; family Bufonidae; genus Bufotes; species Bufotes viridis. Next base: position 171,925,754 of record CM065593.1, on the reverse strand, counting down.
TCTATTAAAGTGGAGAGAATATCACATTCATAAAATTGGTTAACATACACCGTAACTTATCAAGACTTCATGAAGTTAGAACAGAGTGACCAGAGTAATCTATTATGCTGATTTATGACTATTGAGTGGGTTACAAATAAGCTGAATAGATTGTTCACAAGAGGTCATAGAGGGCAGTAGAGACCTGAGTCATAAGAGTTAGGCCTCATGCACACGACCGTTGTTTGATTCCGTGTCCGTTGCTCCGTTTTTCGTGATTTTCTGCGGACCCATTGGTTTTCAATGGGTCCGTGGAAACCTCGGCAAATGCACCGTTTGTCCTCCGTGTCCGTGGTCCGTGATTCCAGTCCGTCAAAAAAATATAACCTGTCCTATTCTTGTCCATGAAAAACGGTTCACGGACCCATTCAAGTCAATGGGTCCGTGAAAAATGCGGATGGCCATCCGTGTGTCATCCGCGTTCCGTGTCCGTTTTTTGCGGATCCCTTGGCAGGCAGTTAGGAAACATTGTCAGCCAGTCTTTTGGTAAAATCTTTTGGGTCATGTCCGCTAAAAAAACGGAAGACACACGGAAACACAACGGAAGGCAATAACGGACACGGATCACTGAACAACGGAACCCCTTTTTGCGGACAGCATAAAAACAGGGTCGTGTGCATGAGGCCTTAGTCTGATGGATTTATCCTACAACAGCTTATGCAGCTGACTGTGGAGTGTATGTACTTGTCAGCTGTAGAAGCCAAACAAAGCTGCATTTTTAAATTTGCTGGAGTGCTGGCTTTATAATACACCTGGCCGCAATGACTGGAATCGGTGATGACACCAAGTCATTAGGCAAAGAGAGGATCTGAGCCAATGCAGTCCCAATTGGTTATCATGACAGCCTATGGCTTTCTGGGGCATGGCTCTGCAGGTAGTGTCTCAGAATCCCATATAGACCGCTAATAGTAGTCTATTGCGGTGTATGGTACAAGCGATCAGAAGATCGCAGGTTTCAGTCCCCTAAGGGGACCAAAAGTTATTGTGGTGAATGTAAAAAAAAAAGATATTAAAACTTCAAATCACTCCCTTTTCCTATTTTACATATAAGAATAAATATGCAATAAAAAAATAAACAAAGCAAGCAAAAAATAACATACATCTGCCGCATCAGAAAAAGGGCTGGACTATTAAAGACGGAAATAAAAAAAGGATAAGAACGTCATGTAATTTTAGCACACAATGGACGTCATGAAAATGAAAAAAAACCTTGGCGGATTAGTGTTTTTTTTTTAATTTCTCCTCACAAACAATTTTATTTTTTTGTTTTGCAATATAAGACATGGAAAATTTAATAGTGTCATAAAAATACAACTTGTCCTGCAAAAAGAAATTTAAAAAAAATCGTAAAAAAAATAAATGGGGAGGAAGAAACGAAAATGCAAAAAATAAGCAAAAAGAGGTTCCGTTGTTCAGTGATCCGTGTCCGTTTTTGCCTTCCGTTGTGTCTCCGTGTGTCTTCCGTTTTTTTTGCGGACATGACCCAAAAGATTTTACCAAAAGACAGGCTGACAATTTTTCCCAAGTGCCTGCCAAGGGATCCGCAAAAAAACGGACACGGAACGCAGATGACACACGGATGGCCATCCGCATTTTTTCACGGACCCATTGACTTGAATGGGTCCGTGAACCGTTTTTAACGGACAAAAATAGGACAGGTTATATTTTTTTGACGGACTGGAATCACGGACCACGGACGCTGAGGACAAACGGTGCATTTGCCGAGAGTTTCCACGGACCCATTGAAAACCAATGGGTCCGCAGAAAATCACGAAAAACGGAGCAACGGACACGGAATCAAACAATGGTCGTGTGCATGAGGCCTAACAGTCATTTGTCTAAGGTCTCATGCACACGATCGTATGTTTGGTCCACGCCCAAGCCGCATATTTTGCGGCTCAGGCGTGAACCCATTCAATTCAAAAGGCCGCAAAATGGGGATGCTGTCCGCATCCGTTGCTCCGATCCGTGGACCCGCAAAAATATAGAGCATGTCCTATTCTTGTCCGTTTTGCAGACAAGAATAGGCATTTCTACAATGGGCCGCGCTCGGTTCCGCAAATTGCTTTCGTGTTTTGTGGATCCGCGGTTTGTGGACCGCAAAACACATACGGTCGTGTGCATGAGGCCTTACAGTCATTGCAGCGATTACCTGGTTGTTTAGTAATCTGTACTTTAAAATCATTCTGCCCCATTGTAATGGGAATCATGCACCAACTTATTGGTGAACCTGTTACAGACTTGTATTTATAGACAATAGTCCAACCTGCAGCTCTCCAGCTGTGTGGGCATGCTGGGAGTTGTAGTTTTGCAACAGCTGGTGAGCCTATGGTTGGCCATCCCTGCAGGTATTCAGAGATCAAAACCCTGCTCCAATAGAACTGCACTAACTTTTAAGCAGCAAGATCAATTATGAGCTTCTAACTGGGCAATTGTTTTTAATAACACATATACTCCATGTTCCATTCCAGTCTTCTCAATGAAGCAATTCCTTTCCTGTCCAATGAACAAACCTGACTCTTGCTTGTGAGCAGTGTTGACTGACGATCCTTGGGCCCACCAGAGGAAATGATTCTGAGGGCCCATCATCTCTTTATACAAGGCATATGCACCTTCATTTTTAAGTAATTTTTGTTACCTTTGCACAATCAGGACTTATCATCAATAAGGTTTAATGGGATGTCAGCAGGCTATTGTTGCCAAGGTCAGAGCGCTCAGCTCCAAAGTATCTTCTGCTAGACTTTATGGGCCCTGTTTTATACAAGTGGCCCATTATTGTGTCAAAGCTTGGGCCCAATGGAAATCCTTTAGTTATCTGGTGAGCCAGTCTAACCCTGCTTGTGAGTCCAGCATATTCATGAGGAGCATGTTACCCCACCTCCACGTGCTAGCCGCTGAATATAGACTTATGCACGCTCACATTTTTCTGTCCATACATGAAGAATGAACACATGTCACAAACCTCACTCTACTGAAAGTGAAATAACCTTGTTCTTGGATCCTGTGGGAACTGATTTAAGTTTTATGACAAATGAGTTAATAATGGGAAAATGCCAGTGCCTCTAAAATTATGCATGCTCCTCTCACCCAGCCTCCTCAATAAACTATTGTTGTATGTAGTATTAGTATACTGTATATAGCTACGTGGGTTAAAAAGTAGAACACATTTGTGCCAAATATCCCAGGAGGAGCAGGGAGAGGGAGTGGTAGTGGCTGTGGTTTTAATTGCAGTGGTAAACTTCATACCAATGCTCCCCAGGACCAGGGCAGTGAAAGGAGAATGCACCCTTTCTTCCCTCGGAACTTCTGCCTGATAGTAGTTGGGGTTCCCCTTAAGCTGCTGGTTTGGTGCTAGACAGGAGGTGAAGATTTATTTACAAAAGGTCACATAGACCTACTAAATCCTTTTAGGGGTTACAACATAGATAGTAAAACATAACCTTTATTATATTTTTATAAAAGCTGATACATTTATTTATACACCCAGTCCCATTAAAATTATCAGGGAAGGAATCAGATATTCCACTCAATACTGAATGTGTGTAATCCTCTTTTACTTGTAGGTACTGCTTATGGCTACAGGTCACTTTGCTGTGTTATAATGTGTGCATCTGCCATAGGTTCATGCATATGTTTTTCAACATTCCTGTCAGGAATCCAGCGCATTTGTTGCTCAACATTGTGCTCGATGGCAACCTACAACTTTGTTGCAACACTGGAATGTGTAGCCAATTTCTCACTCTTTGAAGCTTCTTGGCAGTCAGATTCTGATTGTAAGTCAGTGTTGCAACAATGTGATTGTATAATAGAGCAGTAGATTTGCTCCTACTGCACTTATATTATGGCGCTGAAACCACTTGACTAATTCCTATGTTTGTGCACACATGCTTTGTCACACTATGGCTCATGAGAGAGGAAATAGATTCCTACAAAATTACCAGGGAATGGTTTCCCTATTTTATCATAAAGGGGCGCCCACTGCTCACCCCGCTTTACTATGAGCCATATCACACCAACTTTCTCAGCCACGCAGATACACGCTGTTTAGCGCTTACCAAACACACATTTATTCATACAATTGTATGCTTCCGATTCGGTCCCTGTCTAAAAGCCAGCAGGCACTAACCCGAGTCCCGACATGTTTCACCGCATGTGCGGCTTCATCAGGAAATAGGGTATTATGTATATACTGATGTGTGACCCCTGTACACTGTATATACTGATGTGTGACCTCCACCACTGTATATAGAGATCTGTGACCCCTGTACACTGTATATACTGATGTGTGACCTCCACCACTGTATATAGAGATCTGTGACCCCCTGTACACTGTATATACTGATGTGTGACCCCCTGTACACTGTATATAAGGATGTGTGACCCCACCACTGTATATAGAGATCTGTGACCCCCTGTACACTGTATATACTGATGTGACCCCCACCACTGCATATAGAGATCTGTGACCCTCTGTACACTGTATATACTGATGTGTGACCCCCACCACTGTATATACTGATGTGTGACCCCCTGTACACTGTATATACTGATGTGTGACCCCCTGTACACTGTATATAAGGATGTGTGACCCCCTGTACACTGTATATACTGATGTGTGACCCCCTGTACACTGTATATACTGATGTGTGACCCCACCACTGTATATAGAGATCTGGGACCCCCTGTACACTGTATATACTGATGTGTGACCCCTGTACACTGTATATAAGGATGTGTGACCCCACCACTGTATATAGAGATCTGGGACCGCCTGTACACTGTATATACTGATGTGTGACCCCCTGTACACTGTATATACTGATGTGTGACCCCCTGTACACTGTATATACTGATGTGTGACCCCCTGTACACTGTATATACTGATGTGTGACCCCCTGTACACTGTATATACTGATGTGTGACCCCCTGTACACTGTATATACTGATGTGTGACCCCACCACTGTACAAACCTATTGGTTCCGTTTCCGCATTGCGGATCCGCAATAAACGGACACCTTTCCGTGTGCATTCCGCATCACGGCTGCGGACCCATTCATTTTAATGGGTCCGCAAATCAGGAGATGCGGAGCCGTGCGGAACGGAAGCACAGAACAGAACCCTACGGAAGCACTATGGAGTGCTTCTGTGGGGTTCTGTTTCGTACAAAAAAAAAAATAGAACATGTCCTATCTTTTTGGGGAATGGAGGGATACTGACCCATTCAAGTTGAACAGATCTGGATCCATCCTGGAGGCCTCACAAACATTCTCCGTGCATTGGGGACCGCAAATTGTGGCCCTAATGCTCGGAATGGAACACATACGTTCGTGTGAATGAGTCCCTAAAAAAGACAACAGCTCTACCAACCAGCAGTTGTGTTACCTGTAACATTCTCCTACCATCCAAATTGTTGCTGCTAAAAACACCAGACTAGGAATCTCCAAGTCTATCAATATTTCAGTCATTCTTCCCTAACACAGTATCACCACTCCTGAGTTGGTGGATAATAAATAATATAGTTGCAGAAGACCAGATTTCTCCAAGTGAAGTCATGGAAAGGGTTTATGAAGTGTTCTGTTGAAAACACCAACAACAGCTACTAAAATCATTATCATCTCTGTTGAGTGGCCAAATCGATCAGGCATTTTTTTTTTCCAGTTTGCAGCAATTTGAAATACCTACGGAAGTTTTATGCAGATAATAATCCAGAAAAAAACTAACCATAGTTGCTACCTTTTGAAAAAGCCACTAACTGCAAAAACATCAGAAAAACAAACCAAAATGTTCTGTCTGTAGACGGTCCTGTAACTTACTATACAGTTAGGCCTCTTTCACACTAATGATATGGATTGTCTCCGGATGCGTTCAGGGTGCGCTTCACTGAAACTTGCACCATTTTGCAAGCAAGCTCAGTCAGTTTTGTCTGCAATTGCGTTCAGTTGTTTCCATGTGGGTGCAATGCGTTTTGATGGTTTTTCACAAGGGTGATAAAAAAAACTGACGGTTTACAAACAACATCTCTTAGCAACCATCAGTGAAAAACGCACTGCATCTGGACTTGCTTCCGGATGAAATGCGTTTTTCACTAAAGCCCCATTCACCTCTATGGGACCAGAGTTGCATAAAAAACACAGAATATAGAACATGCAGCATTTTGTATGCAACACAGAACTGATGCATGAAAAAAAAAATGCTTATGTACACAGAGCCATTGAAATGAATGGGTCAGGATTCAGTGCGGGTGCTATGCGTTCACGTCACGCATTGCACCCACTCGGAATACTCGCTCGTGTAAAAGGTGCCTAAGATAGAGGACTACAGAGCTATACACCATAAGATCAACTGCCATGGAACCCACTTGCACCAGAAGAGTACCAAAACCCAGGCTAAAATTGGTTGGGGACCTACAGGTGAAATGTGAGTTTAATTAATTTTCTTGATACCACAAAATCAGGCTATGTCACCTATAAAACATTGGGTTTGTGCAATTCAGCAGTGGATCTGTAAATCTTTGTACAGTAAATATAAAATATGAGTTCACAAATAAACACAACAAATAGACAACTCAACTGCACCAAGGTTGACCCTTAAATTAATGAAATGTTACTGTGCTGAAGACAAATCAATTAAAATGTAATTGAATGCAAAATTATAATGTCTATAATAATTCTGACTCCTGCAAAGCAATGGTGACATATGCGATGCTTGTAGTGAACGTATAGCATCCAGACTGAATCCTGACTAGAGATGAGCGAATTTTTCATAAATTCGATTCGCCGTCACGCAGAATTTTTGGGGAAAAATTTGGTTCATTCTGAATATATTCGTGACAAATTTTGTTAAAAATAACTATTTCCTGGCAGCAGTAGACTTTATAGTGCTGTAGAACACTGTGCCTTGCAGTAACACGCAATGGGAGGTAGCTTTAGAAGTGAAATAATACTGTGAGTTCGTATGTGGAGGTGGTGGCAGCATCAGGAGACCACAGAGCGGCACAATGACAGTGTGGAGGTGGCATCAGCAGCATCAAGAGGCTACAGAGCAACACAATGATAGAATGTGGAGGTGGCGGCAGCATCAGGAGACCACATAATGGCGCAATGACAGTGTGGAGTTGGCAGCAGCAGCATCAGGAGGCCACAAAGCAGCACATTGACAGAGTGAGGAGGTGGTGGAAGCGCCAGAAGACAACAGAGTGGCACGATGACAGTCTCAAGGTGACAGCAGCAGTATCAGGAGTCCACAGAGCGGCACAATAACAGAGCGTGGAGGTGGCAGCAGCATTAGGAGACCACAGAGCGGCACAATGACAGATCGTGGAGGTGGCGGCAGCATTACGAGACCACAGAGAGGCACAATGACAGAGTGTGGAGGTGGGCACAGAGTAGAACAATGACAGAGTTTGAAGGTAGCAGCAGCAGCATCAGGAGGCCACAGAGCAGCACAATGACAGAGTGTGGAGGTGGCGGAAGCATCAGGAGACCACAGAACGGCACAATGACAGAGTGTAGATGTGGGAACAGCGTCAAGAAACCACAGAGTGGCACAATGACAGAGTGTGGAGGTGGCGGCGGATCTGGAGACCACAGAGTGGCACAATGACAGAGTGTGGAGGTGACGGCAGCATCAGGAGACCACAGAGCAGCACAATGACATAGTGTGGAGGTAGCGGCAGCAGCATCAAGAGACCACAGAGTCGTATAATGACAGCGTGTCGAGGTAGCAGCAGCATCAGGAGGCCACAGAGTGGCACAAAGACAGAGTGTAAATGTGGGAACAGCATCAAGAAACCACAGAGCGGCACAATGACCGAGTGTGGAGGTGGTGGCAGCATCAGGAGTCAACTGAGCAGCAGAATGATAGAGTGTAGAGGTGGCGGCCGCATCCGGAGGAACGGCACAGTGACAGAGTGTGGAGGTGGCAGCAGCATCAGGAGGCCACAGAGCATCACAAAGACAGAGTATGGAGGTTGTTGGCAGCATCAGGAGATCACAGAGCGGCACAATGACAAAGAACCTGAGTCGCCATTTGTGAATCCTTCACCATCCATCTCGTGGAAACATTAGTTAACCTGCTGCTTACTGCTCCTGAATTAAAGTTGGGGCAACCAGCTTCAGCTTCCTCTGACGTGTATGCCTACAGAGTCTTTTTGTTATGGCTTTGCTTGGGGAGCAAGAATGTTACGACATAGTTAGGTCCATACAGCAAAAGGAGGTCTACAATCACCCATTAATTTTAAAAAAAAAAAGCTTGTTCCACCTGACAAATTTCACCAATGAAAGGATAATGGAATTCTGTTCATACAGAAGAACGTGTACAATCACCCATCAAGTTTACAAGAAAGGCCTGTTTCATATAAAAATTTCACCACCACATAATTCGGTCCATACCGCAAAAGGAGGTGTACAATAACCCATAAATGTGATGGAAAAAAGCCTGTTTGATTTAACAAATTTCACCACTAAGTTGTTCCATACTGCAAAAGGAGGTGTACAATCAACTATAAATTTGACTAAAAAAGCCTGTTTCATATTAAAAATTTCACCACTAAGTAATTCGGACCATACTGCAAAAGGAGGTGTACAGTCACCCATGAATTTAAATAAAAGATGCCTGTTTCATATTACAAATTTCACCACTAAATTCGCCTGTACCGCAAAAGGAGGTGTACAATCAACCATAAATTTAACGAAATAAAAAGCCTGTTTCATATAGCAAATTTCGCGACTAAGTAATTTGGTCCATACCGCAAAAGGAGGTTTACAATCACCCATAAATTTGACAAAAAAAAGCCTGTTTCATATTACAAATATTACCAATACATAATTCGGCCTGTACCGCAAAAGAAGGTGTACGATCACCCATGCATTTGATTAAAAGAGGCCCATTTCATATTACAAATTTCACCACTCATTAACCCCTTAAGGACTCAGCCCTATTTATCCTAAAGGGCCCGGCCATTTTTTGCAAATCCGACCAGTGTCACTTTATGTGGTGATAACTTTAAAATGCTTTTCCTTATCCAGGCCATTCTGAGATAGTTTTTTCAGCACATATAGTACTTCATGACAGTGGTAAAATGGAGTCGAAAAATTTCATTTTTATTTTAATATTACACTTTTTGTGATGTAAGGTGACAAAAATGACTTTTGACACAGTATTTATATATTTTTTTTTTCTGTGTTCACCTGATGGTTTAGTTCATGTGTTATTTTTATAAAGCATGTTGTTACGGACGCGGCGATACATAATAGGTATACTTTTTTTCTTTTTATTTAAGTTTTACACATTAATATAATTTTTGAAACAAAATCATGTTTTAATGTCTCCATAGTCTGAAAGCCATATTTTTTTTATTTTTTGGGGCGATTGTCATATGTAGGTATCATTTTTTGCGGGATGAGATGACGGTTTGATTGGCACTATTTTTGGGTACATATAACTTTTTGATCGCTTGCTATTGCAGTTTTTGAGAAGTGAGGTGACAAAAATGTTTTTTTACATTGTTTTTATATCTATTTTTTTATTTGTATTTACCTGAGGGGTTAGATCATGTGATATTATTATAGAGCAGGTTTTGTTGGACGCAGCGATACCCAATATGTATAGTATTTTTTATATATTTTACTCTAACTCAATAACAGCATTTTAGGGGAAAAAATAATGTTTTAGTCTGAGAATAGTCTGAGAGACACTTTTTTATTTTTGGGCCATTGTCCTATGTAGGGGCTCATTTTTGCATGGATGAGATGGCGGTTTGATGGCTACTATTTTGAGAGGCATACGCCTTTTGATCGCTTGGTATTACACTTTTTGTGATGTAAGGTGACAAAAATTTCTTTTCATTTTTTTACGGTATTTACTTGAGGGGTTAGGTCATGTGATATTTTATAGAGCAGGTTTTTACAGACGCAGCTGTACCTAATGTGTAGTGTATTTTTTTTTTTATTCAGTGAAATGTGTTTTTTTCGTTTTTTTCACCTTTTACTTTTTTTTTGACCCAGAACCGCTTGGTTCTTGTAGATCCAGTGGATATGGTGTCTGATATAATACAGTACAGTACACTATATAGTGTACTGTACTGTATTTTATATTTAGATCTTAGTCTGATCAGTCTTTTGCCTTTAGCAGAAGTCTGATCAGAGTTACATTACCATGGCAAGCGTCCTCCTGCCATGGTAACCATCACCCGCTGCCAGAACAGAGCAGGGGTGATGGGGAGGGAGGGAAGCTCCCTCCCTCTGCGATCCCATCAAGAAACGGGGGCTGCAAGGGCACAACAGCCCCTGATGGGAGAGGGAGCTCCTCCCTGTTAACCCCTTCCATACGTCCGTACGTACCGCGGCATGAAAGGGGTTAAAACTGCTGACATCTGCAGCACAGATGTCAGCAGTTTTTAGCAGAGTGTCAGCAATATGCTGATGCTCTGCTAAAGCCACTAGCCACCAGGGAAACATTACAGAGGAGGCTGGCGGGGGATCGCTATTGCAAGCCCGTCTGCCGCACCGCCCGCAACCACCACAATATGATTGGGGGCTGCAGGGGGTTAAAATCTAATACTTGGGGAACATTTAGTCTCTGATCCCTGCGGTCACAGACCGCAGGGATCAGAATTTCCAAAAGCACTGCAAACCGCAGGTCTGAGTTGTCCTGCAGTTTACAGTGATCGCCGATACGGAGGAGTCACAGGACCCCCTGGGCATTGTAATAAGGTACCGGCTGAATTATTTCAGCAGGTACCTTGTTCCGATCACTGCCGGCTGAGAAGTAGTGATTGGAAATACCGGTACGTCATGGGTCCTTAAGAACTCGGGAACCATGCCATACCGGTACATCATAAGTCCTTAAGGGGTTAATTCAGCCCATACCACAAAAGGCGGTATACAATCACCCACAAATTTGGTGAAAAAAGGCCTTTTCATATAACAAATTTCACCACTAAGTAATTTGGTCCATACTGCAAAGGAGGTGTGCAATCACCGATAAATTTGACAAGAAAAAGACAGTTTCATATAACAAATTTGACCACTAAGTAAATTGGCCCAAACAGCAAAGGGAGGTGTACAATCACCCATCAATCTGACACAAAAGGCCGTTTCATATAACAAATGTAATGACTAAGGCCCCTTTCACACAGGCAAGTTTTCGCGCGGTGCAATGCGTGAGGAGGACGCACTGCACCCGCCCTGAATCCGGACCCATTCATTTCTATGGGGCTGTGCACATGAGCGGTGATTTTCACACATCACTTCTGAGTTGCGTGAAAATTGCAGCATGCTCTAGAGGCCTCATGCACACGACCGTTGTTTGATTCCGTGTCCGTTGCTCCGCTTCGTGATTTTCTAGGACCCATTGGTTTTCAATGGGTCCGTGGAAAACTCGGAGAATGCACCGTTTGTCCTCCGCGTCCGTGGTCCGTGATTCTAGTCCGTCAAAAAAATATAACCTGTCCTATTCTTTGTCCGTGAAAAACGGTTCACGGACCCATTCAAGTCAATGGGACCGTGAAAAATGCGGATGGCCATTCGTGTCATCCGTGTCCCGCGTCCGTTTTTTGCGGATCCCTTGGCAGGCACTTGGCAAAAATTGTCAGCCTGTCTTTTGGTAAAATCTTTTTGGGTCATGTCCGCTAAAAAAGCGGAAGATACACGGAAACACAACGGAAGACAAAACGGACACGGATCACTGAACAACGGAACCCCTTTTTGCGGACAGCATAAAAGCGGTCGTGGTGCATGAGGCCATATTGTGCGTTTTCACGCAACGCAGGCCCCATAGAAGTGAATCGGGCTGCGGGAAAATCGCAAGCATCCGCAAGCAAGCGCGGATGCGTTGCGATTTTCCGCATGGTTGCTTAGCAACGGGACCCGCTCTTTATTATTTTCCTTATAACATGGCTATAAGGAAACAATAGCATTCTTAATAAAGAATGCATAGTAAATGAAGTGGAAGGGTTAAAATAATAAAGTTAACTTGCTTTAGCCACTTGATCGTCGTAGCAATCTGTCCTCTCTTTCCAGCATCAGCTAAGAACTAAAGGACCTGTGATGACGTCACATCACATGGTCCAATCACATGGTCCATCTTACCATGGTGATGGACCATGTGATTGGACCATGTGATGTGACGTCATCACAGGTCCTTTAGTTCTTAGCTGATGCTGGGAAAGAGAGGACAGATTGCAACTACGCGATCAAGTGGCTAAGGTAAGTTAACTTTTTTATTTTTAACCCCTTCCACTTCATTTTACTATGCATTCTTTATTAAGAATGCTATTATTCCCTTATAACCATGTTATAAGAGAAAATAATAAATTCTCAGAAGATCCGAAACCGGACTTCAGTGATGAAGTCCGGCTCGGGTCTGGGTACCAAACATGGCGATTTTTCTCACGCGCATACAAACGCTTGCACCCGCGGGGAAAATAGCGCATATTCCTGCAACGCACTCCGTCTTATCCGAGGCGTCAAACATGACGCCCGTGTGAAAGGGGCCTAAGTAATTTGGTCCATACAGCAAAAAGAGGGACACAAACACCCATAAATTTGACAAAAAAAGCCCTTCATATAACAAATTTAACAACGAAGTAATTCGGCCTGTTTCGCAAAAGGAGGGGTACAGTCACCCATGAATTTGACTAAAAGAAGCCCGTTTCATATTACAAATTTCACCACTACATAATTTAGCTCATACCGCAAAAGGAGGTGTACAATCACTAGTGTTGAGCGAGCATGCTTGGCCGAACACTAGTTAGGTTCGAGCATCGCTATGCTTGGCCCATCGTGGAGTTCGGCCGAACACCGCATGTGCTCGAGAGCGATGCCCGAGTCAGTTTATTTAAATCTTATTTAGCCTCTTTTTTATGCAGAAGATCGCTGTACAGTGATGGTTGCCACGGAAGCAGGATGCTTTCAGAAGCGTCCTGCTCTCCATGATACTGAAAGTCTGAATAGACCTGCTAAAGGTCTATTCAGACTTTGTAAAGTAAAAAATACAGCACAGTGCACTATACAGTGTATGGTACTGTATTATATAGACACACCAGATCCACTGGATCTACAAGAACCAAGTGGGTCTGGGTCAAAAAATATTTTTAAAGTGAAAAAAAGTAAAAATGAAAAAAACACATATCACTGAATAAAAATTAAAAAAATAAAATACACTACACATATTATGTATCGCAGCATCCGTAAAAACCTGCTCTATAAAAATATCACATGACTAAACCCCTCAGGTGAATGCCATTAAAAAAATGGTGTAAATAAACAATTTTTGGCACCTTACATCACTGAAAGTGTAATACAAAGCGATCAAAAAGGCGCATGCCTCCCAAAATAGCACCAATCAAACTGCCATCTCATCCCGCAAAAAATATGGCTCTCAAGTTATGGAGACACTAAAACATGATTTTTTTGTTTAAAAATGATATTATTGTCTAAAACTTATATAAATAAATAAAAAGTATACATATTATGTAATGCCGCGTCCGTCACAACCTACTCTATAAAAATAACACATGACCTAACCCCTCAGCTAAACACAGCAAAAATAAAAAACGGTGTCAAAAGCAATTTTTGTCACCTTACATAACAAAAAGTGTAATAGCAAGCGACCAAAATGTCATATGCACCCCAATATAGTGCCAATCAAACCGACATCTCATCCCGCAAAAAATGAGCCCCTAAATAAGACAGTCGCCCAAAAAATAAAAATAAAACTATGACTTTCAGAATGTGGAGACACATGCTTTATTATGTAAAACTGAAAAAAAAATATGAAAATTTGGTATTGTCGCATCTGTAACAACCTGCTCTATAGAAATAGCACACAATCTAACCTGTCAGTTCAATTATGTAAATAACAAAAAATACAAAATGGTCCCAAAACAGCTATTGTTTTTGTAAATTTTCCATTTTAATCCATTTTTCCAGTAACAAAGCAAGGGTTAACAGCCAAACTAAACTCAATATTTATTGCCCTGATTCTCTAGTTTGCACAAACACCCCATATGTGGTTGTAAACTGCTGTATGGCCAACGGCAGGGCGCAGAAGGAAGGAAACGCCATATGGTTTTTGGAAGGCAGATTTTGCTGGACTGGTTTTTGACACTATGTCCCATTTGAAGCCCCTGATGCACCCCTACAGTAGAAACTCCAAAAAGTGACCCCATTTTGGAAACTACGGGATAAGGTGTCAGTTTTGTTGGTACTATTTTAGGGAAAATATGATTTTCGGTTGCTCTATAGTACACCTATTTTGAGGCAAGGTAACAAAAATAGAAATTCTGAAATTTCATCTCCATTTTCCAATAACTCTTGTGGAACACCTAAAGGGTTAACAAAGTTTGTAAAACTGGTTTTGAATACCTTGAGGGGTGTAGTTTATTAGATGGAGTAACTTTTATGGAGTTTCTACTCTAGGGGTGAATCAGGGACTTCAAATGGGACATGGTGTCAAAAATCCAGTCCAGCAAAATCCGCCTTCCAAAAACCATATGGCGTTCCTTTCCTACTGCGCCTTGCCGCTTGGGCCATATAGCAGTTTACAACCACATATTGGGTGTTTCTGCAAAATACAGAATCGGCAATAAATATTAAGTTTTGTTTGGCTTTGTTACTGGAAAAAATGGATTAAAATGGAAATTCTGAAATTTTATCTCCATTTGCCGTTAACTCTTGTGGATAACCTAAAGGGTTAAAGATGTTTGTAAAATCATTTTTGAATACCTTGAGGGGTATAGTTTCTAGAATGGGGTCATTTTTGGGTGGTTTCTATTATGTAAGCCTCACAATGTGACTTCAGACCTGAACTGGTCCCTAAAAAGTGGGTTTTTGAAAATTTCTGAAAAATTTCAAGATTTGCTTCTAAACTTCTGAACCTTGTAACGTCCCCAAAAAATTAAATGGCATTCCCAAAATGATCGCAACATGAAGTAGACATATGGGGAATATAAATCAATAACTTTTTTTGGCGGTATTGCTATGTATTATAGAAGTAAAGAAATTGAAACTTGGAAAATTGCAAATTTTTCAAAATTTGGGGTAAATTTGGTATTTTTTTTATAAATAAAAATGAAATTTTTCGACTTCATTTTACCACTGTCATGAAGTACAAAATGTAACGAAAAAAACAATCTCAGAATTGCCTGGATAAGAAAAAGCATTTCAAAGTTATCACCACATAGTGACACTGGTCAGATTTTTTTAAAATTACCTGGTCCTTAAGGGGTTAAAAGCAAGGCACTTCACCACTCAGCTATAATAGTTGCATAGCCAGTTACTAAAAAAAATAAACAAATTAGACTAGTAAGTATTCCTATACAGTAGAAGTCTCATTTTATTCTTTATTTTTAAGTGACTGGCTATGCAGTTATATAGTGTAGTGGTGAAAGTTCTGGGCTGTGACGCAGAAGCTTTGAGTTCAAATCCGGTCACCCTTTTAGAAATAGAGGCTAAACGCAATTTATATATATATATATATATATATATATATATATATATATATATATATATATATAAATCTAATTATGGCTAAGTTTTTATGGCTAAATATTTACAAAATGTGCTAGACAGCGGCTACTCCTGCAGATTGAAATGTGAATCTGGTGCTCACCTCTCAGTTCACCCAAGCTGCCAAACAGATAAATAAAATAAAATTATAAGATAAGGGGCACTCAGTTATCAAAGAAAATGATGACTGCAATATGGCATATAAACCAATGGTTTTAATAAAGCAATCAATAAGATAAAATAGATAAAATTAATAAAATTAATTACAATGCAAAACCACAACCTAAAAACAAATGAATCACATCCAAATTATGGACCTGCTAGGCAAATGCATATATAGACCAATGATGGAGATATCTGCAAGGCCTCTGCACGTCTTGAAGCAAAGATGAGCGGTCCTTTCTCAAGAAAGTTGTTTAATAGAGGAAAATAGCAATCCCAGAGGTGTAGCTGGACAATATACCTGGGCGAAACTGGTAATAGTCAGTCTTGCTAACAGCGATATATAATCGATTCCCCAATAGTCTCAGTAAAACATAAAACTTGAAAATGTGTCCCTCAGACCCATTAATAGGCACACGCTGTGCTAAACAAGCAGGTAATACTTTACCACTCTCGGTGTGTAGTAGATCAGTCCCGCTTCTCTCCCGTGCCGCTATGACCAACGCAACGTCCCACGTGATCTAAAAGTCACCACGTGGCGTCTTACGTGACTCTGCGGCTTCGGAGGTGCTGTATATAGCATTCGCGTTTTGTTTGGGATCCTGGGTCTTGTATTTCAGCACTTTAAATGGGGAAACGAGTCGCTGAAATTGGATCATAAGTCAGATCATAAATCCTATATGCGAATCTGGTTGCTATGGGACAGTGAGCATGTTACGAAGCAAGATTCTGCACCGCTGAGCAGCAAATATATTTTACTTTTGCAACTAACACACAACAAAAAGGGCTGTAATTTTCACCCTTCACCACGCAACGGCTAATAAGCCCTTTTATTCCCACTAATACAGGCCAGAAAATGCTTTAGAACATGTAACTGCACCGCACAAAGGGCAAATTAACCCCTTACCCCATTTTTTGGCACCCAATGCACTTTTTTTCCGTCCACTTTACAAGTTGTCTTCACACACGTACATTACATTTTGGAGCACATGAATTTTTATCATTATTTATCTTATATTTATTATATCTATCCTATTTTTCTCTCACATGCAACAATTATGTTGTCATACTATTATGAATTTATATATATATATATATATATATATATATATACTTTTAGATGTAATCAAATTAGATGTATATAGATGTAGATGAATCATCTTTAGATGTATTTAGATGTAGATGAATCATGAATCAATTTAGATGTATGTATAATTATTTGTATTTATTATAACCCATTCACGTCCTTTTCTTCACATTTCTCCCTCCCTTCCCTCCCTCTCTTCAATGTTCCAAGACTATTCCATATAATATATCATTTATAGTTTATATACTTTATATGTATATTGTGTTTATGGGTTACTCTTAGCAACGTCCTGTTATCATGTTTTTATTAATTCCGCCTCATCTGCGATGCGGTGTGCGACGACGCGCTCGGCACCTCATACCTGTTGTGTCCATACGCTGTTTTTTGCCGCATCACATGATTTCTGTCATGTGATTGGGGGTGTGGTGGCGGGATGCCGACTGGGAGGATAGAGGGGTGTTTGCACGCCCTCTAAACACGCGGGTGACGCGATTCACGTGTCAGCATTCGATTGGATCTTTGATGTATAAAACCTCCGGTTCACAGTGATGACGTTACCCCCAGACGAAGGTACGCCGACATGCCCGTCAGGGTAATGCCATCCTGGTTGTTTGCCCACACCATTGCACTTAGGTAAGTGGCTGTATCAAACAGCACTTGCACGCTAATAAAAATATTTCGGATGCGGAAACGTTATACAGGAGATGTAGCGCAGGTAATGTAACTGTCCGCAGCGTCTACGGAAAAAGTTGTCAGAGATATTTTTAGGATGCGTAAACTTTATACAGGAGATATAGTGCAAGTAATGTAACTTTCTGAAACGGACATTGTCTACACAAAAAGTATACTGGATGTCACAGATATTTTTAGTATGCACACATGTTAGACAGGAGATGTAGCGCAGATAATGTCGCTGCCTGCAGCGTCTACGGAAAAAGTACACTGGATGTCACAGATATTTTTAGTATGCGACATGTTAGACAGGAGATGTAATGCAGATAATGTCGTTGTCCACAGCGTCTATGGAAAAAGTACGCTGGATGACACACATTATTTTAGGATGTGCAATTGTTATACAGGAGATTTAGCACAGGTAATGTCACTGTCCGCAGTGTCTACGGAAAAAGTACACTGGATTTCACAGATATTTTTAGGATGCACAAACGTTATACAGGAGATGTAGCGCAGGTAATGTCCCTGTCAGCAGCGGACATCGTCTACGGAAAAAGTACACTGGATGTCACAGATATTTTTAGGCTGGGCACATGTTACACAGGAGATGAGGCGCAGATAAAGTCACTGTCTGCAGTGGCCAAATGATTGCACGCTATTTAGCGCAGGTTGCGCTAAAAATATATATTGCTGCCAGATACAACAATAGTCCTTAAAAGGACTTTTGGGTCTCTACAATTGCACGCAATTTAGCTCAGGTTGCACTAAAAATATATATTGCTGACAGACACAACAATAGTCCTTAGAAGGACTTTTGGGTCTCTAAGACCAACCCTGCCTAACAAAAAAAATAAATTCAATTCTCTACACTATCTGTCCCTTCTACAGCACAGCTCTCTGACTAAGCTCTCTGACTTTTGCTTTCCGTATACGGGCCGTTTTTTGCGTTCCGTATACGGTCCCTATACGGAACCATTCGTTTCAATGGGTCCGCAAAAAAAATACCAGAATGTACCCCGTATGCATTCCATTTCCGTTTTTCCATTATGCAACATTTTGAGTCAGGTTCTATTATTGTCCGCAACTCACGTTCAGTGGCTCCATTCAAGTCAATGGGTCAGTATACAAAACAGAATGCATGCGGAAAACATGTCCGTATGTCATCCGTTTTTTGCGGATCCATGCTGTAAAAATACTATGCCCAGCCCATTTTGCACATTTGTCTGGTGTTTGCAATAATTACAAAGTTCCTGTTTTTGCGGAAAAGCGAAACGGAAATGGAACGAAACGGAAACACAATGGATCCAAAAACGGAACAACGGATCTGTTAAAAACGGACTGCAAAACCATACGGTCGTGTGAACTAGCCCTGAGACTGAGCAAAACCACCATGTGTCATGATGATGACGCGTTCCAGCCAGCCAATCACTGTAATGCCAGTAACCAACATGGCTACCGCATTACAGTGAGTGACAGTACTTACCGTGACGTGAAAACGCATGCAATCCAGATAAAATCCATATGGAAAAACACACTAAACACAATAACAGACAAAATTCATTTGAAGTTGCTTGCAAAAATATGTATCGGTTTTCCCAGAACAGATCCTGATACAATCTCTATAGCTCGTGTGAAAGAGGCTTTCATTAGTGAAAAATGTTTTCACTATGGCATATGTGAGTCACTGAGCAAGTTCAGGATGGCCTTGCATTAAAGTTTTATCTTCCAACCCACAATCTGCCTCTAAAGTGTACTGTACTGCAGAATATGGCTGTAGTTCTTGAACACCAGGTAAGAAATTGGGTTAGTCACTCACATTCTCAACTCCTGAGGATACACAAATAATTTTGGTTAATTTACTCTGCAAAGAAAAAAATGATGGTTAAATTCTAACAAAAATCTTTCTTTCATCCTGAAACAAAAATTTTGAATAATACTGACATGGTGCATTACATAATACTGGCTGGTTCTGATACAGCAGAGGAATCTGAAAAATAATTCTGTTTGCTACTGCATTACCTTCACTCCTGACGATATATAGGCATTTCGCCACCAAAGGCAATAATATAATGTCACTTTATAAAGAATGCAGTTGGCATTTATGTGGTCAAAGGACTCATGACTATATTACAGATCTGTGTATTATACATCTGTAATACTGCATCCATAGACTGTTTTTGGCCTATACTCTAAACCTCTGTCTAAATCTGATATTAGACTAGGCACCAGATGGAAGTGGCACCATAGAGTGGTACACAAGGTGTCTACAGGTTTGTAATACAGACTCATAGGGATTTTGTGTGCTGCTATATAGGATACAGGCATGCTATGTTCACATTTGCCCAACTGGTAAAAAGAGTTCCACAAAAATTCAATTTGTAAAGGAACATATAAACTCTCCAGATTCATCCCATCAGGATACTGCCGTTCACTGCTGGCGCCCTTTGACTATAATGAGAACTGGTTGGGATCCGGCCATTCCCAGCATTTATGCTGAGATTCTGCAGGACAAAAACAGTTACGCGCAATGATATTTGTCTGGTTAAATCTGTTATACAGTAGAGTGATAGACTGTTATACACCCTTTGTTATGTGCGCATGCACCAGGACAGGGAGCTGGAATCTGTTACCACCAAATCAATTAGGTGCTAAAGCTGACCATACACATTATACTTTAATACTTTAGTCGGCCTAACACACTTAGAAAAGTAGGCATGGCCGACACACTAATGTGTGTGGGAAGCGTCCAACTCTCCCCGACAGAGGGAGACAAGGATTGGACAAAATTTATATTTTAATCCGATCCTTTTGTTTTCCGGAGTGATAAGTTAACACCAGAACTGTCTGGCTGCTGCTTTCTCTGCTCTCCCCATAAATTACAGATATATGAATGGCCAGGCCAAACATGTACTGTATGTGTATGGGGAAGCTGGAAGGAATAGCTATTGGCCAAATGATTGGATGTTGATTGAATGTGGACATAATGACTTTGGCAGAAGCGTTGTGTGGAGCAGTGGATAACGTCATGTCATCTGAGTTTGAAACTTCTGATACAGACATTGCAGGTAAATTCTGTAAAGTACATTAGAAAGTTAAAGCTGTGGGCAAAAGTGGATTTAATGACCCGGTTATTTTTTCCCCAGACAACTCCTGTAAAGGCTTCTATATCCAGAAATGTACAAACAAGCAGGTCCTCCAAATTTGCCGTTTTTCTAGCCGTAGACAACGAAAACAGCTTGTGAGTTTGGTGGCTACTTACTGTACGTTTTAGCAGAGGGCTACAGGAAAATGCACACAAAAGCTGATCATAAGTATTCCTGGTGAAGTGACAAATGATATAACATGAATATAACTGGTGGTCTAGGGTAGTAAGGTAGTTAATGGTACCACTTTTTGTGATCTACTGTAGGTTAGTGGGATTTAGGGTCCATTCACACATCCGCAAAATGGTTCCGCATCTGTTCTGCAATTTTGCGGAACGGGTGCGAACCCATTCATTTTCAATGGGGCCGCAAAAGATGCGGTCAGCCACAGACAAGAAAAGGCATTTCTATCATAGTGCCTGCCATGTGCAGTCCCCAAAATGCGGAACGCACATGGCCGGTGTCCGTATATTTGCTGATCCACAATTTGTGGACCACAAAACAGTTGCGGATGTGTGAATGGACCCTAATGGTAACATTCCTGTTGTTCTAGGTGAATGGGGTCAATGGTCTCAGAATTCCTTGGTAACTTGGAAAGACATAAAAGGATACATTGTCCTATAAAGATACCGTATGCACTATATATATGGGGAATAGTCTGTAGGTAGCTGCCTATACCATCTATATAAGATTGTTAAATACCCAATTCCAAAACCATGGGCATTAACATAGATTTAGGTCTCCCTTTGCAGCTATAGCAGCCTCTATAAACTACGGAAGGCATTTCACAGGTGTTAGTGCCACGTTTGAAGCCACCCTTTGTTTTATAACACTATTAATACTTGTCTATAGAATTTGTATAGCTGTGTCACAGTGCCTGATTTTATGAACCAGTCGGCAATGGATGAGGCTGAAATGCCTTAATAATTAGTAGAGGTGTCCAAGCATAGTTGTCACTGTAGAGTCATGTATAGAGACATGTTGACATGTGTGGGTCAGTCTATCTTCAGTAATTTACTAGAAAATACAAAGGCTGCATTATTCAACTGCAAGCTGCATATTTAACCCTTTCCTAATGAAGCAATTTTACATTTTTTACTTTCCCATTTTTTACTCCCTGCCTTGCAAATGCCACACCTTTTTAATATTCTTTTCACATAGCCTTATGAGTGCTTGCTTTTTTCAGGAAAAGTTAATTGGTTAATTAGTTTAATTAATCTTTCCTACAATGTACTGCGAAGTTGGGAAAATATTAATTGGGTAGAATTGGAAAAAGTTTACTGTGTGTTAAAATGACACATTACCATTATGATGCTGGCTTGTATGATTACAGTGATACCAAATTAATATCGTTTTTAAATATGTTAATGCTTAAGAAAATGTTCATTCACATTGCCATATTCTGACAACAGTAACATTTTAACTTTCCATCTTCAAACTTGTAAAGCGGTTATTTTTTTTTGGGGATCTATTTTTGTAAAGTTTGCCAGAGCAGCCAAATTTAATTTATGAATACTTCGCTAATCTCTAATACCGGTGATATACTTTTGTGTATTTTATTTTACAATGGAAAACAGGGTAAGGAGGGGTGATTATAATTTTTTTATTTTGTTTTTTTGTGCTGTTTTTTAAACTTATATTTTATAATTCTGAGAGAATTCTGAATTTAGTTTCCTGCAAATATGTTGTGCACCATAAAGATTTTGCTGTAACTACTTAAGCTGTAAATATGCAGATGTTACTGCAGTTAACTTCCAAACTTTCTCATAGCAATTGGCAAGGGACAGTAACCCCAAGTATACTGGGTGGAAAGCAGCACTCACTGATCATCAAAGGCACAGACGATTTCACTACTTTCAAGTTGTGAAAGAAGGCTCCTCAAAAATCTTGCACATACTGTTACTTGACACTCCTTAACTCCAAAGCAAAATCTACAACAAGGCCCTCCAACTATCATATGGTAATACTGGTTTTCCTATTATGGGGCAAAGGGACCTTTTAGGTCCATCCAGGTACCAGGACATGAGTTTACCTCACAACCACTGCACTGCAGTACGTTACACCTGAAAGTTAGACATGTAATTTCACATCTGAGTGATCTTCTGGACAAAAGCATTTGAATGAATTGAATGATATTATTTACATTAGACTGTGTTGAAGGAGACTGAAGGGAGCAATGTTATGGACATAGGTTGAAGTCAGGGGAGTGTTGTTATTTATATGGGACTTCATGTTAAAGGGGGCCGGAGAGATAGTGTCATGATAATAACATGGAACTGAATGCTGGAGGAAGGGGATGTTATTTAAGTGGGCCTGTATGTTGGAGGGGCTGAGGTATTATAATTTCTGGGAATTACAGTACATAGAGAATTATAACTACTGGGGGCACTGACAAGTGCATTATAAATACTGGAGGGAACTACAGGGGAGCATTATAACAGTAGGGGACATTTATAAATACTGGGGGTACTGGAGAGGGGCATTATAAATCATGGAAGTACTCCAGGTTGCATTATGACTACAGAGTGCACTATAAATATTGGTGGCACTACAGGGGGCATCATTACTGGGGCTACTACAAGGAACATTATAAATATTGCAGGTATTATAGGGGGATTTATTACTACTGAGGGTGCTATATGAGTGCCTTATAGATCAGCCTTATTTCTACTGAAGGCACTATAGGGGTTACTACTGACGGTGCTAAAGGGAGCCTTATTGTCACTGGGGGCACTATATGGGGTCTTATTTCTACTGGGAGCTCTGTAGGATCATTATTACTACTGTGGTACTGTGGGGCATTATTATTATTGGGCACAATATGGAGGGTTCTTCTAATAATGGAGGTATTCATTATCACTGTTCAGGTCGCTGTAGGGGGAACTTATAACTAATGAGGCACTCTAGGAGGAATTTAGTATTGGGACTTTTAGGAGCACTATTACTATGTGGGACTATCTGCATGGTACTATTATTTCTTCAGGATAGTGTTTGGAAGCACAGTGGGCACCACATTGGGGGTAGCAGCAAGATAGCACTGTTTGGACACCAGGTTGAGCAGAATGACAAAAAAGTGAGGAACCTAAGATGTCTGTGTGGTAAACTCTGCAGGGATGAGACGTGGCTGATATGAGTCATCATGGTGGTCTGTACCAAATGGAGAAGATGAGGACAGAGAATATCTACATCATAGGAGGAGACATGGTACACTGTCACTAACAAGCCATCCATGAGCAGACAGGTGCAAAGACTGCCAAACAGGCTCCCAATTTATTAAAAGGTGTACACCACTTAATAAATTAGGTGCATTTTACTCCAGTGGGCTTCTAAGTAACACTGGCGTAGGAAATGTCATATTTTTTTTACACTGTCGCTTTCACTTGGGTGCATGCATACGGGGGAGTTGTGAGGGATAGCTAAAATGTATGGACATCAATAGGAGGGAAGTGCCTAAGGATACTTTTGTTGTGGAAACATATATGAAATGTATACTTGCTTGTATTATAACTAACAATTGCCTAAAACAAGATGGCCCCTGAAGCAGAAGCCAACTCCCTTACTAATGTCTTACTAATCATCTTATGATAATGATGACTTCAGTTTATCTAACATTGGCTGATGTGATACATGTCCATTTTTGGTATGATAATGTGACAATGAGATAATGCTGCCGAGTCATTAAGTTCCCCTTTTATCTTCTATATAAACCCATGTATGACGCTTAATAAATAGAGCATCTAGCATTGACTTCATTGTGACGGTCTGTGTGTGATTACTCTCGGCGTACGTCTAATACCTGATTACCAATTCGGAGCAGTACATCAACTCAGCCTGACCCTTGCATCAGGACCAGAACATTTTGGCGCCCAAAAGCATGGGGCTTGAGGATTGGACCCCCTGCTGGAGCACCCCCAGAGACTGGACAAGGAGAGACGAGTCAACGAACACAGGGACCGGCCGGCCCGTAATAAGAGGTGAGAAAATAAATCATCTTACCTATTTGTGTTCCTTGGCCTAGTCAATCCACATTTGTACTAGGGAGGGGTGCATCGGCAGTCTGGGGCAACCTCGAGGGCATGAGAGTAAGAACCCCATTGTATTGATAAGATTTGATGTACTGTGGTTTATTATTTTTACATGTGTGTTGGTCTCTCTGTGAGGAGAGGCATAGACTGACAAAACAACCGAAGGGAGTCTCTCTAAGTGCCTACATTGAGGGGTAACCCTGGTGTGTGACCCCAAGAAATAGTAGAAGGGAGGGAGACGGCTTGCTGACAACCCAGAGTGTGTTAGTCTCAAGCTCAAGGTGTTTGTTTGTCAGTGTCTGTGCTATCCAAGTATCAGAGACAGTAAGTGAAGGCTCCAGGACGTGTTTTGCAAAATGGGTAACAAAGAAAGTGTCCCGAAGGGCTACTGTTCACCTGGACAGTACGTGGCGGACCGGAGAGGGAAAAGTCATGTTAAAGGATTAAGCAAGTTAGAGAAGAATTATGGTATAGCAAAAGGTGGAATACTGTGTTCAGCTACATGGCAGACATTGTTAACTGAAAAGAGAGGCAGATTGCAAGATGACAAGTTAGTAGATACAGTCAGGGTGTGGCTGGACTGTAGCAGAGAATTTGAGCAGACAAAAGGAGATGCAATGTTTGATGACAAGTCAGGACGCCATTACTATCGGCCTGGCCCAGTATTAGTACGAGAACAGCCACCGCCCTATAATGGCGCCGCTGAGAGAAAAAGGGGAAGTTGGATTTGTGCAGTGTGTGATCAACAGAACCCTGTCTCCCGTGATACATGCTTGGCCTGTGGTGCTCCACGCCCACATGACCACACTCTTTTAGCTCCCCAGCCCGTCCCACCAGTCTTGGCCACGGCGCCATCTTGTCCTAAGCCAACGCCCAAGGCTGGACGTGTAATTTCCCCAAAACCTACCCCTTCTGTTATGCCCCAAGTCACAACCATATACCCCATGATCCGGCAGGCTGTTCCAGCGGGTGAACAGCCTGCCGGATCCGCCATGCCACAAGTACCCATGTGCTGCCTTTCTGCCACTCCATCCACATTGACTATAATGGGGCGGGGGGCGGAGTAACAGCGCAGCACGGCAGTGATCGCCGGACTAAAAAGTCGGACCTGCAGTACTTTTAGTCTGGCCATCTCCGTCCGTGCACTGTCGTGCTGCACCGTAGCTCCGCCCTCAACCCTATTATAGTTAATGGGGACGGAGTGGCAGAACGGCAGCACACGGGTACTAGCGGCATGGAGGATCCGGCTGGCTATTCACCCGCTGGAAAGCCTTCCGGATAGCCATGCCGCAAGTGTAAAAGTACCCTAACACAGCATGAGCTCTATATACAGCACTGGCTAGAGGTATTATACTGTATCCCGTGAGGGGCTGTGGGTGTTATAACATATACTTTATGAGACTGAGGGTGCTATACTATATACTATGAGGGGCTGGGGGTGTTATATGCTGTATAGGGCTGGGAGTGTTTTACTATATACTGTGTGTGGCTAGAGACACGTGGTACTGGTCTGGATGGTGAAATGAGAGCATAACACTAAAGTGTTGGGTGTTGTGCTATGAGTAGAGATGAGCGAATTTCAGGTTATTAAATTTGTTCACACCTTATTTACTGGTAAAAGGTGAATTGCGTTATGGATTCCGTTACCACGGACCATAACGCAATTCTATGACAGAATGCATAACGGAATGCCTTTAGAGGCATTAGAGTGTATGTAGCCACACTCAATATAGATAAGTAACATGTGCCAAGTTCCTTCTGTGCTATTAATGGAACAAGCAAACACAAGAGAAAAAAAAAGCAAATACAGAGGCTCTACGCACAGCAGAAGGAACTTACTACAGAGCAGCATGCCGCAACCCGGCAACCATGGCTATCATACTGAGGAGATTGCCTTCCGGAAGCCACCTGACCACCCTAATCAGCAGCAAGTCAGGAGGCCGGATTGTTACACAAGCCCCAAGGGGTGGGTGGGGGTCTCATCTCATCACTCTACTTGAGCACATCCTTCTCCTTCCCATTATGGTACATATTCTGGTGGGGCTGTGATGTCACGCTTCTGCAGACTTGGACAGAAAATATTACCGGCAATTATAACTGCCGGTAAGAAAAAGTACTGGCACTGGCTTTCTCAACAAAACACTGGCTAGGCTGGTGGAATAATAGCTAGGTGGCAACCCTACTCACACAAGATGAAGAAGAGAGACAGAAGCATCACCCCACCTCCTCTTGCCCACTGTTTTACAATAGACATATTTTTTGGAGACTAAGGTATCTGAGGCAGCAGATTTAAAGGAGTTGTCTAACCAGCAAATGTCATTTTTCATGTAGAGAAAATTAATACCAGGCACTTACTAATGTACTGTGATTGTCCATATTGCCTCCATTGCTGGCTGGATTCATTTTTCCATCACATTATACACTGCTCGTTTCCAGTGGTTACGACCTCTCTGTAATCCAGTAACGATGCTTGCACACTATAGGAAAAAGTTGCAGCCTCTCTGTGCTGCGGCGGTGGTCGCAACTAGAGATGAGCAAATTTTTCAAAAATTCAATTAGCCGGTTCGCAAAATTTTGGGATTTTTTTGCTTCGATCCGAATTTATTTGTGCCGAATTTCGTTAAAAACCGCCATTTCCTGGCTGCAGAGAGCCTTTATAGAGGTGTAGAACACTGTGCCTTGCAGTAACACACATAGGGATACTGTGAGTTCGTATGACATGTAGATGACAGGTGTCACTCTTAGAATCACTGCAAACTTCACTTATTTGGGCAGTCACGGGGCCAAAACTGACCAAATATCTCAAGTATGAACTCAGCCTTACTGGTCGATGTTAGCGCAAATAAGAGGCGGACTCCTTTTACACCGTCGTCAGCTGATTCCACATAGATGTCTAGTGAACCTGTTCTATTAAACACTGATACAAGTATAGCCCCCTGACATAGCAGAGAGGGTGTAAACAGTAAGTTTGTGTTGACATCACTTATTATTTTGCCCATAATCTGATCCTTCAGAACATAACCCCCAAAAACGTATACTGTCTGTATAGCATCCGCCTTCACTCAGTCAGCATTTGATCAATAATCCATCAGTATTGCTAATGCCAAAAAAAAACAGGAGTAGATCCAAAACAGAGATGACACATAAATTGAATATTTGCATAAATTGAATATTTTGTACCCAATACTGCTTTTGGATTCCAAATCTACAAGCCAATTCTGATGGGATCATATAGGCCTTATAGCTGTTACATAGACAGGATCCGTTGTGCGTCTCATTTTTCCTTCCTTCTGACAGATCAGAAGAAGGGTCAAATAAATGATGATGTCAGCCAGGCCGTAAGGCGAAATAGTGGCCCAGTCATGAAGTGGGGATGGTGGCAACAGCATGAGTAGGCAACAGAGTGGCACAATGAGAGTGTGGCGGTGGCAGCAGCAGCATCAGGAGTAGTGATGAGCAGCAGGGAAATATTCGAATTCGCAATATTTTGCAAATATTTGGGTGAATATTCTTCATAAATTATTTTCTTGATTGCGAAAATCGGCAATGTAATATGCACGTATTGCACATGCAATACAGGCGTGGGTCACTATTGCTACATTTTTCAAGCTGCTAAAAGTTTCCTGAGACTGGAGAAAATGGTTGGCATGGCAGAACATTACAATAGCTTTATATGCAGATAGAGTGCTCCGATAAATATTCGCGATTGCGCAAATTGGCAATTAATGATGCGCATATTGTTGCGCAATACGTGCAACTTCACATTTTAGCAGGTCTGACTACATATTAGTGATTGGTGCACTAAGTATTGTTGTGAACTTGTGACATCACAGCACCATGTATGTAGCATGTATGTATGTATGTATGGACAGCAAAACCTGCACTGGAACTGATGCACTGGAACTGATCAGCTACACTATATCACAATCTAACCTACACTGACTATATCCCACTAACTGTATTATATATAAGCTAGCAGAAATAAGTATCTAATGTAATGTGACACAGCAAAGCACAGATCACACCAATGACATTACTGTCTCTCTCAGAACTGGGAAAAAAAACTGCAGAAAATGGCTGCTGGGGAGGTTCTTATGTAGTAAGGGGTCAGCGACTTTCCTATTGGTTGCAAGGGATGTTGCTAAGCTCAGACAAAGACATTGCAGCCTTCTCATTGGCCCACAAGCAAGAAGCAGGGAGGGAACATGGGTTCAGAGGAAAAAAAAACTAGAATATGCGCGAATACGGATATATAGCACCATATTCATAAGCTTTGAGGATTCTCAAAGTTGTGATATTTGTGATTAAAATTCGTGATTCGAATATTCCCACCCAACACTAATATGGAGGCCACAGAGTGGCACAATGACAGAATATAGGGGTGGCAGCAGCATCAGGAGGAGGCCACAGAGTGGCACAATGACAGTGTGGAGGTGGCAGCAGCAGCATCAGGAGACCACAGAGTGGCAAGATAACATAGTGTGAAGGTGGCAGCAGCATCAGGAGACTACAGAGTGACCCAGTGACAGAGTGGGGAGGTAGCAGCAGCATCAGGAGACCACAGAGTGACCAGGTGACATAGTGGGGAGGTGGCAGCAACAGCAGGGGACCACAGATTGGCAAGGTGACATAGTATGGAGGTGGCAGCAGAATAAGGATACCACAGAGTGGCAAGGTGACATAGTGTGGAGGTGGCAGCAGCATCAGGAGGCCACAGAGTGGCAAGATGGCATAGTGTGGAGTTGGCAGCAGCATCAGGAGACCGCAGAGTAGCAAAGTCAAATAGTGTGGACGTGACAGCAGCATTAGGAGTCCACAGAGTAGCAAGGTGACATGGTGTGGAGATGGCAGCAGCATCAGGAGGCCACAGTGTGGGAAGGTGACACAGTAATGAAGTGGCAGCAGCATCAGGAGACCACAGAGTGACCAGGTGACAGACTGGGGAGGTGAGGTGGCAATAATAGTACCCGCTGACGATGGTGGGTGTTAGAAGGAGCACTTGGCATCAGATTTGGGGGCAGCATCAAAATAATAGATGAGACAGGTAGTCAGAAGAAAGGTTTGGGTGAGGCAGCATGGATAATCTAATCTGATGCATCAGGCATTGGTGAGTGGAAATCCTGGCTGATCCACGCCTAAATCATCTTGACAAAGGTCAGTCTCTCCACATTTTAGGTGGACAGGCGAGTTTTTGGGGGGTTACTATGGCTCCCACCGCACTAAACACCTGCTCTGATGCCAGACTACTGGACAGGCAGCACAGCTTTTCTAGGGCAAACTCTGCCAGTTGTGGCCACAAATCCAGTTTGGCTGCCCAGTAGTCCAGTGGATATTCAATGTAGGGTGGCAGAGTTCTCTCCAAGTATGCCTCCACCTGCTGGTTCAGGTCCTGCTCCAGGTCTGCCTGCTGCTGGTGAGTAGTTTCTTCACTAGGCGGGTGAAGAAAGGTGCTATTCAGCGACTCTAGTCTCAAGTTGATTCTGATGAAGCTGTAACTGCTCCTACCACCCCCACCCTGCGAAAGCAGAGCAGACATGGCAGAGGAAAGTGAGCGCAGAGGGCCCCTCTGTTCAGACCTGCGAGAGGATGGACGATGGCACAAATAGGCAGCGGCCAACTGACTAAAGAGGATGTCTCTATGGTAGTTCAGTTTGTCCTCCCTCTCAGCAGGTGTAAAGGCCCCCATTTTGGACCGGTAGCGAGGGTCCAGCGAGGTGGAGAGCCAGAAGTCAGCCCTCTGCCGAATGGTGACAATTCGGCTCTCACTACGCAAGCAAGTGAGCATGCATCGGGACATTTGTGCAAGTGACTTGGAGGGACTCCCTGCCTCCATCTCCACTGCATACTGCCACGGTGTGTCTGAGTCCTTTGCCTCATCTTCCTCATCGCCCTGTAGCTCCACTAGCTGCTCCTGCTCCTCCTGCTCCTCCTCAACTGTCACCTGTGTAGAAAAACCACTCATTTTGCTACATATTGCTTGTGCTCCAATGTCCTCCTCCTCCTCCAGTTCAGCCCCCACAGGGCTCATGTGGCCGTGAGATCTAGGCGCCACGTCTCAAGTTCCCTGAGCAGCCAGATTTACCAGCATCTGTTCCAGGACACGAAGCAGTGGAATGACATCGTTCATCCTATAGTCCTGGCGACTGACAAATAACGTGTCCTCCTCAAAGGGCCTGAGAAAACGGCTGGTGTCACGCATGAGCTGCCACTGGCTGACATCGAAGTTAAATAGGGAGTACTCCTATCCGCTTGGATCATCAAGAAATCATTTATGGCCTCTCTCTGTTCGTATAGTCGGTCTAACATATAGACGGTGGAATTCCAACGGGTGGAAATGTCGCATATAAGGCTATGTTGGGGGATGCCCATCTGCCGCTGCAGCTCATGGAGGGTGTGCTTTGCGGTTTACGAGTGGCTGAAGTGCATGCTAAGTTTCCTGGACATTTTAGGATGTCTTGAAGATGGGAGGAAGGCTTCAGGAACCGCTTGACAACCTTATTGAACACGTGTGCCATGCAGGGTGTATGGCTCAGCCCTCCCTGACGTAGCGCAGTCACAATGTTTTTCCCGTTGTCGGTCACCAGGTTTCCGATTTTCAGTTTTCAGAGAGAAAGCCAGGATTCGATTTCTTGATAAAGGACACAGAGCAGTTCCTCCCCTGTGTGACTCCGTTCGCCCAGGCAGACAAGGTACAGAACATGGTGACACTGCCGTGCCCTGCACATGTCGTATGCTGGAGGGCACTGTCAATTGTCCCTGCAGTGGAGGCTGAGGACACGGTGGAGGATGAGGAGGCAGAGGCGGACATTGTCGCAGGACCAATGGCGTGACAATGTGGAGGCGAGGCGGCGTCACCTTGCCAAGTTGCTTTTGTGCAGGAACCACATTCACCAGTGGGCCATAAAGGACATGTATTGTCTAAGACCGTACTGTAGTTACAGCTCCACATGTCGGTGCTGCCGTGCACTTTGGCAGACATGATAGGCTCAAGGACTAGCCCACCTTCTGTCTACATGTGTGTGCAGGGCTTGTACTGCCTTTTGGCAAAGAAATGACGGCTTGGGACTCTCCACCTCGGCTCAGCACAAGCCATCAGTTGTCTGAAAGGTGCAGAGTCCACCACTTGAAAAGGAGGGACTGCAGCACTAGCAACTTGGATAGGAGCACATTCAGCTTCTGCGCCTTTGGATGAGTGCATACATACTGTTGTCTCTTGGCATTCACTTCGGTGATCGATTGCTGATGGAATGACTGATGAGGAGATCAGAAAGGGGCAAGGAGCAGGAGCATCAGGACCAGCAGATGATGGGAAGGACAAACAGCTCCCTTCGGCTGAGGTGGTGCAGCCTTGACTGCCCGAAACCGGGTGCGTGCCAGTGGGTGATGCAGCGGTTGCTGTGGCAGGCTGGGCCACCGCATCAGAGCCACGGTTCTCCCAGGCTACTTTATATTGACGTTGCATATGTTGACGCAGTGCCATGGTGCCAACAATGGCACCCTGGCCATGCTTCACCTTCTGCTCACAGATTCTACATATGGCCATGTTTACCTCCTCCGGCGACTTAACAAAACTGCCACACCGCTGAGTAGGTGATTTTACCCCAACACTACGCTGTGACTGACTGCTACCACCCCTGCCTCCGTGTACCCGTGCACATCTACTTCCCGTGCAAGTAGGCTCCTGAGAAGCGGGTGGTTTACCATGGGCACATTCGGCTCCCGGCCTCCCACTGCTGCCACCCTGCTGACTTCCGGCCACGCTAGCGACTTGCTGGCTCTGCCACTGACTCACAGGCAATTCATCCAGCTACATCATCATCATCAGCTACATCATCATCGAGTACTGTCTGCATGTCACTGAACATCACTGAAGTCCTCCTCAACCGTCTCTGGGTCAGAAGCCTGACCGCTCACAACACCAGCTATCACGCCACTCTCCTCATTACTAGTTGCCTGCGTAGTGGAGGAAGTGGTGGATGTCTCCTCTAGTGTTGGGCACGAATATTCAAATTGTGAATTTTAATCACGAATATCGCAACTTCGGGAGTTCGTGAATATTTTGAATATAGTGATATATATTTGTATTTTCGAATATTCTATATTTTTCTTTCATCAGTAAACTCCGTTTTGCTTTCGGGCCAATGAGAAGCCTGAAATATCTTTGTCGCAACATCCCTGGCAACCAATAAGAAATGTGCCTACCCTTTTAGTATATAAGAACCTCCCCACAGCAATTTTCTACAGTTTATTACAGTTCTGAGAGAGATAGGAGTGTCATTTATGTGCTCTCTGCTTTCCATTCATTACATTAGATGGTTAGGTAGTTATATGTGATACAGATAGATAGTTAGTGGGAGATAGTGTAGGTTAGATTGTGACATAGTGCTGTATGTATGTATGCTACATAGAGTTGTGATGTCACAAGTTCACAACAATGCTGAGTGCACCAATCACTAATATGTAGTCAGACCTGCTAAAATGTGAAGTTGCATGCATTGTGCCAAAATATTTGCAGCATTATTGCCCATTTGCGCAATCGCGAATATATTGGAGCACTTTATCTGCATATAAAGCTATTGTAATGTTCTGTCGTGCCAACCATTTTTTCCATTCTCATTAAACTTCGAGCAGTTTGAAAAATGTAGCTATAGTGACCCACACCTGTATTGCGTGCGCATTCCGCGAATATTACATTTAGATTTTCGCAATCTAAAAAATAATAGCCAATACACATATTCTCGACTATATAACGAATATTCTACCAAATATTTGCAAAATATTGCGAATTTGAATATCGCCCCTGCCGCTCATCACAAGTCTCCTCCATATCTTGGCTTGCTAGTAGCTGCTGACTGTCTTCTAGTAGCTCATCCTCACTGTATAGTGGAGCTGAGCCCACAGCATTCAATTCTTCTCTGGCTGATGACACAGAAAAGAAGAGAGGCAGGTTGAGGACAGGTGAGGGCAAAGGGCCTGCTCCCGGGCTATGCCAGCTAAGGGTTGAGTCTGACGAACCCACCGACTCTTGGCTGGGGGTGTCTGATGTCACTTGAGATGAAGTCGAAGATCGAGTGAACCATTCAAGAACCTCTGGGTTGCTGGTCACGACATGACCACTAGCTGACACTGGGAGCTCAGGCCTCTCGAAGTGACCCCTGCTGCCACAGGCCCTTACTCTGCTGCGACCTCTGCCTGCGTCAAAAACATTTAAGCCTCTTCCACTTCCCTGTGCAGGGACTGGCACTTCTCTGTCAGACATGCTGGTAGATCAAATAAATAAATAGGAAATTAAAACACCACAAAAAAGTCTGTAATTTTCTCACTTCACCACACAATGGCTAATAAGCCCTTTTTCCCCTCTCTAATACACACAAAAATGGGCTTTAGAAATATAACTGCACCGCTGATCAGCAAATATATTTTTTCTTTTTCCACTAATACACGCCACAACAGGCTTTAGAACATCTAACTGCACCACTGAGCGGCAAATAAATTTTTTCTTTTTCCACTAATACATGCCACAAAGGCTTTAGAACATATAACTGCACTGCTGATCGGCAAATATATTTTTCTTTTCCACTAATACACGACACAAAAGGCTTTAGAACATATAACTGCACTGCTGATTGGCAA
Organism: Bufotes viridis; assembly: GCA_033119425.1. Lineage (NCBI taxonomy): Eukaryota > Metazoa > Chordata > Amphibia > Anura > Bufonidae > Bufotes > Bufotes viridis. The sequence goes on along the minus strand of CM065593.1, from coordinate 171,891,483 downwards.
ATATATTTTTCTTTTTCCACTAATACATGCCACAAAAGGCTTTAGAACATAACTGCACCGCAGATCGGCAAATAAGATATAGAAATATTTCCTTGTAAAAAACCCTGTTAATGCCTGTTTTTAAGAGCACTTGCACCCTAATAAGAATGGTTTGCTGTTATTACAGCTGTATAATGGAAATTTGGATCCCCAGTCAGTGCAGCAAGGTGTAATAGGATTGTTCCTATTACCCAGGCTGTAACCTCCCTTACTGAACCCTGTTCAACAAAAATGTTGCGGAATGATTCCTCCCTATCCCTCCCCTACACCTTGAATAATTTTTCCCTGCACTTGTAAATAGTTTTTTTTTAGCACAATGACGTCTTTTCTAACACTAACAGCGCCTGCTGACGTCTCTCCCTGCACTAAGTACACTGGTAAGTGACAGAATCCAAGATGGCTGAGGCTATTTATAGGGCTGTGACATCACAGGGCTTGCTGGCTGCTGATTGGCTGCATGCATGGCATTATGGGTGATCCCTCCTTCCCAGAGTTCCTTGTTCCATATCCTCACACGTACAACAGCCATTTTAGGAAAAAAATTTGATTAGTTACCACGAAGTGTGAGCAAATTCAGATTCAGTGCAAATCTAATTTTTCCTGAAATATGGATTGAATACCACTTTGTTAGCTTTGATTCACTCATCTCTAGTTGTAACCCCTGGATATGGGCATTGTATAATGTGATGGAAAAATGAATCTAGCCAGTAAAGAAGGTAATATGGATAATAACAATACATTAGTGCTTTGTATTAATTTTCTATAAATGATACATGCTAGTTGTTGAAGTTAGACAACCCCTTTAATACAGAAATTTTATATATATATACACACAAACCGGATTTCCAAAAAGTTGGGACACTAAACAAATTGTGAATAAAAACTGAATGCAATGATGTGGAGATGGCAAATGTCAATGTTTTATTTTTAATAGAACGTAGATGACAGATCAAACATTTAATCCGAGTAAATGTATCATTTTAAAGGAAAAATATGTTGATTCAAAATTTCACGGTGTCAACAAATCCCAAAAAAGTTGGGACAAGTAGCAATAAGAGGCTGGAAAAAGTAAATTTGAGCATAACGAAGAGCTGGAAGACCAATTAACACTAATTAGGTCAATTGGCAACATGATTGGGTATAAAAGAGCTTCTCAGAGTGGCAGTGTCTCTCAGAAGCCAAGATGCGTAGAGGATCACCAATTCCCACAATGTTGCGCAGAAAGATAGTGGAGCAATATCAGAAAGGTGTTACCCAGCGAAAAATTGCAAAGACTTTCCATCTATCATCATCAACTGTGCATAACATCATCCGAAGATTCAGAGAATCTGAAACAATCTCTGTGCGTAAGGGTCAAGGCCGTAAAAACCATATTGAATGCCCGTGATCTCCGGGCCCTTAAACGACACTGCACCACAAACAGGAATGCTACTGTAAAGGAAATCACAGAATGGGCTCAGGAATACTTCCAGAAACCATTGTCAGTGAACACAATCCACTGTGCCATCCGCCGTTGCCAGCTGAAACTCTACAGTGCAAAGAAGAAGCCATTTCTAAGCAAGATCCACAAGCTCAGGTGTTTTCACTGGGCCAGGGATCATTTAAAATGGAGTGTGGCAAAATGGAAGACTGTTCTGTGGTCAGATGAGTCACGATTCGAAGTTCTTTTGGGAAATCTGGGATGCCATGTCATCCGGACCAAAGAGGACAAGGACAACCCAAGTAGTTATCAACGCTCAGTTCAGAAGCCTGCATCTCTGATGGTATGGGGTTGTATGAGTGCGTGTGGCATGGGCAGCTTGCATGTCTGGAAAGCCACCATCAATGCATAAAAATATATTCAGGTTCTAGAACAACATATGCTCCCATCCAGACGTCATCTCTTTCAGGGAAGACCCTGCATTTTTCAACAAGATAATGCCAGACCACATTCTGCATCAATCACAACATCATGGCTGCGTAGGAGAAGGATCCGGGTACTGAAATGGCCAGTCTGCAGTCCAGATCTTTCACCTATAGAGAACATTTTGCGCATCATAAAGAGGAAGGTGCAACAAAGAAGGCCCAAGACGATAGAACAGTTAGAGGCCTGTATTAGACAAGAATGGGAGAGCATTCCTATTTCTAAACTTGAGAAACTGGTCTCCTCGGTCCCCAGACATCTGTTGAGTGTTGTATGAAGAAAGGGAGATGCCACGCAGTGGTGAAAATGGCCTTGTCCCAACTTTTTGGGATTTGTTGACACCATGAATTTCTGAATCAACATATTTTCCCTTAAAATGGTACATTTTCTCAGTTTAAACTTTTGTTCCGTGATTTATGTTCTATTCTGAATAAAATATTAGAAGTTGGCACCTCCACATCATTGCATTCAGTTTTTATTCACGATTTGTATAGTGTCCCAACTTTTTGGAATCCGGTTTGTATATATGTGTGTTTTGCGGATAGAAATCGGAACAGCCGTCTTAGGCAGGCCGCTTTCACCTGGGCATATTTTGGTCTGCATTTTGAATCAATGTTTATAAGATAAAACCAGAAGCGGAAATTTATCTCAGAGATGCTCTAACATGACTGTCTTACAGATCCCCTAAAATACACAAGTACATGTCCACACAGACAAGAAAAAAATGGGATAAGATATCTTAACTTACCATTTTGCACTTGCTGTTTCCCGTCACTTTCACCAGACTTCTCTTGCTTACTTTGACTTTGTCCTGAGGAATCGTCTCGTCTGTTTACAATTGGTAATCGAGTCCCATTAATATTTCCCTGACTAGATTCAGTGTGTTTGCCATCACTGGAGTTTGTTTCTTTATTTGCCTCATGTCTAGATTGTGAGGATTTTTCATTTTCATTTTTTCTTCTCTCTCATCATTCTTTTTATCATCCTTTTCTTGCAATTTGCTTTCTTCGGCATCTTTTTTGCTCTTTCTTCTGCATCTAGAAAGAATAATAAGTAGTACAATGCTTGAGTGTATGTGTATTTAATGAGACCTAAAGTAAGGAGCAGCAATTAAAATCGTTTTATAAGATATTGCGTGTAGGATAAGCTCTCAGAGTTTGACCAGCTGGCAGGAGTTTTAGTAATGTAGGGGTTGTCAAGGTTCTGGGCTGAACCTGGACATAAGCTCCCTTAACTCCTTTAGCATGTAGGATAGGAGCATCAGTGCATTTCCGTGCTCGATGCTCCCTCGCCCTGAACTGCATCGTTATGGGCAAGATCTGTTAGTTGTGAGCCAGTGATGTATCAGGCTTCAAGACACTAGCAGGGAGCCCAGTGATGTCACTGGCTCAAGTGGGCGGTGTATAGCACTGTTCTGGGCAGTTTTAGAGAAGCGCATCACTAAAGGAGTGAAGAGGAGCTTATGTCCGGGTTCAACCCTGAACCCGGACAACCCTGTTAAGATTGCTAAAACAAAGTGGCAGCACTACTAAGAAAACCTAATTCTGCATCAACTATGCTCAATAAATTTTGGAGACTAAATGATCAGCCACTGACTAAAATGGCCAGCTGTGTAGCATCAGGAAAGTTGAAGCAAGCGACAAGGGCTTTCCTAGCACCGATGTTCCTTGGACACCGATGTTCCAGTTATCACCACTTGTCGCAAACAGAGGGAGAGAATTCTTGAAATAAGAGACCTTGGCGTATCACTCCAGAAGATCACTATGTATCTACAGGCCGAGATGTCAGCACTGTTCAACATTTTGTGGACGGATCGTCTGATTAGGAGAATGGTGCACAGTGATCCGTTCTGTACTGAAAGTGAAATTAGACTTCACATCACAAGCTTAGGACCGTAAACAATGTCTACACAAACCATTAGAAGGTTTTTAAAAGTGAGTGGGAAAATGGGCGTGTTTAGCTAAATTAACTAGTTTCATTACAGATTTTTCATTGTGCCTTTTTTAAAACTCACACCAGTAGGAGTTTTGGCTAAAAAAACTGGAGTCACATTTTTAAATAAAAGCTTTAGGTTTACAGATCCACCAAATGTAATAAACATTGTGCGATATTTCATAAATTTGGTACTAAGTACACCAACATAGAAAACACAGTACATCACACAAAACTGACTTCAACTACTGCACCTTCATGATAAGAACCTCCCCACCCTTACTGTGTGGCTTCTGCAGTGACTGAGCCTGAAATGCTAAATGGAACTGGTATGGGATGTCTGAGTTATGGAACCTATAGTGATTGGAGGGACATCTCAGTGATTTGTGTAGGACATCCTGCAGCCATATGTACTGCCTCTCATGGCAGAGTCTTCAAACAGCATTTTTCAGCAGGATGATGTTTGCCCCTAAAAGCAAGAGTTCCCCAGGAATGTCATTGCTAGATTGCAACACTTAATTTACCTGCCTGGTCACCAGATTATCACCAATCTAGTATTTATGGGACCAGCTGGGGTGCCAACTTTGACAACCTAGGAGTGTCCAGAATCTACAGTCCCAGGTGCAACATCGGTGGGCAAATGTGCTTCAGGATACCATACAGAACTTGTATGCCTCCATGCTCAACCATATCTCATGTTGTATGCAGGCTAGAGGCAGTTCAACAGGGGACTGTCTAGACCCTCCTTTCAATAGTACAGTTTTCCCCAATAAATTTATCCTTTCGCTCCAATATTATAATTCGAGATGAGCGAATCATAGTTGACAAAGTAAAATTTCATCAGAATTTCAGGAAAAATTTGATTCACTCTGATTCCAAATTTCCTCACGCTTCATGGTAACGAATCGCATTTTTTCCTAAAATGGATGCTGCACGTGTGAGGACATGGAGCAAGGAACTCTGGAAAGGAGGGATCACCCATAATGCCAAGCATGCAGCCAATCAGCAGCCAGCCAGCCCTGTGATGTCACAGCCCTATAAATAGCATCAGCTATCTTGGATTCTGCCATTTTCCAGTGTACTTAGTGCAAGGAGAGATGTCAGCAAGCGCTAGGGACAGTGCTAGAAAAAACTTAATTGTGCTAAAAGCGATTTACAAGTTCAGAGAAAGATTATTCAAGTTGTAGGAAAAGGATAGGGAGGAATCATTCCATAGCATTTATGTTGAACAGGGTTCAGTAGGAAGGTTACAGCCTGGGTAATAGGAACAATCCTATTACAGCTTGCTGCACTGACTGGGGATCCAAATTGCCATTATACAGCTCTGTAATTCCAGTAAACAGTTCGTGTTATTGGAGTGCAAGTGCTGTTTGATACAGCCATTAGCAGGGTTTATTACAAGGAAATATTTCTACGTCTTAATTGCCGTCGTGTGGTGCAGTTGTATGTTCTATAGCACTTTTGGCTTGTGTCAGTGGGAAAAAGAGCGTATTAGCTGTTGTGTGGTGAAGTGCGAAAAAGACAGCCCTTTGTGTCATGTATTAGTGGCAAAAGAAAAATATATTTGCCGTTCAGCGGTGCAGTTATATGTTCTACAACCCTTTTTGTCATGTATTAGTGGCAAAAGTAAAATATATTTGCCGATCAGTGGTACAGTTATGTCTTCTAAAGCCCTTTTTGTTGTGTTTTAGTGGCAAAAGAAAAATATATTTGCCGTTTAGCGGTGCAGTAATATGTTCTAAAGCCTTTTGTGGCGTGTATAAGTGGAAAAAAGAAAAATATATTTGCCATTCAGCAGTGCAGTTATATATTTTAAAGCCTTTTGTGGAGTGTTTAAGTGGGAAAAAGAAAATATATTTGCCTTTCAGCAGTGCAGTAATATGTTCTAAAGCCCTTTTTGGTGTGCATTAGTGGCAAAAGTAAAACATATTTGCGGTTCAGTGGTACAGTTATATGGTCTAAAGCCTTTTTGTGGCGTGTGCAAGTGGAAAAAGAAATATATATTTGCCGTTTAGCGGCACAGTTATATATTCTAATGCCTTTTGTTGCCTTGTATAAGTGGAAAGAATTAAGGGCCTATTTGCCATTCAGCAATACAGTTATATGTTCTAAAGCCCTTTTATTGTATATTAGTGGCAAAAGTAAAATATATTTGCCATTCAGCGATGCAGTTATATGTTCTTAAGCCCTTTTTGGAGTGTATTAGTGGCAAAAGTAAAATATGTTTGCCATTCAGCAGTGCAGTTGTATGTTCTAAAGCCCTTTTGGCGTCTATTATTGGCAAAAGTAAAATATATTTGCCGTTCAGCAGTGCAGTAATATGTTCTAAAGCCCTTTTTGGTGTGAATTAGTGGCAAAAGTTAAATATATTTGCCGTTCAGTGGTGCAGTTATATGTTCTAAAGCCCTTTTGGCGTCTATTAGTGGCAAAAGTAAAATATATTTGCCGTTCAGCAGTGCAGTAATATGTTCTCAAGCCCTTTTGGTGTGAATTAGTGGCAAAAGTAAAATATATTTGCCGTTCAGTGGTGCAGTTATATGTTCTAAAGCCTTTTGTGGCATGTGTAAGTGGAAAAAGAAAAATATATCTGCCGTTCAGCGGTGCAGTTATATGTTCTACAGCCCTTTTAGCGTGTATTAGTGGCAAAAGTAAAATATATTTGCTGTTCATCGGTGCAGTTATATATTCTAAAGCTTTTTGTGTCATGTAAAAGTGGAGAAATTAAATATATATTTGCCATTCAGCGGTGCAGTTATATGTTCTAAAGGCCTTTTTGGCGTGTATTAGTGGCAAAAGTAAAATATATTTGCCATTCATCGGTGCAGTTATATATTCTAAAGCCCTTTTGGCGTGTATTAATGGCAAAATATTTGCGATTCAGTGGTGCAGTTATTTGTTCTAAAGCCTTTTTGGCGTGTATTTGTGTAAAAAAAAAATATATATATATATATATATATATATATATATATATATATATATATTTGCCGTCCAGCGGATATATTCTAAAGCCCTTTTTGGCATGTATTAGTGGGGAAAAAGAAAAAAGGGCTGATTAGTCATTGTGCGTTGAAGTGAGAAAATTACAGCCCTTTTTGGTGTGTGTTAGTGGCAAAAAAAAAAAAAAATAATTGCCTTTCAAAGGTGAAGTTCCATTGTTCTTCAGCCATTTACAGAATGTATTAATAGGATAGATACATATGTCCTATTAGCCGTTCTGTGATTGTTATACTTATTTTTTGGGGGTGTATTAATAGGAAAAAGAATAAGGGAAAATTGATAGATGCATTTAGACTTTCTTCTGAATTAACCGAATTACATAGATTATCCATTCATTGGTGAATTTTTTTTGTGAAACAGCCTTTTTGGGAAAAATTGATGGGTGAATGTAGACTTTCTTCTGTATGAACCGAATTATGTTGATTAGCCATTCAGAGGTGAAATTTGTTTGTGATACAGCCTTTTTTGGAAAAATTGGTTGGTTGCTGTAACTATGGTCAAGGACAAGATGTGTCCTTTATGGCCCACTGGGTAAGTGTGGTTCCTTCCCAGCCACACCAGCAACTTGGCCAGGTGACGCCGCTTCCGCCTCCACAATCTCTCGCCATTGGTCCTGCGACAATGTCCACCTCTGCCTCCTCATCTTCCACCATGTCCTCAGCCTCCACTGCAGGGACAATTCACAGTGCCCCTCCTGTATACCAGATATGCAGGGCATGGTGGTGTAACACTGTTCTGCACCTCGTTTGCCTGGGCAAACCAAATCACACAGAGGAGGAACTGCTCTGTGTCCTTGATCAAGAAATCAAATCCTGTCTTTCTCCGCGACAACTCAAAATCAGAACCATGGTGACAAACAATAGGAAGAACATGGTGTCGGTGCTGTGTCAAGGAGGGCTGAGCCATGCACCCTGCATGGCACACAGGTTTAATCTGGTTGTCAAGCAGTTCCTGAAGTCTTCCCTGAAAATGGCCAGGAAACTTTGCATGCACTTCAGCCACTCATACACCGCAAAGCACACCATCCTTGAGCTGCAGTGGCAGAACGGCATCCTCCAACATAGGCTGATATGCGACGTCTCCACCCATTGTAATTCCACCCTCCATATGTTGGACCGACTATACGAACAGAGAAAGGCCATAAATGACTTCTTGATTATCCAAGCGGACAGGAGTACTCCTCTGTGTAACTTCAAAGTCAGCAAGTGGCAGCTCATGAGTGACACGTGTGGTTTGCTCAGACCCTTTGAGGAGGCCACGTTATTTGCCAGTCGCCAGGACTACAGGATGAACGATGTCATTCCACTGCTTCATGTCCTGGAACAGCTCGTAAATCTGGCTGCTCAGGGGACTGGAGACATGGTGCCTAGATCTCATGGCCACATAACCCTGTGGGGGCTGAACTGGAGGAGGAGGAGGAGGACATTGGAGCACAAGCAATGGGTGGTTTTTACACAGAGGTGACAACAGAGGAGGAGCAGGAACTGCCAAAAGAGCTACAGGGTGATGAGGAAGACGAGGAAGAGGACCCTGACACACCGTGGCAGTATGCAGTGGAGATGGAGGCAGGGAGTCCCTCCAAGTCACTTGCACAAATGGCCCAATGCATGCTCACTTGCTTGCGTAGTGACAGCCGAATTGTCACCATTCGGTAGAGAAATGACTTCTGGCTCTTCACCTTGTTGGACCCTCGCTACCAGTCTAAAATGGGGGCCTTTTTTACACCCACTGAGAGGGAGGATAAACTGAACTACTGTAGAGACATCCTATGTAATCAGTTGGCTGCTGCCCATCTGAGCCATCGGCCATCCTCTTGCAGGTCTGACCGGGGGGGGCCCTCTGCACTCACATTCCTCTGTCATGGCTGCTGTCACAGGGTGTGAGGGGGTAGGAGCAGATCCAGCTCCTTTAGCAGCAACTTGAGTCTAGAGTCGCTGATGAGCAGCTTTCTTCACCCACCTAGTGAAGAAACTACTCACCACCACCAGCAGCAGCTAGACCTGGAGAAGGACCTGAACCAGCAGGTGGTGGCACGCTTGGACAGTACCCTGCCACCCCACATTAAAGATCTGCTGAACTACTGGGCAGCAAAGCTGGATTTATGGCCGCGACTGGCAGAGTTTGCCCTGGAAAAGCTGTCCTGCCCGGCCAGTAGTGTGGCATCAGAGCAGGTGTTTAGTGCAGTGGGGACCATAGTTACCTGAAGAAGAACTCGCCTATTCACCTAAAATGTGGAGAGACTGACCTTTGTCAAGATGAATCAAGCATGGATAAGCCAGGATTTCCAACCACCAATGCCTGATGCATCCGACTAGATCATCCATGGTGCCACACCAACAACTTGACAAAAGAGACCGGTTTCTTCTGGCTAACTGCCTCAGCTACTCTATTCTGAAGCTGCCACCTGCCTGATGCCACACTTGTGATGCCAAGTGCTCCTTCTTTCACCCACCATCTTCAGCTGGTATTTGTATTGCCACCCACCTCCCCACTCTGTCACCGGGTCACTCCGTGGTCTTCTTATGCTGCTGTGACCTCCCTACTCTGTCGCCAGTTCACTCTGTGGCCTCCTGATGCTGCCGCCACCTTCACACTGTGTCACCTTGCCACTCTGTGGTTTACTTATGCTGCTGCGACCTCCACACTATGTCACCTTGCCACTATGTGGTCTCCTGATGCTGCTGCCGCCACCTCCACACTTTGTTACCTTGCCACTCTGTGGTCTCCTGATGCCGCTGCCTCCTCAACATTATGTCACCTTGCCACTATGTGGCCTCCGGATGCTGCTCCCACCTCCACACTATGTCACCTTGCCACTCTGTGGTCTTGTGATGCTGCTGCCACCTCCACACTATGTCACCTTGCCTCTCTGTGGTCTCCTGATGCTGCTTCCACCTCCACACTATTTCACCTTGCCACTATGTGTTCTCCTGATGCCGCTGCCTCCTCCACATTATGTCACCTTGCCACTCTGCGGTCTCCTGATGCTGCTGCTGCCTTCACACTATTTCACCTTGCCACTCTGTGGTCTCCTTATGCTGCTGCTACCTCAACACCATGTCACCTTTCCACTCTGTGGCCTCTTGATGATGCTGCTGCCACCTCCACACACTGTCATTGTGCCACTCTGTGGCCCCTTATGCTGCCGCCATTGCGACACTGTCATTGGGTCACTCTGTGGTCTCCAAATTCATGTATCATCTCTGTTTTGGATTCACTCCTTTTTTTTTTTTCGCATTAGTAATACTGATGGATTTCTCACTAAATTCTGACTATGTGAAGGTGGATGCTCAATATACAGGATTCATTTTTGGGGGTTATTGTTCTGACGGATCAGAGGAAGGGCAAAAAAAACAGTGACGTCAACACAAACTTACTGCTGACACCCTCTCTACACTCTGTCGGGGGCTCTACTTTTATAAGCGTTTAATAGAACAGGTTCTGTAGACATCTATGTGGAATCAGCTTACGAGGGTATAAAGGAGTCCACTTCTTCTTGGCGCCAACATCGACCTGTAAGGCTGAGTTCATACTTGAGTTATTTGGTCAGTTTTGGAACCGTGACTGCCCAAATAAGTGACGTGTGCAGTGATTCTGAGAGTGATGCCTGTCATCTGCATGTCATATGGACTTACAGTATTATCTCACTACCACAGCAGACTCCCTATGCGTGTTAATGTAAGGCACAGTGTTCTACACCACTATAAAGGCTCTCTGAAGCCAGGAAATAGACATTTTTAACGCGATTCGCCACAAATAAATTTGAACCGGCCGAATCAAATTTTTAAAAATTTGCTGATCTTTAATTATAATCACTTGCATATATTATCATTACATTGACACACATGATTCATTAAATTGGTTCTCCGGGAATTAAGAAAATGAAAACAGGAGTATAAGTTGCTTCACAACACTGAGCTAAAGAGTTGCCTTATCCTCCTCTCTGCTCTGCTTGTTAGTGATTATGGTCCTGAATACAGATAAGATCTTCAGCTGATTCTCTCTAGGAATGGAGTTCATGAGGAGACATGAAGTAAGTACAGAGAGGACGGACAGGACAGGACAGGTAATGTGGGGCTGTGGTAATGGAGACTGCAAACAAGTGCTTCTGCTCATTATCTATACCACCACTATCCTCACTGTACTTCATGTCTCCTAATGAACTCCAGTCCTACAGAGATTCATTTGAAGATCATATTAAACTGTATTCAGGATCATAATCTCTGACAAGTAAGGGTACTTTCACACTTGCGGCATGGCTATCCGGCAGGCTTTTCTGGCGGGTGAACAGCCTGCCAGATCCACCATGCCGCAAGTACCCGTGTGCTGCCGCTCTGTCCCCATTGACTGTAGGGGGGGGGCGGAGCTATGGCACTGTACAGCAGTGCACGGCCAGAGATCGCCGGACTAAAAGTACTGCAGGTCCGACTTTTTAGTGTGGCGATCACTGCCGTGCGCTGCAGTGCTGTGCAGTAGCTTCGCCCCCTGCCCCATTATAGTCAATAGGGACAAAGTGGCAGCACACGGGTACTTGTGAAAATGCGGATCCAGCAGGCTGTTCACCCAACGGAACAGCCTGCCGGATAGCCATGCCGCAAGTGTGAAAGTACCCTAAGAGAGGAAGATGCCCCAGCTCTTTAACTTGTCCTCTTGTGTAATTAGAACAGGTTTGTGTGGACTAGTAGGATGGATTCCATTTTATTTCTCCATGATCCCTCCCTAGACAAAATTAGCCATTATAATGAAAGGTAACTAATGAAAGGTATTTGGTAATATATTTATAATGAAGTTATATTTAAGTATTTTCATTTTCTTAATTCCCGGAGAACCCCTCTAACTAATAAATCATTATCAAATATAAATTATGTATATAAATGAATGCATTACCTTTGGCTGCCTGTGCCTTCCACTTTTCTCTGTTCTGTTGCACCACTTCATACCAGTTATTTTTAAAACTTTTAAAGTCCACAGTGAGGATTGAACAGTTCAAAGAGGCACTTCCTTCTGATCCAGTGCTTTTCACACTTGATCTTTTAACTTCTGAGGGGGTTATACTGTTCAAACTGAAACAGTAATTGAACAAGTGAGAATGCAGTCCACACACTGTGATACATGATGATAGATAGATAGATAGATAGATAGATAGATAGATAGATAGATAGATAGGCACACATGTTCTGCTGCTAAGCCATAGGCATGCTACAGTCAATTGCATTCTGCTGATGGTTGTCCTCATCTGTCTTTTCTGAGGACAAGAATAGGCATTTCTAATGGAGGACAGCAAGTACCGATCCGCAAAATGTGAAATTTGAATTTTTTTCATCTGAAGCGCTGATTCAGTTCCACACGTGTGGGTCTTTTAAGTCTCTGCCACCATTTATCCGGGAGCGGGCTGCAGAGATACATACTGTGCAGATACAGTGCTCCAGATCACAGTCTCCTCCTCCTTCGTGGCTGTCTCTTCATGACCCGTGTGCGACACTATCCTTGTCGAGTTTCGGCTGCTTTTAGGCTCTCCTGTTCTGGAGCTTTCACAGGGCAGACAGAGATGGAGTTAATAGATAGCTGTGACATACCTCCCAACCATCCCAGATCCGGCAGGACAGTCCCGGATTTCAGTGGCTGTGCTGGAGTACCCATACCAGGGAGGTATGTCCCGCTTTCCTGCAGCTGTCCCTGCTTCCATAAGAAGGAGAGACAGCTGCCTATAATGATGAATCAAGAGCCATCTGTCGTCTCTGTGCTCCATCATTCCCTCCTCCTGTCTGCACTCTACACTGCAGGTCTGGGCAGAGGGCAGGGATGGCCAGGAGCACAGTGTATCCAGCTGCAGGGGAACAAGGTAAGTATGTGGAGTTTTTTTATATATTTTTTTTTACTGCCTGTGAAGGGGGCACTACTGGGCATATTACTGTGAGGGGTCACATATCTAGTCATAACTACTGTGAGGGGCTCATAACTGGGCATAACTACTGTGAGGGGGCACATAACTGGGCATAACTACTGTGAGGGGGCACAACTACTGTGAGGGGGCACCTATCTAGCCATAACTACTGAGAGGGGGCACATATCTGACCATTACTACTGTTAGGGGCACATATCTGGCCATAACTACTGAGAGGGGCACATATCTGAGCATCACTACTGTGAGGAGGTACATATCTGGCCATCGCTACTGTTAGGGACACATATGTGTGCATAACTACTGTGAGGGGGCACATATCTGGGCATAACTACTGTGAGGGGACACATATCTGGCCACAACTACTATGAGGGGCCACATAACTTGGCATAACTACTGTGAGGGGGCACATAACTGGGCATAACTACTGTAAAGGGGCATATAACTGGGGATAACTAATGTGAGGGGGCACATAACTGGGCATAACTACTGTGGGGGCACTTATCTGGCCATAAATACTGTGAGGGGGTACCTATCTGGCCATAACTACTGTGAGGGGGTACTTATCTGGCTATAACTACTGAGAGGGGTCACATATCTGAGCATCGCTACTGTTAGGGGCACATATCTGGCCATTACTACTGAGAGGGGCACATATTTGAGCATCACTACTGTGAGGAGGTACAAATCTGGGCATCGCTTCTGTTAGGGGCACATATGTGGTCATAACTACTTTGAGGGGCACATATCTGAACATCACTACTGTGAGGGGGCACATATGTGAGCATCACTACTATGAAGGAGCATATATCTGAGGATCACTGCTGTGAGGGGCACATATCTAGCCACAACTACCATGAAGCGGAACATATCTGGGCATATTACTGTGAGGGGGCACATAACTGGGCATAACTATTGTGAAAGAGGCACATATCTGGCCATAACAACTGTGAGGGGGCACATATCTGGCCATAACTACTGTGGGGGCACACAACTGGGCATCGCTACTGTGAAGGGACACATATCAAGGCATATCACTGTGAGAGGGCAGATATCTGGCCATAACTACTATAAGGGGCACATATCTGGCCATAACTTCTATAAGGGCACATATCTGGCCATAACTAATATGAGGGGGCACATATCTGGTCATAGCTACTGTGCAGGAGGCATAATGCTGGCATAACGTGTGTGGTGGCATAAAGGTGGTATAATTAAAATGTGGGGCATTTAGGGGACTGGGTGGGGATTAGGTGTTTACTTATGTTTTAGGTGGAGTTAGAGGCATGGTCTAGTGTGGAAAAATTGCCGTGGCCACACATAGTGTCCCTCTTCCTTCTTTTCAAAAGTTGGTATGTTGTGAGTAGGAGCTGAAGGCTGGGAGTGGGGTGGGGGTGAGTGAGCACACTGCTGCCGAGAACCAGGTCATCTAATGTATGTAGAGGGAGGACTGGAGGAGGATATCTAACATATATAGATGGAGGACAGGGGAGGCTTTATAATTTATATAGATACTCTCCTCTATTTCTCTAGTACTCCATCCATAGACATTATATACCCTCCTTCACTCCTCCCTCTAATGTATATGTGCACCCATCTATATACCCCTGAAAGACAAATAAAAGGTTTTGCCAGAAAAAGCAAAAAAATAAAAAAATTCATTATAATCGATTGTCATCAATAAAGTTTAAATAATCAAGATAATTGTTTTGCCATAATAGCCCTGCCCTAATATATTTATAACCCTTTTTCATTAAATTTCTTTTTGTGTGGAATTCCCATGTAAATGTTTAGACAGCTTTCACTGCACTCTACAGACCCCTTAAATTACACTGGTCTCAGGTCATACAAAAGGTTATAATTGCCCTTCCTGGACCATTGTAACTTAAATCCATACCAAACAGTGCAATGTCAAAGACGGTGTCAGTCTTCAACACGTGCTTTTGGATGGAAGACTGAGCATTTAGAGTGGATGCACTGATTTGCTGTATAGTGGCGCCTCCCTACAGTACAGTGTGGTATCACATGTTCTGTACTCTTATTTATCTGTAGGATGAGCTGCTTCTTTGGACCCCAGGTGGCTACAGATTCATTTTATTTTTTGGTATACTGTGTGTACTATTCAGAATCCTGAGGAACCTACAGTTCTAAAAAAAAATAATTTTCATTCTTTTTTTTTCTACATGAAGATGGCATTCTATTGTTTCAGAACACATGATTAGATTTCCATACAGTTATTTCCCAAATTACAATAGTTACCCTGGAAAAAATAGGGACTACTGTATATTTATCTGGTAGTGTAAACGACCAAAGTCAACTTACCTAGATCTCCTAAATCCTGTGAGCCCAGATCGTGATGCCTCATCGATGAGTGGAATTACAATCTTTTCTGTCATGTCTGTTAACACGGTGAATGTAGGCTCCACAATGAAGTCAATAAAACCTAAATAACAGATTTTTTCAATCTCACTATTCATTGCACAATAACAATATATTATGGACCTGGTCTGTCTAAATGGAAATCTATAAATATAAGTAAGTATCACCCATATTATTGGGATATTCATGGAAAACTCATCAAGATCTTTGGTAATAGCTTTTGTGTGCATGTGTATTCTGTAGAATCTCCGCTAGGTGGTGCTATTGTACAGATAAAGAATAACGTTGCTCGTAGTACTTTTAGGGATGCACAATTACATTAATAGACTACTAACTTTTTATTGACAGCACAATAACAAATGCATTTTGGCTTTTCTTTAAGATAAAATCTTTTGACCTCCTATTAGAGGGATAAAGAGGTAAGTAATTCACAGTACTGCTAAAATTTGGTTCAACAGTTTTCTAAATGAACCATTAAATTATTCAACAGAGGTGAAGAAAATTAGTGCAGGTATTCAGCATAAAAGGGACATCGTTAATGAAATGTACATTCTAGGGAATTAGCTGACTGAACTCATGACTCCTTTATATCTATTAATGTTCTTTACATGTTATGGTAATAGCACAAATGGAGTCTGATAACTTTATATAGTTTTAAAGGAAGCCAGTGGAGTTTTTAATTAATGAAGAGTCACATTTTTCTATCACAACAATAGTTCATTATAGACTGTGACCAAAGAGGAGAATGCTTTGTGAAATAGCATTGCCCTTGTGTAAACAGGTAGAAGTAACACTTGCTGTGCTTCAAAGACCACAGGAAAGAAGGCCTGAAGGTGAAGACAAGAGGCCCTCGCTTGTAATAAATAATTGCACTTGGTAGACCTGTGACATACCAGTCACTTACAAAAGCTTTATCATTTTTAAGCACGTCTGAAGCACAGGATGATGAAGAGTAATGTTTTTCTTTGGTCGTGCAGCTCTCATAAATAATTAGTGGCCTTCAGCCATGGTTCTTGAGCAGGAAGAGAGAGAAGTGTCTAGCCTCTTCAAGAAGGTAAAGTAGATCATGTATGAATTGAATAAATTAGACATAAAACAAGCTTCTGAATGTCTTTGTGTCTGTCTCTCTGTCTGTCTATCTATCTATCTATCTATCTATCTATCTATCATAGTGAAAAACATTGCAGAACTATGTTACTAGTGCTTAGGATGCTAATCAAATCTTGATCCAAAGTCACATACAGCAAAAATAAAAATCTGCATATAGAGATATACCAATATGTTTTTCTCGCAACTATATGTAAATATATCTACCATACTAAACAGTGATGCAATAATTACTTAAGTGATTTTCAATGTTTGTATACATTTGAGTGCAATGTGTGTTATACATTTTTTGAAAACTAAATAAAAACTATTTGCAAAGAAATATACAAGTCTTTGTATATTACAAAATCATACCTATTTGGGATTGGGCAACCATTGTTGAATTGCGATCACACAGTGGAGAAAATGGAAGGCCAAGTTCTGCTTCTTTGTCACCCTGCAAATAATTTCTAGTGAGTGGTACAGTATATTTCCGAACATCAACAATTAGTACGTGAATGCACAGATAAGTGACTAGTAGAATATGTCATTCTATATCAGCAGTTATCTGAGATACATGTAGAGGAGCTATTAAAATGGAAATGATGCCGAGCAACTCCCTGTACTGTGTCTTTATCAGGCAGGTGGATTAGCATCTGCACAACTAAATCACTGCTGATCGGCACTGGGAATTCTCAGTGTGATATCAAGTCAGTAAAGAAAGTGTATAATAAAGCGATCAAAATCTAGATCCTGCTCTGCTCTGTCGCATACAGTAGCTTACTTATTGGATAATACTGAATATCAGCAGGTGTCAGGTTCATTTATATTATGTATGAGTATGGAATGAACAATTATGAAATTTCATTCGCATGTAAATTAGCTAATAAGCGAAGAGCTCTCTCAGCCCTTTCCCTGCCCCTACTTTCTGATATATAGCCACAGGATAATGTCATTTATGATCTAAAAAAACAGCATCACTTTAATTTCCAAGAAAGGTGGCAGGAGGGCATCACCAATACGCTGGACTATACATTTTTACAAAATCAGAGATTTCTAAGGAGCTTAGGAAAACAACTGGAAACATTGCTAAATGAGTAATGACTGGGCAGCACATATAGCGTGGATACACTGGACAAAAGAATGATAACATCCCGTGAGGGCTGCACATGCTTTCATCATGTTACTCACAACAGCACACAATTTAAAACTGTGGTAACGGTTGCAAATATTTTCATATGAAGCAATCTTTCTTGAGAAGTACAGAGTTATCAGTAACCAGGCTTTTTGTGCCATAATCTGAAAATATTTTGTCCATTAGTTCTTGGAGAAGTCATTACAGCATAGGTTCAGTTAATTTTTTTTACCTCACTGTGGATGTTTTCACACACAGTTAATGGCACAACTATTTGTGTTATTTGTTTCATTGGATGATTTTATTTGTCTATCCAATAGAAATAGACATATAGAAATCCAGGTAATTCCAAAGGGATCACTTACATTTCTTGTAACTATGTATTTATTGTTATATTTATGCATTTATATAGCCTGGGGATCTACAGTATGTGTGCATATATGTATAAAGTCTGTAGTACCTGTTCCTCTATTAATAGTATAACCAGTACATACTGACCTGGTAATGTATACTGTGGGCAGTTCTTATTAAAATAACATACTGAGTCCAGTCTATGGTAACATACTGACGCTTCCTGAGATTATCCACTACTTATCCAGGGAATGATGTGTAGATATATGTACTGGGAGATGTTCATCCCTAGTGCTACATATAACAACTACCCTCTTATTGTTTTATACTGTGGCCAGTCCTATATAACCTGCTAGTGTCAAATTAGTGCTAGTCCTAGATGATCTAGTGCAGGGATGAGCAATCTGTGGCTCTCCAGCTGTTGTAAAACTACAACTCCCACCATGCCCTGCTGTAGGCTGATAGCTGTAGCCAGACTGGGCATGCTGGGAGTTGTAGTTTTGCAACAGCTGGAGAGCCGCGGTTTGCCCATCCCTGATCTAGTGATACAGCAAAATGCCAAAAAGTACATAAAAGTCTTTGTGTAAGGACATTATAACAACCAGTGAATAGATATTTGCATTTATATAATGTCATATCACAGCAGCACTGATCTATTGCACCGTGATCTATTGTGGCTTCCATCTTTATTATATAGCAAATAGCAACATCCACATATCTGCCAGTGTAGGCTTCAGTAAAATTTATTAGTCAAGTTGTGGAGTGGGAATCCCATGAGCTGAATTTACATCTCTATGAATGTAGAGAAAACTAAAGTTGTATTAAATATGATGTAATGTAACGCATCTTTGTTATTTCATCTACTTGACCTTGAAGGTTACCTGTCTATTTACAACTGGTTTTCTTCTGCATGGATAGCTTTACAGGTCATCATTCTCTGTAAGAAGACAAGTTTCCTGCACCAATGTACCTATCAATATACCAATGTTCTTAGAAAATACCCTAGGGACCTGGTAAAATAGATCCATAACATCTACAACAACCCTACGTTTATTATTCATCACAAAATGAGAATTTTTCTACATACAAGAACCAAACCCAAAGGACCTTTTTTCATTTCAATAAATAATAATAGAATACCCAAAGAGGAAGTTTTCCTTGAACATATTACTCATAATATTCACAACACATTGAAAATCAAAGATAGCATAATTGTGTTCAGGCTTCATACTGAAGTTAAGATACTCCAGTGGTTAGTTGAAGGCAATATAATTATTGTAGGCACAGTACTAAAAGCATAGTTTAACAAAAGTTGAAACTTTTTTTGTATACCTTTACTTGTGCTCCCCTCTCTGTGCATCACCTGTAATTCTGTGATGTTGCTGAAGCGGCTAGCTCTTTTAGTTAGTTCAGTAGCCCTTAACTAATGTCACAGAATTACTTAGCAACACACAGGCAGTAGAAAATCTTACTGTGTTACCATGCTTACAACTGTAGCATCAAAATGAATATCAAGTAACTAGGGGTCAGAGACCTTCTTTAGAGCTAGCTGGCTTAATTTGAATACAGCCAGGGCTCTGTAATATGTATGTATGTTGCAGCACTGGCATTACGATAGAGATTCTTTATTTCCCTTTCTTCTCCTGCAATGTTACAACAGCTCAGCTTCTTGCTGGCTGTTGTAACATGATATAGATTGTGCTTTATAATCAACACTGACAGGAGGGGAGGTCAGTCTGAGTGGCACCGAGCAGCATAGGAAAAATACACATCAAGGATTCCTCCTCCACCCCTCTGCGTCAAGGTATCGATATCATGGCAACCCTATGCACTGCTTCGTACCGGGACATCTCCAATACAGCTTTCTCTTTCTTTGGCAGAATTGACAACATTCAGAAGTTCAGAGTTTAGGCACAAAGGGGCAACCAACAAGAGCACACAGGACAAATAAATAGAAGAATGGGGACAGCACAATTTCACAGGTACATGAGGGTAGCAAACACAAGAGTGGGACAGTTGGACTATGAGTGGGACAAAGTACAGCGCAATTTAAAGGGTGAGGGTCTACAAAATTCCATTGTCCACAGGCCCATACAAACCTGGATCTGGCCCAGTACAAACCAATATATAGTGGCTGCTTAACTATTAGAGCTGGGACAATGACTAGGTGCATCTAGGAAAGCCATGCTTTCCAGAACTCCCCATACTTATTCTAATCTATGGGCTGTTTGGGCATCACTTTACATGTAGTGGCACTTACAAAGAAGTGTGGACCATTTATCTTTCCTGTTTACTAACCTCATTCTTGGCCCGAAAGCCGCCAACAGCTCTAATACTGTTTGCAAAATCCATTGATAAAGGAAGAGTATGCTATTTGACAACTTTCTTTGGGTGCCAGAAGGGTTTGTATTACTCCTATTAGTCACACTCACTTTATAAAATAAATATATATTCAACCTAATTGTATGGTAGGTATATAATAGAGTAGATATGTAGAACTTTGAAAGTGAATGTTTAAAGAATTTGAACCTCGAAGACATTAGAGGAAAGATTGACAGATTAAATAGATAAATCATTATATAGTTCACAGATAATGGGAAGAGACTAGTTTGAAACAGAAAATAAAGAATAGTTCAAGAACAGCAAATAATAGGAAGGATATGTGAAATGCCGTGGTCTAGTGCTGGTATATTCCGCTCTGTCACTTAATAGGTAAGGCTAATGGAGCACTTCATGCTGTGCGGTTGTGGACTGAAACTTTCAGCGCATACCAGGTAGATAGTGATGTATATTATATAACAAAAATAAAAGAGGACTCCATCTATATAATTTACCTGTAGTCTAGAACAAGGCTTCCCAATCTTTTTCTACTGGGGTCTCATTAGCCTGAACAAGCTGGGCCCTACCTAACCATTGGTCATAACCGATAAATTATAGAACAAAATAAGCACAAAAGGAGAAGGTTGCACCCAGACCACAGTCTTTGCAGCATATAACTGCTTAGGCCACTTACTGTATGTTCCCAGCTGTGCTTTACAAAAATTTAAGTTGTATCTCCCCAGTAAGTTCAACCTCATTGTTTGAGAAGCACTGCTTAAAGTCATGGTATCTCATAGCTCTAGAAAATGAACTTCATATTGACTGAAAGTATATCCGAATTAATAAAACATTGGCTTTTTTAAATTAATCTTTATGTTCATAATCATACCTGTCTGAAGAATTCTTCTAGTAACGACATGGTCCACCGATGATGGAGGTCCCAGTTTTTAGCTGGATGGCTTATGTCTGCTGTGTGCAAAAGCAGGGATAAGGCTTTTGGCTTGTCAATCCTGCAAAGTAAAACAAAAAGTCAATGCACAGAAGGATATCTATAGACAGGGCCAGTGGGCCCTGGCTGTTATACCATAATGGGCCCTGAACATATGGAAGAAAATAAACATTTGGCTGCCTTTGGAGACAATCATTTGCCACTAGGGTCCAATTCTTTTATTCAAAACCTATTTAACTTTATTGATGATATAAGGATTGGGCCTCAAGAATAATTTCCTCTGGTGTGCCCAAGGAACCCTAGTTCAACACTGTCTATAGATAGATTGTTTGATTTATTTATTTTACAGAAATGTAATAAAGTCTTTTCCCCTACAGTGTAGACTAAGAAGACCACATGCGTCCATATGGCATGACTGACAGACAATGGAAACTATCCTTTCTAACTTCTAACTTTAAAATCTATTCTATAGAATGAAAATGCATTGCAACACAAATATTTGTAAAAATTGGCATTCTACAAATCAGAATCTTTAGTGAATTAATTTGAGAGATTTTTTGTAGAATAATGATACGGAGAGAGAGAGAGAGAGAGAGAGAGAGAGAAAGAGATACTTTTTCAGGTACTCAAATCATCTTTGATTCGGTAGAATTAATTTGAATCTGAATCAAATATCATCCAAATCAGATCCAAATTAAATTTTAAGAAATTCGCTCATCTTTATTACTAACTCCTTGTGGTGATTTAAGTAGAACACTTAACTTAGTATTTTTATTGATTTAAAGGAACATCAGTAGTAATGATTGAATTTCTTGAAATTTGATTCACACTTGATTCAGCTGAATCAGTGGGGCAGTAAATAAGTTATCCTGAAGAGTTGTGGATGACATTCTGTGGTCTCGTAGAACTGTATGAAGCTCATTTCAAGCTTTTTTATGTCAAGAAAGCATTATTAATCTTAAAGTGACAGCAACATATATGAATAACATAGTTAAGGGTAAAAGTGGGACTGTGATGGTAATAAACAGCCTCTTTAAAACCGGACTGTAGGATTTTTTTAGTTTTTAATAAAATAGCCTGAAAAGTTTTTTGCTTTTGGATTTGACCCAAGTTTTAGAGAATTTAGGTCAAATTAAATTTAAGACTTGATTTGGTCATCTCTAGAGATGAGCGAACACCTGGATGTTCGGGTTCAAGAAGTTCGCCGAACTTCCCGAAAATGTTCGGTTCGGGATCCGAACTCGACCCGAATCTTTATCCCGAGCCCGAACCCCATTAAAGTCAATGGGGACCCGAACTTTTCGGCACTAAAAAGGCTGTAAAATAGTCCAGGAACGGGTTAGAGGGCTGCCAAAGGCAGCAAAATGTAGGTAAATCCCATGCAAACAAATGTGGATAGGGAAATGAATTAAAATAAAAAAAATAATAAAATTTAACCAATATCAATTGAGACAGGTTCCACCGCAAGGCATCATGCGTCATATCACTCAACACTGGAGAAGGCCACTTTCAGTTATTTCGGCCCCAGCACCCAGACAGAGGAGAGAGGTCCCACAGCAAGGAATCATGCGTCATATCAACCACCACTGGAGAAGGCCACTCTCAGTTATTTCGGCCCAGCACCCAGACAGAGGAGAGAGGTCACACAGCAAGGAATCATGCGTCATATCAACCACCACCGGAGAAGGTCACTCTCAGTTATTTTGGCCAGCACCCAGACCGAGGAGAGAGGTCCCACAGCAAGAAATCATGCGTCATATCACCCACCACTGGAGAAGGCCACTTTCAGTTATTTCGGCCCAGCACCCAGACCGAGGATACAGGTCCCACAGCAAGGAATCATGCGTCATATCACCCACCACTGGAGAAGGCCACTTTCAGTTATTTCGGCCCAGCACCCAGACCGAGGATACAGGTTCCACAGCAAGGAATCATGCGTCATATCACCCACCATTGGAGAAGGCCACTTTCAGTTATTTCGGCCCAGCACCCAGACAGAGGATACAGGTTCCACAGCAAGGAATCATGCGTCATATCACCCACCACTGGAGAAGGCCACTTTCAGTTATTTCGGCCCAGCACCCAGACAGAGGAGAGAGGTCACACAGCAAGGAATCATGCGTCATATCACCCACCACTGGAGAAGGCCACTTTCAGTTATTTCGGCCCAGCACCCAGACCGAGGATACAGGTTCCACAGCAAGGAATCATGCGTCATATCACCCACCATTGGAGAAGGCCACTTTCAGTTATTTCGGCCCAGCACCCAGACCGAGGATACAGGTTCCACAGCAAGGAATCATGCGTCATATCACCCACCACCGGAGAAGGCCACTCTCAATTTTTTCGGCCCAGCACCCAGACAGAGGAGAGAGGTCCCACAGCAAGGAATCATGCGTCATATCAACCACCACCAGAGAAGGCCACTCTCAGTTATTTCGGCGCCACCACCCAGACAGAGGAGAGGTTCATTCAACTTTGGGTTGCACCGCAAGATCATGGTAAAGTTAAAAAAAATGAGGATTCAATAAAGAAGTGCCCCGGAGTACAAGAATATATGGTTGAGGGGGAGGCACTTATAAATGTTTATTCTGAACAAGGGAGGCACAGGTCCTTTGGGATCCATGCCTGGTTCATTTTTATAAACGTTAGCTTGTCCACGTTGGCTGTGGACAGGCGGCTGCGTTTGTCAGTAATGACGCCCCCTGCCGTGCTGAATACACGTTCAGATAAAACGCTGGCCGCCGGGCAGGCCAGCACCTCCAAGGCATAAAATGCTAACTCTGGCCACGTGGACAATTTGGAGACCCAGAAGTTGAATGGGGCCGAACCATCAGTCAGTACGTGGAGGGGTGTGCAGACGTACTGTTCAACCATGTTAGTGAAATGCTGCCTCCTGTTAACATGTTCCGTATCAGGTGGTGGTGCAGTTAGCTGTGGCGTGGAGACAAAACTTTTCCACATTTCTGCCATGCTATCCCTGCCCTCAGAGGAGCTGGCCGTAACACAGCTGCATTGGCGACCTCTTGCTCCTCCTCTGCCTTCACCTTGGGCTTCCACCTGTTCCCCTGTGACATTTGGGAATGCTCTCAGGAGTGCCTCTACCAGCGTGCGCTTGTACTCGCGCATCTTCCTATCACGCTCCAGTGCAGGAAGTAAGGTGGGCACATTGTCCTTGTACCGGGGATCCAGCAGGTTGGCAACCCAGTAGTCCGCACAGGTTAAAATGTGGGCAACTCTGCTGTCGTTGCACAGGCACTGCAGCATGTAGTCGCTCATGTGTGCCAGGCTCCCCAGAGGTAAGGACAAGCTGTCCTCTGTGAGAAGCGTATCGTCATCGTCCTTCATATCCCCCAGCCACGCACCAGTGATGGGCCTGAGCTGTGTCGGGTGCCACCCCGCTGTGAACCTGCTTCATCCTCATCCTCCTCCACCTCCTCCTCATCCTCCTCGTCCTCCAGTAGTGGGCCCTGGCTGGCCACATTTGTACCTGGCCTCTGCTGTTGCAAAAACCTCCCTCTGAGCCACTTCTAACAGACTGGCCTGAAAGTGCTAAAAATGTCCCTCATCCTCCTCCTCCTCCTCCTGGGCCACCTCCTCTTCCATCATCGCCCTAAGCGTTTTCTCAAGGAGACATAGAAGTGGCATTGTAACGCTGATAACGGTGTCATCGCCACTGGCCATGTTGGTGGAGTACTCGAAACAGCGCAACAGGGCACACAGGTCTCGCATGGAGGCCCAATCATTGGTGGTGAAGTGGTGCTGTTCCGCAGTGCAACTGACGCGTGCGTGCTGCAGCTGAAACTCCACTATGGCCTGCTGCTGCTCGCACAGTCTCTCCAGCATGTGCAAGGTGGAGTTCCACCTGGTGGGCATGTCGCATATGAGGCGGTGAGCGGGAAGGCCGAAGTTCCGCTGTAGCGCAGACAGGCGAGCAGCGGCAGGATGTGAACGCCGGAAGCGCGCACAGACGGCCCTCACTTTATGCAGCAGCTCTGACATGTCAGGGTAGTTGTGAATGAACTTCTGCACCACCAAATTCAGCACATACGCCAGGCAAGGGATGTGCGTCAAACCGGCTAGTCCCAGAACTGCGACGAGATTTCGCCCATTATCGCACACCACCAGGCCGGGCTTGAGGCCCACCGGCAGAAACCACTTGTCGGTCTGTTGTTCAATACCCCGCCACAACTCCTGCGCGGTGTGGGGCCTGTCCCCCAAACATATGAGTTTCAGAATGGCCTGCTGACGCTTACCCCGGGCTGTGCTGAAGTTGGTGGTGAAGGTGTGTGGCTGACTGGATGAGCTGGTGGAAGCAGAGAAGGAGGAAGCCGAGTAGGAGGAGGAGGCTACAGGAGGCAAAGAATGATGCCTTGCGATCCTTGGCGGCGGAAGGACGTGCGCCAAGGAACTCTCCACCTGCGGCCCAGCCACCACTACATTTACCCAGTGTGCAGTTAGGAGATATAGCGTCCCTGGCCGTGCTTACTGGTCCACGTATCTGTGGTTAGGTGGACCTTGCCACAGATGGCGTTGCGCAGTGCACACTTGATTTTATCGGATACTTGGTTGTGCAGGGAAGGCACGGCTGTCTTGGAGAAGTAGTGGCGGCTGGGAATAACATACTGTGGGACAGTCATGGACATCAGCTGTTTGAAGCTGTTCAGTGTTCACTCAGCCTGAATGACAGCATTTCAAAGGCCAGTAGTTTAGAAATGCTGGCATTCAGGCCCAGGGCTCGAGTGTGGCTAGGTGGGAATTTACGCTTTCTCTCCAAGGTTTGTGAGATGGAGAGCTGAATGCTGCCGTGTGACATGGTGGAGATGCTTGGTGACGCAGGTGGTGTTGTCGGTGGCACATCCTCTGTTTGGTGGGCGGCAGGTGCCAACATTCCTCCCGAGGCGGAGGAAGAGGCCGAGGCAGCAGCAGAAGAGGGAGCAGGGGGAGCCAGAGTAAGTTCCTTGCTTTTAAGGTTTTTACTCCACTGCAGTTCATGCTTTGCATGTGGAATGCCTGGTCATGCAGGTTGTGCTAAGGTTCAGAACGTTAGTGCCTCACTTTAGGATCTGATGGCACAGCGTGCAAACCACTCGGGTCTTGTCGTCAGCACATTGTTTAAAGAAGTGCCATGCCAGGGAACTCCTTGAAGCTGCCTTTGGGGTGCTCGGTCCTTGGTGGCGGTGGCCAGTAGCAGGCGAACTCTCTTGGCGGAGGCTGGTCTGCTTTTGCCCCCTGCTCCCTCTTTTGCTACGCTGTTGGCTCGGTCTCACCACTGCCTCTTCCTCTGAACTATGAAAGTCAGTGGCATGACCTTCATTCCATGTGGGGTCTAGGACCTCATCGTCCCCTGCATCGTCTTCCACACAGTCTTCCTCCCTGACCTCCTAATCGGTCTGCACACTGCAGAAAGACGCAGCAGTTGGCACCTGTGTTTCGTCATCATCAGAGACGTGCGGACTCCGATGAGGTGGTATTCCCATGTCCTCATCATCAGGAAACATCAGTTTTTGTGCATCAGTGCATTCTATGTCTTCCACCACTGGGGAAGGGCTAGGTGGATTTCCTTGGGAAACCCTGCCAGCAGAGTCTTCAAACAGCATAAGAGACTGCTGCATAACTTGAGGCTCTGACAGTTTCCCTGATATGCATGGGGGTGATGTGACTTACTGATCGGCTTGGTTTTCAGGTGCCACCTGTGCGCTTTCTGCAGAAGACTGGGTGGGAGATAATGTTGTGAACATGCTGGATCCACTGTCGGCCACCCAATTGACTAGCGCCTGTACCTGCTCAGGCCTTACCATCCTTAGAACGGCATTGGGCCCCACCAAATATCGCTGTAAATTCTGGCGGGTACTGGATCCTGAGGTAGTTGGTTCACTAGGACGTGTGGCTGTGGCAGAATGGCCACGTCCTCTCCCAGCACCAGAGGGTACACTAACACCACCACGACCGCGTCCGCGTCCCTTACTAGATGTTTTCCTCATTGTTACCGTTCACCAAGCACCACAATAAAAAAATATATATATATTTGGCCCAATGTATTGATTTCAAATTTAGGCCTTTTTTTACAGGCACCTAACGCTATCTGCCTATTTGTTTATGTAGCGTATTACACTAATCCAGGCACAGCAGTAACCACTGATTTAGGGGAATATCTCTTTTAGGGCTAGTATTTAGGCCCTGGATGAAAGGTATCCTTTTATGGACAGATTTACACTTGGCCTGCAACAGCTGGGACAACAGATTCAGGGTATTGCTATTTTGGCAATTGAATTTCACCCCAGAACAAATTATATGTTTTGACGGACACTATGAAACGTGACCTGCAACAGTTGGGACACCAGATTCAGGGTATTGCTATTTTGGCAGATTAATTTCACCCCAGAACAAAATATATGTTTTGGCAGACACTATGAAATCTGGCCTGCAACGGCTGGGACACCAGATTCAGGGTATTGCTATTTTGGCAGATTAATTTCACCGTAGAACAAAATATATGTTTTGACAGACACTATGAAATCTGGCCTGCAACAGCTGGGACACCAGATTCAGGGTATTGCTATTTTGGCAGATTAATTTCACCCCAGAACAAAATATATGTTTTGGCGGACACTATTCTATTTTGCCAGCCACAGTTGAAACCACTGATTTATGGCATTGCTATTTTGGCAATTGAATTTCACCCCAGAACAAAATATATGTTTTGACGGACACTATGAAACGTGGCCTGCAACAGCTGGGACACCAGATTCAGGTTATTGCTATTTTGGCAATTGAATGTCACCCCAGAACAAAATATATGTTTTGCAAGACACTAAGACACTATGAATCCTGGCCTGCAACAGCTGGGACACCAGATTCAGGGTATTGCTATTTTGGCAATTGAATGTCACCCCAGAACAAAATATATGTTTTGCAAGACACTATGAAACGTGGCCTGCAACAGCTGGGACACCAGATTCAGGGTATTGCTATTTTGGCAATTGAATGTCACCCCAGAACAAAATATATGTTTTGCAAGACACTATGAATCCTGGCCTGCAACAGCTGGGACACCAGATTCAGGGTATTGCTATTTTGGCAATTGAATGTCACCCCAGAACAAAATATATGTTTTGACGGACACTATGAAACGTGGCCTGCAACAGCTGGGACACCATATTCAGGGTATTGCTATTTTGGCAATTGAATGTCACCCCAGAACAAAATATATGTTTTGCAAGACACTATGAATCCTGGCCTGCACCAGCTGTGACACCAGATTCAGGGTATTGCTATTTTGGCAGATTAATTTCACCCCAGAACAAAATATATGTTTTGGCAGACAATATGAAATCTGGCCTGCAACAGCTGGGACACCAGATTCAGGGTATTGCTATTTTGGCAGATTAATTTCACCCTAGAACAAAATATATGTTTTGACAGACACTATGAAATCTGGCCTGCAACAGCTGGGACACTCAGATTCAGGGTATTGCTATTTTGCCAGATTAATTTCACCCCAGAACAAAATATATGTTTTGGCGGACACTATAAAATTTTGCCACCCACAGCTGAAACCACTGATTTATGGTATTGCTATTTTGGCAATTAAATTTCACCACAGAAAATAATCTATCCTTTGCCAGACAGCAGACAGTATTATACTTGTCTAGCCAAAGCTGGAACACCAGATTTAGGGGATTGGTATTTGGGCAATTGTATTTAACCCCTTAATAAAATATAGAAATTGCTATCCTGAGTTTCTAGGGGTGACAATTAGCACAGCCAAGCCCCTGATGTAGGATATAGCAAAAAAACTAGTATTGATGGATTGATGGACTTGGTGGCAGCTTCTTCTGGTGCACCACAAGTCACAAAATGGCCGCCGATCAACCCAGAAAATGAGTGACAGAAAAACGCTCTGTGCAGCCTAAAAACCAGTTAGCAAGTAACTAGCAGAAGTTCAATCATTCACAGCTGTAGATCGATCCGCTCATTAGGTGCTGTTGCTGACTTTTCCTGCCTAATCTCGCCCTCACAGAAGCTGCGCCCTCTCCCTACACTAATCAGAGCAGTGTGACGTGCTACGTGACTCCAGCTTAAATAGAGGCTGGGTCACATGCTGCACTTGGCTTATCACAGCCATGCCATTAGTAGGCATGGCTGTGTTGGGCTCTTAGGGCAAGAAGTAAAACGCTAGCTGATTGGCTGCTGTGCAGCTCTTCAGAAAGCGGGAAGAAATCGCCGAACAACGGACCCGAACCCGAACTTTTTGAAAATGTCCGGGTTCGGGTCCTGTCCCGACACCCCAAAATTCGGTACGAACCCAAACAATGCTCGAACTGTTCGCTCAACACTATTCAGAAGTGATCAGAGAATATATTTTTCTTGTTGGACTGAAATACGCCCTAGTACAGTTGAGCGAACACCTGGATGTTTGGGTACGAGAAGTTCGGCCGAACTTCAGGAAATGTTCGGTTCGGGATCCGAACTCAACCCGAACTTCACCTCGAACCCAAACCCCATTGAAGTCAATGGGGACCCGAACTTTGGGCACTAAAAAGGTTGTAAAATAGCCCTGGAAGGGCTAGAGGGCTGCAAAATGCTTCAAAATGTAGTTAAATACCCTGCAAACAAATGTGGACAGGGAAATGACTTAAAATTAAATAAATAAAAATTAACCAATATCAATTGGCAAGTTGGAGGAGGAGGTGGAATAGGAGGTTGGGGTGGCGTCAGGTGGGAATGCTATGGGAGTTGAAGTTCTCATCACAGCCAAAAAGTATTCATTTCTGCCAGCAGTGTCACAGGCCTCACTCACAGACTCAGGCCAATGGCAACCATACATGGGAGTTGAAGTTCACATCACAGCCAAGAAGGAACCATGTTCTGCCTGCAGGGCCCCAGGCCTCATTCAAACATTCATGCCCATGGCACCCACAAAGAGGAGAGTTACAATCATGCCAAAATAGTATTGATTTCACCCAGTAGTGACACAGGTCTCATTCACTAATTCAGGACCATGGCACCCGCAAAGAGGAGAGCGGTCCCGAAACAGCAACACAGGCCTCAGGTCAACCTGCAATGGAACAGGCCATTATCATTTATGTAGACCCCTTACACCCAGACAGAGGAGATGTCATTTGACAGTAAAAAGAGGTTAATGTCTACCACCAATACAGCAGGCGATGAAACAAAATATAGGCCCCTGACAACCAGACAATGTAGAGGTCATTTGACAGTATAAAGAGTTTAGTGCAGCAGGTGATTAACAGAATTTTAGGCCCCTGACACCCAGACAGAGGAGAGGTTCATTCAACTTGGGGTTGCCTACAAAATAATGGTACACTTAAAAAAAGAGGATTCAATAAAGAAGTGCCCTGGAGTACAAGAATGTATGGTTGAGGGCGAGACAGTTATAAATGTCTATTCTGCACAAGGTACGGACAAGTCCTGTGGGTTACATGCCTGGTTCATTTTAATGAACAGGAGTTTGTCCACGTTGGCTGTGGACAGGTGGCTGCGCTTGTCTGTAATGACGCCCCTGCCGTGCTAAATACACGCTCAGACAATACACTGGCTGCAGGGCCGGCCAGCACCTCCAAGGCATAAAGTGCAAGCTCTGGCCATGTGGACAATTTGGAGACCCAGAAGATGAATGGGGCAGAACCATCAGTCAGTACGTGAGGCGTGTGCACATGTACTGTTCCACCATGTTGTTGAAATGCTGCCTCCTGCTAACACGTTCCCTATCAGCTGGTGGTGCAGTTTGCTGTGGCGCGGTGACAAAACTTTTCCACATCTCGGCCATGCTAACCCTGCTGTCTGAGGAGCTGGCCGTGACACAGCTGTGTTGGCGACCTCTTCCTCCTCCGCCTCTGCCTTCGCCCTGTGCTTCCACTTGTCCCACCGTGTCAGTTGGGAATGCCCTCAGGAGCTCGTCTACCAGAGTGCACTTGTAGTCGTGCATCTTCCTATCACGCTCCATTATGGGAATTAAGGTGGGCATGTTGTCCTTGTACCGGGGATCCAGCAGGGTGGCAACCCAGCAGTCAGCACAAGTTAAATGTGGGTAACTCTGCTGTCGTTGCGCAGACACTGCAGCATGTAGTCGCTCATGTGTGCCAGGCTGCTCAGAGGTAATGATAAGCTGTCCTCTGTAGGTGGTGTATTGTCTGTGTCCTCCATATCCCCCCAGCCACGCTCCAGTGATGGCCCTGAGCTGCGTAGGGTTCCTCCTCCTCCTCCTCTACCTCATCCTCCAGAAGTGTGCCCTGGCTGTCCACATGTGTACCTGGCCTCTGCTGGTGCCACCTCTTCCTCCTCCTCCTGTGCCGCATCCTCTTCCATCATCGCCGTAATATTTTTTTCAAGGAGAGATAGAAGAGGTATTGTAATGCTAACAACGGTGTCATCAGCACTGTCCATGTTGGTTGAGTACTCCAAGGACTGCAACAAGGTACACAGGTCTTGCATGCAGGCCCAGTCACTGGTGGTGAAGTGATGCTGATCCGCAGAGCGATTGACCCGTGCATACTGCATCTGAAACTCCACTATCGCCCGCTGGTGCTCGCACAGTCTCTCCAGCATATGCAAGGTGGAGTTCCACCTGGTCGGCATGTCGCATATAAAACAGTGAGCCGGAAGGTCGAGGTTACGCTGCAGGGCAGACAAGCGAGCAGCAGCAGGGTGAGAACGCTGAAAGTGCGCCCTTATGGACCAGCAGCAGCTCTGACATGTCTGGGTAGTTTTTAGGAAACTTCTGCACCACCAGATTCAGCACATGCGCCAGGCAAGGGATGTGCGTCAAACAGCTAGTCCCAGAGCTGCAACGAGATTTCGCCCATATTTGCACACCACCAGGCTGGGCTTGACGTTCACCTGCAGCAACCACTCATCAGTCTGCTGTTCTATGCCCCTCCAAAGCTCCTGTGCGGTGTGGAGTTTGTCACCCAAACACATGAGTTTTAAAATCACCTGCTGACCTTTACCCCGGGCTGTGCTGAAGTTGGGGATGAGGTTCTTTCGATGACCAGATGTGGGGGTGGTAGAAGAGGAGTAGAAGGAGGAGGAGGAGGATGCAGAGTAGGAGGAGGAAGCAACAGGAGGCAAAGAATAATGCCCTGCGATCATCGGTGGTGGAAGGACATGCGCCAAACCGCTATCCGCCTCGGGCCCAGCCGCCACTATGTTTAACCAGTGTGCAGTTAGGGACGATATAGTGACCCTGGCCGTGCTTACTGGTCCATGTATCTGTGGTTATGTGGACCTTGCCACAGATGGCGCTGCGCAGCGCACACTTGATTTTATCCTCCACTTGGTTGTGCAGGGAAGGGACGGCTCACCTGGAAAAGTAGTGGCGGCTTGGAACAACGTACTTGGGGGGCAGCCAACCCTTCAGCTGTTTGAAACAGTCCGTCTCCACCAGACGGAATGACATCATTTCAAAGGCGAGTAATTTTGAAATGCTTGCATTCAGGGCCAGGGCTCCAGGGTGGGTAGGTGGGTGTTTCCTCCTTCTCTCCAATGTTTGCGAGATGTACAGCTGAATGCTGCCGTGTGACATGGTGGAGATGCTTGGTGATGGTGTCGTATGTAGTGGTGTTGGTGGAACATCCTCTGTTTGCTGGTCGCCAGGTGCCACGGTTACGCCATAGGTGGAGGGAGAGGCCGAGCCAGCAGCAGAAGAGGGAGCAGGAGGAGCATGAGAGAGTTCCTTGTTTTTAAGGTGTTTACTCCATTGCAGTTCATGCTTTGCATGTAGATGCCTGGTCATGCAGGTTGTGCTCAGGTTAAGAACGTTTATGCCTCGCTTCAGGCTCTGATGGCACAACATGCAAACCACTTGTGTCTTGTCGTCAGGACATTGTGTGAAGAACTGCCACGCAAATGAACTCCTTGGAGCAGGCCTTGGTGTGCTCGGTGCGGTGGACAGTCGCAGGTGTACTGTCTCTGGAACGGCCGCTGCACTTTTGCACCCTGCTCCCTCTTTTGCTGTGCTGTTGCCTCTGTGCAACCACTGCCTCTTCCTCAGAACTGCATGCCTCACTAGCACGACCTTCAGTCAAGTCTGGGTGTAGGACTTAATCATCCTCCACATCATCTTCCACCTATTTATGAACCCTGCCCTCCTCGTCGGTCTGCACATTGCAGAAAGCCACAGCAGTTGGCACCTGTATTTCATCATCAGAGACGTTTTTTGGCGGTATTCCCATGTCCTCATCCTACACCAAAAATGGTTGAGCATCAATGCATTCAAGGTATTCCTCTACTGGGGCAGGGCTAGGTGGATGAGCCGGGAAAACCCTACCAACAGAGTCATAAAAAAGCATGATTTGGGGCTCTGACTGCTTGGCTGATTTGCAAGGGGGTGAGGTCGAAGACTGATGGGCATGGGCTGCAGGTGCCAACTCTGAGCTTTCTGCAGAGGACTGGGTGTTAGATACTGTGAAGGAACTGGAGGCACTATCAGCCACCCAATCTACTATCGCCTGTACATGTTCTGACTTCACCATCCGTAGAGCAGCATTTGGGCCTATCAAATAACGCTGCAGATTCTGTCGCCTACTTGCACCAGAGGAAGGTGTTTGATTTGGAGCGTAGTTGGCACTGAACGGCCACGTCCTCTCCCAGCAACAGGAGCTCCACCAACACCACCACGACCATGCCCACGTCCCTTATTTGATGTTCACCCACCAAGCTAAAAGATTGGTCTCTCTCCGGTGTCAATTTACCTGCCACTAGTCGACAATTACGTTCGCTAAGGCAGTGCCCGTGTCATAAAAAATGCTCTGTGGACCCAGAATAATGTTTTTTGTGCCCAAAATACACTGATTCTCAATTTCTGTGCGGAAATGTAAAAAAATAATTTGCCACGCTGTATGCACAAGTGGTTTGTGGAACAAGATCAAGTATTTTTGCAATAAAATACAGAAAATAAGTATTTTACTGCTGTAAATTGAAATTAACTATCTATACGCCGGATGCACAACTGTTTTTTCGGCCCAAAACACGGCTTTTTTCAATAAAACCCCAAAATGCTGTTTTTTAACTGCTGGACATTAACAGTAGATATTTATACTATGTATGGACAACTGAATTATGAAGCAAGAATATAGCTTTTTTCACACAAAAAAGAATAATGCACTATTTCTCAGTTGTAATGTGAAATCAGTATTTAAGCGTTGTATTTCAAGATGCTCTGTGGATCAGGATTACCACTCTTTTGTCAAAAAAATACACTTATGCTGAATTTCACAGCAGCAATGTAAAATAGGTGGTTGTAATGTGTATTTCAGACTGTTTGGTGGACCTTGAATAACGTTTTTTTTTCTATAAAAAACAAAGAAGCACTATTTCCATGCAGAAATATAAAATATGTCATTGGACGGTGTATGCAGAACTGTTTTGTGGACAAGGAATACAGTTTTTCCCCCAAAATTACACGGATTCTCTATTTCACCACAGAAATGTAAAGTAGGTCTGGTGGATCAGGATGAACACTTTTTTTTTTTACTAAAATACACTGATGCTCTAGCTGAAATGAAATATATGGTTTAGTGCATTGTATGCACAAGTGCTCTGTGGCACCACAGATCCCAGGCTAGACAAATGGACTATGTCACCCCTTAAACATACAAAAGGCAATATAGGGGACTTGAGCAGCCAGGAAAAAAAGTTTTTTTTGCTTCACTGAGCAACAAAATAGGATTAGGCTGATGTCCCTGGCAGGCTGGCAGACATGCAGTACACTGCAGTGCCTAAAATAGCCACCGACCCCCACCCCAGTAACAGATGGATTACAAAAAAAATCTCCCTGGCAGTGGCTGGGTACAGAAATGTTGGATTGCTGAAGCTCCCTCCCTCTCTATGTGCTGTATCTTGTGGATTAAAGTTGCACATGTTCTTCAGATTTCTGCCCTATTCTGTCCCTGATCGCACCAGCAGCAACCTTGCTCTAATCTCAATTCAGCAGACTGACGTGCGGCACTACGTGCCTCCAGCTTATAAAGAGGCTGGGTCACATGCTGCACTCAGCTAATCACAGCCATGCCATTAGTAGGCATGGCTGTGATGGCTTCTTAGGGCAAGAAGTAAAACGCTTGCTGATTGGCTGCTGTGCAGCCCTTCAGAAAGTTGGAAGAAATCGCCGAACAACGGACCAGAACCCAAACTTTTTGGAAAATGTTCAGGTTCGGGTCCGTGTCCCGAACACCCCAAAATTTGGTACAAACCCGAACTATACAGTTCGGGTTCGCTCAACTCTAGCCCCTATACATTTTTCACCAGAAATAACTGCAACAGTGCAGTGCGTATATATTTTTTCTTTTTTTTTACTGTAATACGCCCCTATACACTTTTAGCAGAAATAACTGCGAATGTGCAGTGCGTATATATTTTTCTTTTTTTACTGTAATACGCCCCTATACACTTACACCAGCAATAACTGCAACAGTGCAGTGCCTATATATTTTTCTTTTTGCACTGAAATACACCCCTCTACGCTTTCAACAGAAATAACTGCAGAAGTGAACTGAGAATATATTTTTCTTGTACTTCTGAATAAGATACTAAGATATAAGCCACTAAAGGCTTTTCAACATAACTACTTGCAGCCCAATAACAAAAGCTGGAATGACAGAGCTGTCTAATGACTATTTGGATC
>CM065593.1:171608329-171855833 GCA_033119425.1 Bufotes viridis | reverse complement strand
GCCACGGCGCCATCTTGTCCTAAGCCAACGCCCAAGGCTGGACGTGTAATTTCCCAAAACCTACCCTTCTGTTATGCCCCAAGTCACAACCATATACCCCATGATCCGGCAGGCTGTTCCAGCGGGTGAACAGCCTGCCGGATCCGCCATGCCACAAGTACCCATGTGCTGCCTTTCTGCCACTCCATCCACATTGACTATAATGGGGCGGGGGGCGGAGTAACAGCGCAGCACGGCAGTGATCGCCGGACTAAAAAGTCGGACCTGCAGTACTTTTAGTCTGGCCATCTCCGTCCGTGCACTGTCGTGCTGCACCGTAGCTCCGCCCTCAACCCTATTATAGTTAATGGGGACGGAGTGGCAGAACGGCAGCACACGGGTACTTGCGGCATGGAGGATCCGGCTGGCTATTCACCCGCCGGAAAAGCCTTCCGGATAGCCATGCCGCAAGTGTAAAAGTACCCTAACACAGCATGAGCTCTATATACAGCACTGGCTAGAGGTATTATACTGTATCCCGTGAGGGGCTGTGGGTGTTATAACATATACTTTATGAGACTGAGGGTGCTATACTATATACTATGAGGGGCTGGGGGGGTGTTATATGCTGTATAGGGCTGGGAGTGTTTTACTATATACTGTGTGTGGCTAGAGACACGTGGTACTGGTCTGGATGGTGAAATGAGAGCATAACACTAAAGTGTTGGGTGTTGTGCTATGAGTAGAGATGAGCGAATTTCAGGTTATTAAATTTGTTCACACCTTATTTACTGGTAAAGGTGAATTGCGTTATGGATTCCGTTACCACGGACCATAACGCAATTCTATGACAGAATGCATAACGGAATGCCTTTAGAGGCATTAGAGTGTATGTAGCCACACTCAATATAGATAAGTAACATGTGCCAAGTTCCTTCTGTGCTATTAATGGAACAAGCAAACACAAGAGAAAAAAAAGCAAATACAGAGGCTCTACGCACAGCAGAAGGAACTTACTACAGAGCAGCATGCCGCAACCCGGCAACCATGGCTATCATACTGAGGAGATTGCCTTCCGGAAGCCACCTGACCACCCTAATCAGCAGCAAGTCAGGAGGCCGGATTGTTACACAAGCCCCAAGGGGTGGGTGGGGGTCTCATCTCATCACTCTACTTGAGCACATCCTTCTCCTTCCCATTATGGTACATATTCTGGTGGGGCTGTGATGTCACGCTTCTGCAGACTTGGACAGAAAATATTACCGGCAATTATAACTGCCGGTAAGAAAAAGTACTGGCACTGGCTTTCTCAACAAAACACTGGCTAGGCTGGTGGAATAATAGCTAGGTGGCAACCCTACTCACACAAGATGAAGAAGAGAGACAGAAGCATCACCCCACCTCCTCTTGCCCACTGTTTTACAATAGACATATTTTTTTGGAGACTAAGGTATCTGAGGCAGCAGATTTAAAGGAGTTGTCTAACCAGCAAATGTCATTTTTCATGTAGAGAAAATTAATACCAGGCACTTACTAATGTACTGTGATTGTCCATATTGCCTCCATTGCTGGCTGGATTCATTTTTCCATCACATTATACACTGCTCGTTTCCAGTGGTTACGACCTCTCTGTAATCCAGTAACGATGCTTGCACACTATAGGAAAAAGTTGCAGCCTCTCTGTGCTGCGGCGGTGGTCGCAACTAGAGATGAGCAAATTTTTCAAAAATTCAATTAGCCGGTTCGCAAAATTTTTGGGATTTTTTTTTGCTTCGATCCGAATTTATTTGTGCCGAATTTCGTTAAAAAACCGCCATTTCCTGGCTGCAGAGAGCCTTTATAGAGGTGTAGAACACTGTGCCTTGCAGTAACACACATAGGGATACTGTGAGTTCGTATGACATGTAGATGACAGGTGTCACTCTTAGAATCACTGCAAACTTCACTTATTTGGGCAGTCACGGGGCCAAAACTGACCAAATATCTCAAGTATGAACTCAGCCTTACTGGTCGATGTTAGCGCAAATAAGAGGCGGACTCCTTTTACACCGTCGTCAGCTGATTCCACATAGATGTCTAGTGAACCTGTTCTATTAAACACTGATACAAGTATAGCCCCCTGACATAGCAGAGAGGGTGTAAACAGTAAGTTTGTGTTGACATCACTTATTATTTTGCCCATAATCTGATCCTTCAGAACATAACCCCCCAAAAACGTATACTGTCTGTATAGCATCCGCCTTCACTCAGTCAGCATTTGATCAATAATCCATCAGTATTGCTAATGCCAAAAAAAACAGGAGTAGATCCAAAACAGAGATGACACATAAATTGAATATTTGCATAAATTGAATATTTTGTACCCAATACTGCTTTTGGATTCCAAATCACAAGCCAATTCTGATGGGATCATATAGGCCTTATAGCTGTTACATAGACAGGATCCGTTGTGCGTCTCATTTTTCCTTCCTTCTGACAGATCAGAAGAAGGGTCAAATAAATGATGATGTCAGCCAGGCCGTAAGGCGAAATAGTGGCCCAGTCATGAAGTGGGGATGGTGGCAACAGCATGAGTAGGCAACAGAGTGGCACAATGAGAGTGTGGCGGTGGCAGCAGCAGCATCAGGAGTAGTGATGAGCAGCAGGGGAAATATTCGAATTCGCAATATTTTGCAAATATTTGGGTGAATATTCTTCATAAATTATTTTCTTGATTGCGAAAATCGGCAATGTAATATGCACGTATTGCACATGCAATACAGGCGTGGGTCACTATTGCTACATTTTTCAAGCTGCTAAAAGTTTCCTGAGACTGGAGAAAATGGTTGGCATGGCAGAACATTACAATAGCTTTATATGCAGATAGAGTGCTCCGATAAATATTCGCGATTGCGCAAATTGGCAATTAATGATGCGCATATTGTTGCGCAATACGTGCAACTTCACATTTTAGCAGGTCTGACTACATATTAGTGATTGGTGCACTAAGTATTGTTGTGAACTTGTGACATCACAGCACCATGTATGTAGCATGTATGTATGTATGTATGGACAGCAAAACCTGCACTGGAACTGATGCACTGGAACTGATCAGCTACACTATATCACAATCTAACCTACACTGACTATATCCCACTAACTGTATTATATATAAGCTAGCAGAAATAAGTATCTAATGTAATGTGACACAGCAAAGCACAGATCACACCAATGACATTACTGTCTCTCTCAGAACTGGGAAAAAAACTGCAGAAAATGGCTGCTGGGGAGGTTCTTATGTAGTAAGGGGTCAGCGACTTTCCTATTGGTTGCAAGGGATGTTGCTAAGCTCAGACAAAGACATTGCAGCCTTCTCATTGGCCCACAAGCAAGAAGCAGGGAGGGAACATGGGTTCAGAGGAAAAAAACTAGAATATGCGTGAATACGGATATATAGCACCATATTCATAAGCTTTGAGGATTCTCAAAGTTGTGATATTTGTGATTAAAATTCGTGATTCGAATATTCCCACCCAACACTAATATGGAGGCCACAGAGTGGCACAATGACAGAATATAGGGGTGGCAGCAGCATCAGGAGGAGGCCACAGAGTGGCACAATGACAGTGTGGAGGTGGCAGCAGCAGCATCAGGAGACCACAGAGTGGCAAGATAACATAGTGTGAAGGTGGCAGCAGCATCAGGAGACTACAGAGTGACCCAGTGACAGAGTGGGGAGGTAGCAGCAGCATCAGGAGACCACAGAGTGACCAGGTGACATAGTGGGGAGGTGGCAGCAACAGCAGGGGACCACAGATTGGCAAGGTGACATAGTATGGAGGTGGCAGCAGAATAAGGATACCACAGAGTGGCAAGGTGACATAGTGTGGAGGTGGCAGCAGCATCAGGAGGCCACAGAGTGGCAAGATGGCATAGTGTGGAGTTGGCAGCAGCATCAGGAGACCGCAGAGTAGCAAAGTCAAATAGTGTGGACGTGACAGCAGCATTAGGAGTCCACAGAGTAGCAAGGTGACATGGTGTGGAGATGGCAGCAGCATCAGGAGGCCACAGTGTGGGAAGGTGACACAGTAATGAAGTGGCAGCAGCATCAGGAGACCACAGAGTGACCAGGTGACAGACTGGGGAGGTAGGTGGCAATAATAGTACCCGCTGACGATGGTGGGTGTTAGAAGGAGCACTTGGCATCAGATTTGGGGCAGCATCAAAATAATAGATGAGACAGGTAGTCAGAAGAAAGGTTTGGGTGAGGCAGCATGGATAATCTAATCTGATGCATCAGGCATTGGTGAGTGGAAATCCTGGCTGATCCACGCCTAAATCATCTTGACAAAAGGTCAGTCTCTCCACATTTTAGGTGGACAGGCGAGTTTTTTGGGGGGTTACTATGGCTCCCACCGCACTAAACACCTGCTCTGATGCCAGACTACTGGACGGGCAGCACAGCTTTTCTAGGGCAAACTCTGCCAGTTGTGGCCACAAATCCAGTTTGGCTGCCCAGTAGTCCAGTGGATATTCAATGTAGGGTGGCAGAGTTCTCTCCAAGTATGCCTCCACCTGCTGGTTCAGGTCCTGCTCCAGGTCTGCCTGCTGCTGGTGAGTAGTTTCTTCACTAGGCGGGTGAAGAAAGGTGCTATTCAGCGACTCTAGTCTCAAGTTGATTCTGATGAAGCTGTAACTGCTCCTACCACCCCCACCCTGCGAAAGCAGAGCAGACATGGCAGAGGAAAGTGAGCGCAGAGGGCCCCTCTGTTCAGACCTGCGAGAGGATGGACGATGGCACAAATAGGCAGCGGCCAACTGACTAAAGAGGATGTCTCTATGGTAGTTCAGTTTGTCCTCCCTCTCAGCAGGTGTAAAAGGCCCCCATTTTGGACCGGTAGCGAGGGTCCAGCGAGGTGGAGAGCCAGAAGTCAGCCCTCTGCCGAA
Organism: Bufotes viridis; assembly: GCA_033119425.1. NCBI lineage: Eukaryota > Metazoa > Chordata > Amphibia > Anura > Bufonidae > Bufotes > Bufotes viridis. Next base: position 171,850,928 of record CM065593.1, on the reverse strand, counting down.
TGGTGACAATTCGGCTCTCACTACGCAAGCAAGTGAGCATGCATCGGGACATTTGTGCAAGTGACTTGGAGGGACTCCCTGCCTCCATCTCCACTGCATACTGCCACGGTGTGTCTGAGTCCTTTGCCTCATCTTCCTCATCGCCCTGTAGCTCCACTAGCTGCTCCTGCTCCTCCTGCTCCTCCTCAACTGTCACCTGTGTAGAAAAACCACTCATTTTGCTACATATTGCTTGTGCTCCAATGTCCTCCTCCTCCTCCAGTTCAGCCCCCACAGGGCTCATGTGGCCGTGAGATCTAGGCGCCACGTCTCAAGTTCCCTGAGCAGCCAGATTTACCAGCATCTGTTCCAGGACACGAAGCAGTGGAATGACATCGTTCATCCTATAGTCCTGGCGACTGACAAATAACGTGTCCTCCTCAAAGGGCCTGAGAAAACGGCTGGTGTCACGCATGAGCTGCCACTGGCTGACATCGAAGTTAAATAGGGGAGTACTCCTATCCGCTTGGATCATCAAGAAATCATTTATGGCCTCTCTCTGTTCGTATAGTCGGTCTAACATATAGACGGTGGAATTCCAACGGGTGGAAATGTCGCATATAAGGCTATGTTGGGGGGATGCCCATCTGCCGCTGCAGCTCATGGAGGGTGTGCTTTGCGGTTTACGAGTGGCTGAAGTGCATGCTAAGTTTCCTGGACATTTTTAGGATGTCTTGAAGATGGGAGGAAGGCTTCAGGAACCGCTTGACAACCTTATTGAACACGTGTGCCATGCAGGGTGTATGGCTCAGCCCTCCCTGACGTAGCGCAGTCACAATGTTTTTCCCGTTGTCGGTCACCAGGTTTCCGATTTTCAGTTTTCAGAGAGAAAGCCAGGATTCGATTTCTTGATAAAGGACACAGAGCAGTTCCTCCCCTGTGTGACTCCGTTCGCCCAGGCAGACAAGGTACAGAACATGGTGACACTGCCGTGCCCTGCACATGTCGTATGCTGGAGGGGCACTGTCAATTGTCCCTGCAGTGGAGGCTGAGGACACGGTGGAGGATGAGGAGGCAGAGGCGGACATTGTCGCAGGACCAATGGCGTGACAATGTGGAGGCGGAAGCGGCGTCACCTTGCCAAGTTGCTTTTGTGCAGGAACCACATTCACCAGTGGGCCATAAAGGACATGTATTGTCTAAGACCGTACTGTAGTTACAGCTCCACATGTCGGTGCTGCCGTGCACTTTGGCAGACATGATAGGCTCAAGGACTAGCCCACCTTCTGTCTACATGTGTGTGCAGGGCTTGTACTGCCTTTTTGGCAAAGAAATGACGGCTTGGGACTCTCCACCTCGGCTCAGCACAAGCCATCAGTTGTCTGAAAGGTGCAGAGTCCACCACTTGAAAAGGGAGGGACTGCAGCACTAGCAACTTGGATAGGAGCACATTCAGCTTCTGCGCCTTTGGATGAGTGCATACATACTGTTGTCTCTTGGCATTCACTTCGGTGATCGATTGCTGATGGAATGACTGATGAGGAGATCAGAAAGGGGCAAGGAGCAGGAGCATCAGGACCAGCAGATGATGGGAAGGACAAACAGCTCCCTTCGGCTGAGGTGGTGCAGCCTTGACTGCCCGAAACCGGGTGCGTGCCAGTGGGTGATGCAGCGGTTGCTGTGGCAGGCTGGGCCACCGCATCAGAGCCACGGTTCTCCCAGGCTACTTTATATTGACGTTGCATATGTTGACGCAGTGCCATGGTGCCAACAATGGCACCCTGGCCATGCTTCACCTTCTGCTCACAGATTCTACATATGGCCATGTTTACCTCCTCCGGCGACTTAACAAAACTGCCACACCGCTGAGTAGGTGATTTTACCCCAACACTACGCTGTGACTGACTGCTACCACCCCTGCCTCCGTGTACCCGTGCACATCTACTTCCCGTGCAAGTAGGCTCCTGAGAAGCGGGTGGTTTACCATGGGCACATTCGGCTCCCGGCCTCCCACTGCTGCCACCCTGCTGACTTCCGGCCACGCTAGCGACTTGCTGGCTCTGCCACTGACTCACAGGCAATTCATCCAGCTACATCATCATCATCAGCTACATCATCATCGAGTACTGTCTGCATGTCACTGAACATCACTGAAGTCCTCCTCAACCGTCTCTGGGTCAGAAGCCTGACCGCTCACAACACCAGCTATCACGCCACTCTCCTCATTACTAGTTGCCTGCGTAGTGGAGGAAGTGGTGGATGTCTCCTCTAGTGTTGGGCACGAATATTCAAATTGTGAATTTTAATCACGAATATCGCAACTTCGGGAGTTCGTGAATATTTTGAATATAGTGATATATATTTGTATTTTCGAATATTCTATATTTTTTCTTTCATCAGTAAACTCCGTTTTTGCTTTCGGGCCAATGAGAAGCCTGAAATATCTTTGTCGCAACATCCCTGGCAACCAATAAGAAATGTGCCTACCCTTTTAGTATATAAGAACCTCCCCACAGCAATTTTCTACAGTTTATTACAGTTCTGAGAGAGATAGGAGTGTCATTTATGTGCTCTCTGCTTTCCATTCATTACATTAGATGGTTAGGTAGTTATATGTGATACAGATAGATAGTTAGTGGGAGATAGTGTAGGTTAGATTGTGACATAGTGCTGTATGTATGTATGCTACATAGAGTTGTGATGTCACAAGTTCACAACAATGCTGAGTGCACCAATCACTAATATGTAGTCAGACCTGCTAAAATGTGAAGTTGCATGCATTGTGCCAAAATATTTGCAGCATTATTGCCCATTTGCATAATCGCGAATATATTGGAGCACTTTATCTGCATATAAAGCTATTGTAATGTTCTGTCGTGCCAACCATTTTTTCCATTCTCATTAAACTTCGAGCAGTTTGAAAAATGTAGCTATAGTGACCCACACCTGTATTGCGTGCGCATTCCGTGAATATTACATTTAGATTTTCGCAATCTAAAAATAATAGCCAATACACATATTCTCGACTATATAACGAATATTCTACCAAATATTTGCAAAATATTGCGAATTTGAATATCGCCCCTGCCGCTCATCACAAGTCTCCTCCATATCTTGGCTTGCTAGTAGCTGCTGACTGTCTTCTAGTAGCTCATCCTCACTGTATAGTGGAGCTGAGCCCACAGCATTCAATTCTTCTCTGGCTGATGACACAGAAAAGAAGAGAGGCAGGTTGAGGACAGGTGAGGGCAAAGGGCCTGCTCCCGGGCTATGCCAGCTAAGGGTTGAGTCTGACGAACCCACCGACTCTTGGCTGGGGGTGTCTGATGTCACTTGAGATGAAGTCGAAGATCGAGTGAACCATTCAAGAACCTCTGGGTTGCTGGTCACGACATGACCACTAGCTGACACTGGGAGCTCAGGCCTCTCGAAGTGACCCCTGCTGCCACAGGCCCTTACTCTGCTGCGACCTCTGCCTGCGTCAAAAACATTTAAGCCTCTTCCACTTCCCTGTGCAGGGACTGGCACTTCTCTGTCAGACATGCTGGTAGATCAAATAAATAAATAGGAAATTAAAACACCACAAAAAAGTCTGTAATTTTCTCACTTCACCACACAATGGCTAATAAGCCCTTTTTCCCCTCTCTAATACACACAAAAATGGGCTTTAGAAATATAACTGCACCGCTGATCAGCAAATATATTTTTTCTTTTTCCACTAATACACGCCACAACAGGCTTTAGAACATCTAACTGCACCACTGAACGGCAAATAAATTTTTTCTTTTTCCACTAATACATGCCACAAAAGGCTTTAGAACATATAACTGCACTGCTGATCGGCAAATATATTTTTTCTTTTTCCACTAATACACGACACAAAAGGCTTTAGAACATATAACTGCACTGCTGATTGGCAAATATATTTTTTCTTTTTCCACTAATACATGCCACAAAAGGCTTTAGAACATAACTGCACCGCAGATCGGCAAATAAGATATAGAAATATTTCCTTGTAAAAAACCCTGTTAATGCCTGTTTTTAAGAGCACTTGCACCCTAATAAGAATGGTTTGCTGTTATTACAGCTGTATAATGGAAATTTGGATCCCCAGTCAGTGCAGCAAGGTGTAATAGGATTGTTCCTATTACCCAGGCTGTAACCTCCCTTACTGAACCCTGTTCAACAAAAATGTTGCGGAATGATTCCTCCCTATCCCTCCCCTACACCTTGAATAATTTTTCCCTGCACTTGTAAATAGTTTTTTTTTTAGCACAATGACGTCTTTTCTAACACTAACAGCGCCTGCTGACGTCTCTCCCTGCACTAAGTACACTGGTAAGTGACAGAATCCAAGATGGCTGAGGCTATTTATAGGGCTGTGACATCACAGGGCTTGCTGGCTGCTGATTGGCTGCATGCATGGCATTATGGGTGATCCCTCCTTCCCAGAGTTCCTTGTTCCATATCCTCACACGTACAACAGCCATTTTAGGAAAAAATTTGATTAGTTACCACGAAGTGTGAGCAAATTCAGATTCAGTGCAAATCTAATTTTTCCTGAAATATGGATTGAATACCACTTTGTTAGCTTTGATTCACTCATCTCTAGTTGTAACCCCTGGATATGGGCATTGTATAATGTGATGGAAAAATGAATCTAGCCAGTAAAGAAGGTAATATGGATAATAACAATACATTAGTGCTTTGTATTAATTTTCTATAAATGATACATGCTAGTTGTTGAAGTTAGACAACCCCTTTAATACAGAAATTTTATATATATATACACACAAACCGGATTTCCAAAAAGTTGGGACACTAAACAAATTGTGAATAAAAACTGAATGCAATGATGTGGAGATGGCAAATGTCAATGTTTTATTTTTAATAGAACGTAGATGACAGATCAAACATTTAATCCGAGTAAATGTATCATTTTAAAGGAAAAATATGTTGATTCAAAATTTCACGGTGTCAACAAATCCCAAAAAAGTTGGGACAAGTAGCAATAAGAGGCTGGAAAAAGTAAATTTGAGCATAACGAAGAGCTGGAAGACCAATTAACACTAATTAGGTCAATTGGCAACATGATTGGGTATAAAAGAGCTTCTCAGAGTGGCAGTGTCTCTCAGAAGCCAAGATGCGTAGAGGATCACCAATTCCCACAATGTTGCGCAGAAAGATAGTGGAGCAATATCAGAAAGGTGTTACCCAGCGAAAAATTGCAAAGACTTTCCATCTATCATCATCAACTGTGCATAACATCATCCGAAGATTCAGAGAATCTGAAACAATCTCTGTGCGTAAGGGTCAAGGCCGTAAAAACCATATTGAATGCCCGTGATCTCCGGGCCCTTAAACGACACTGCACCACAAACAGGAATGCTACTGTAAAGGAAATCACAGAATGGGCTCAGGAATACTTCCAGAAACCATTGTCAGTGAACACAATCCACTGTGCCATCCGCCGTTGCCAGCTGAAACTCTACAGTGCAAAGAAGAAGCCATTTCTAAGCAAGATCCACAAGCTCAGGTGTTTTCACTGGGCCAGGGATCATTTAAAATGGAGTGTGGCAAAATGGAAGACTGTTCTGTGGTCAGATGAGTCACGATTCGAAGTTCTTTTGGGAAATCTGGGATGCCATGTCATCCGGACCAAAGAGGACAAGGACAACCCAAGTAGTTATCAACGCTCAGTTCAGAAGCCTGCATCTCTGATGGTATGGGGTTGTATGAGTGCGTGTGGCATGGGCAGCTTGCATGTCTGGAAAGCCACCATCAATGCATAAAAATATATTCAGGTTCTAGAACAACATATGCTCCCATCCAGACGTCATCTCTTTCAGGGAAGACCCTGCATTTTTCAACAAGATAATGCCAGACCACATTCTGCATCAATCACAACATCATGGCTGCGTAGGAGAAGGATCCGGGTACTGAAATGGCCAGTCTGCAGTCCAGATCTTTCACCTATAGAGAACATTTTGCGCATCATAAAGAGGAAGGTGCAACAAAGAAGGCCCAAGACGATAGAACAGTTAGAGGCCTGTATTAGACAAGAATGGGAGAGCATTCCTATTTCTAAACTTGAGAAACTGGTCTCCTCGGTCCCCAGACATCTGTTGAGTGTTGTATGAAGAAAGGGAGATGCCACGCAGTGGTGAAAATGGCCTTGTCCCAACTTTTTTGGGATTTGTTGACACCATGAATTTCTGAATCAACATATTTTTCCCTTAAAATGGTACATTTTCTCAGTTTAAACTTTTGTTCCGTGATTTATGTTCTATTCTGAATAAAATATTAGAAGTTGGCACCTCCACATCATTGCATTCAGTTTTTATTCACGATTTGTATAGTGTCCCAACTTTTTTGGAATCCGGTTTGTATATATGTGTGTTTTGCGGATAGAAATCGGAACAGCCGTCTTAGGCAGGCCGCTTTCACCTGGGCATATTTTGGTCTGCATTTTGAATCAATGTTTATAAGATAAAACCAGAAGCGGAAATTTATCTCAGAGATGCTCTAACATGACTGTCTTACAGATCCCCTAAAATACACAAGTACATGTCCACACAGACAAGAAAAAAATGGGATAAGATATCTTAACTTACCATTTTGCACTTGCTGTTTCCCGTCACTTTCACCAGACTTCTCTTGCTTACTTTGACTTTGTCCTGAGGAATCGTCTCGTCTGTTTACAATTGGTAATCGAGTCCCATTAATATTTCCCTGACTAGATTCAGTGTGTTTGCCATCACTGGAGTTTGTTTCTTTATTTGCCTCATGTCTAGATTGTGAGGATTTTTCATTTTCATTTTTTCTTCTCTCTCATCATTCTTTTTATCATCCTTTTCTTGCAATTTGCTTTCTTCGGCATCTTTTTTGCTCTTTCTTCTGCATCTAGAAAGAATAATAAGTAGTACAATGCTTGAGTGTATGTGTATTTAATGAGACCTAAAGTAAGGAGCAGCAATTAAAATCGTTTTATAAGATATTGCGTGTAGGATAAGCTCTCAGAGTTTGACCAGCTGGCAGGAGTTTTAGTAATGTAGGGGTTGTCAAGGTTCTGGGCTGAACCTGGACATAAGCTCCCTTAACTCCTTTAGCATGTAGGATAGGAGCATCAGTGCATTTCCGTGCTCGATGCTCCCTCGCCCTGAACTGCATCGTTATGGGCAAGATCTGTTAGTTGTGAGCCAGTGATGTATCAGGCTTCAAGACACTAGCAGGGAGCCCAGTGATGTCACTGGCTCAAGTGGGCGGTGTATAGCACTGTTCTGGGCAGTTTTAGAGAAGCGCATCACTAAAGGAGTGAAGAGGAGCTTATGTCCGGGTTCAACCCTGAACCCGGACAACCCTGTTAAGATTGCTAAAACAAAGTGGCAGCACTACTAAGAAAACCTAATTCTGCATCAACTATGCTCAATAAATTTTGGAGACTAAATGATCAGCCACTGACTAAAATGGCCAGCTGTGTAGCATCAGGAAAGTTGAAGCAAGCGACAAGGGCTTTCCTAGCACCGATGTTCCTTGGACACCGATGTTCCAGTTATCACCACTTGTCGCAAACAGAGGGAGAGAATTCTTGAAATAAGAGACCTTGGCGTATCACTCCAGAAGATCACTATGTATCTACAGGCCGAGATGTCAGCACTGTTCAACATTTTGTGGACGGATCGTCTGATTAGGAGAATGGTGCACAGTGATCCGTTCTGTACTGAAAGTGAAATTAGACTTCACATCACAAGCTTAGGACCGTAAACAATGTCTACACAAACCATTAGAAGGTTTTTAAAAGTGAGTGGGAAAATGGGCGTGTTTAGCTAAATTAACTAGTTTCATTACAGATTTTTCATTGTGCCTTTTTTAAAACTCACACCAGTAGGAGTTTTGGCTAAAAAAACTGGAGTCACATTTTTAAATAAAAGCTTTAGGTTTACAGATCCACCAAATGTAATAAACATTGTGCGATATTTCATAAATTTGGTACTAAGTACACCAACATAGAAAACACAGTACATCACACAAAACTGACTTCAACTACTGCACCTTCATGATAAGAACCTCCCCACCCTTACTGTGTGGCTTCTGCAGTGACTGAGCCTGAAATGCTAAATGGAACTGGTATGGGATGTCTGAGTTATGGAACCTATAGTGATTGGAGGGACATCTCAGTGATTTGTGTAGGACATCCTGCAGCCATATGTACTGCCTCTCATGGCAGAGTCTTCAAACAGCATTTTTCAGCAGGATGATGTTTGCCCCTAAAAGCAAGAGTTCCCCAGGAATGTCATTGCTAGATTGCAACACTTAATTTACCTGCCTGGTCACCAGATTATCACCAATCTAGTATTTATGGGACCAGCTGGGGTGCCAACTTTGACAACCTAGGAGTGTCCAGAATCTACAGTCCCAGGTGCAACATCGGTGGGCAAATGTGCTTCAGGATACCATACAGAACTTGTATGCCTCCATGCTCAACCATATCTCATGTTGTATGCAGGCTAGAGGCAGTTCAACAGGGGACTGTCTAGACCCTCCTTTCAATAGTACAGTTTTCCCCAATAAATTTATCCTTTCGCTCCAATATTATAATTCGAGATGAGCGAATCATAGTTGACAAAGTAAAATTTCATCAGAATTTCAGGAAAAATTTGATTCACTCTGATTCCAAATTTCCTCACGCTTCATGGTAACGAATCGCATTTTTCCTAAAATGGATGCTGCACGTGTGAGGACATGGAGCAAGGAACTCTGGAAAGGAGGGATCACCCATAATGCCAAGCATGCAGCCAATCAGCAGCCAGCCAGCCCTGTGATGTCACAGCCCTATAAATAGCATCAGCTATCTTGGATTCTGCCATTTTCCAGTGTACTTAGTGCAAGGAGAGATGTCAGCAAGCGCTAGGGACAGTGCTAGAAAAAACTTAATTGTGCTAAAAAGCGATTTACAAGTTCAGAGAAAGATTATTCAAGTTGTAGGAAAAGGATAGGGAGGAATCATTCCATAGCATTTATGTTGAACAGGGTTCAGTAGGAAAGGTTACAGCCTGGGTAATAGGAACAATCCTATTACAGCTTGCTGCACTGACTGGGGATCCAAATTGCCATTATACAGCTCTGTAATTCCAGTAAACAGTTCGTGTTATTGGAGTGCAAGTGCTGTTTGATACAGCCATTAGCAGGGTTTATTACAAGGAAATATTTCTACGTCTTAATTGCCGTCGTGTGGTGCAGTTGTATGTTCTATAGCACTTTTGGCTTGTGTCAGTGGGAAAAAGAGCGTATTAGCTGTTGTGTGGTGAAGTGCGAAAAAGACAGCCCTTTGTGTCATGTATTAGTGGCAAAAGAAAAATATATTTGCCGTTCAGCGGTGCAGTTATATGTTCTACAACCCTTTTTGTCATGTATTAGTGGCAAAAGTAAAATATATTTGCCGATCAGTGGTACAGTTATGTCTTCTAAAGCCCTTTTTGTTGTGTTTTAGTGGCAAAAGAAAAATATATTTGCCGTTTAGCGGTGCAGTAATATGTTCTAAAGCCTTTTGTGGCGTGTATAAGTGGAAAAAAGAAAAATATATTTGCCATTCAGCAGTGCAGTTATATATTTTAAAGCCTTTTGTGGAGTGTTTAAGTGGGAAAAAGAAAAATATATTTGCCTTTCAGCAGTGCAGTAATATGTTCTAAAGCCCTTTTTGGTGTGCATTAGTGGCAAAAGTAAAACATATTTGCGGTTCAGTGGTACAGTTATATGGTCTAAAGCCTTTTGTGGCGTGTGCAAGTGGAAAAAAGAAATATATATTTGCCGTTTAGCGGCACAGTTATATATTCTAATGCCTTTTGTGCCTTGTATAAGTGGAAAGAATTAAGGGCCTATTTGCCATTCAGCAATACAGTTATATGTTCTAAAGCCCTTTTTATTGTATATTAGTGGCAAAAGTAAAATATATTTGCCATTCAGCGATGCAGTTATATGTTCTTAAGCCCTTTTTGGAGTGTATTAGTGGCAAAAGTAAAATATGTTTGCCATTCAGCAGTGCAGTTGTATGTTCTAAAGCCCTTTTTGGCGTCTATTATTGGCAAAAGTAAAATATATTTGCCGTTCAGCAGTGCAGTAATATGTTCTAAAGCCCTTTTTGGTGTGAATTAGTGGCAAAAGTTAAATATATTTGCCGTTCAGTGGTGCAGTTATATGTTCTAAAGCCCTTTTTGGCGTCTATTAGTGGCAAAAGTAAAATATATTTGCCGTTCAGCAGTGCAGTAATATGTTCTCAAGCCCTTTTTGGTGTGAATTAGTGGCAAAAGTAAAATATATTTGCCGTTCAGTGGTGCAGTTATATGTTCTAAAGCCTTTTGTGGCATGTGTAAGTGGAAAAAAGAAAAATATATCTGCCGTTCAGCGGTGCAGTTATATGTTCTACAGCCCTTTTTAGCGTGTATTAGTGGCAAAAGTAAAATATATTTGCTGTTCATCGGTGCAGTTATATATTCTAAAGCTTTTTGTGTCATGTAAAAGTGGAGAAATTAAATATATATTTGCCATTCAGCGGTGCAGTTATATGTTCTAAAGGCCTTTTTGGCGTGTATTAGTGGCAAAAGTAAAATATATTTGCCATTCATCGGTGCAGTTATATATTCTAAAGCCCTTTTGGCGTGTATTAATGGCAAAATATTTGCGATTCAGTGGTGCAGTTATTTGTTCTAAAGCCTTTTTGGCGTGTATTTGTGTAAAAAAAAAATATATATATATATATATATATATATATATATATATATATATATATTTGCCAGTCCAGCGGATATATTCTAAAGCCCTTTTGGCATGTATTAGTGGGGAAAAAGAAAAAGGGCTGATTAGTCATTGTGCGTTGAAGTGAGAAAATTACAGCCCTTTTTGGTGTGTGTTAGTGGCAAAAAAAAAAAAAATAATTGCCTTTCAAAGGTGAAGTTCCATTGTTCTTCAGCCATTTACAGAATGTATTAATAGGATAGATACATATGTCCTATTAGCCGTTCTGTGATTGTTATACTTATTTTTTGGGGTGTATTAATAGGAAAAAGAATAAGGGAAAATTGATAGATGCATTTAGACTTTCTTCTGAATTAACCGAATTACATAGATTATCCATTCATTGGTGAATTTTTTTGTGAAACAGCCTTTTGGGAAAAATTGATGGGTGAATGTAGACTTTCTTCTGTATGAACCGAATTATGTTGATTAGCCATTCAGAGGTGAAATTTGTTTGTGATACAGCCTTTTTGGAAAAATTGGTTGGTTGCTGTAACTATGGTCAAGGACAAGATGTGTCCTTTATGGCCCACTGGGTAAGTGTGGTTCCTTCCCAGCCACACCAGCAACTTGGCCAGGTGACGCCGCTTCCGCCTCCACAATCTCTCGCCATTGGTCCTGCGACAATGTCCACCTCTGCCTCCTCATCTTCCACCATGTCCTCAGCCTCCACTGCAGGGACAATTCACAGTGCCCCTCCTGTATACCAGATATGCAGGGCATGGTGGTGTAACACTGTTCTGCACCTCGTTTGCCTGGGCAAACCAAATCACACAGAGGAGGAACTGCTCTGTGTCCTTGATCAAGAAATCAAATCCTGTCTTTCTCCGCGACAACTCAAAATCAGAACCATGGTGACAAACAATAGGAAGAACATGGTGTCGGTGCTGTGTCAAGGAGGGCTGAGCCATGCACCCTGCATGGCACACAGGTTTAATCTGGTTGTCAAGCAGTTCCTGAAGTCTTCCCTGAAAATGGCCAGGAAACTTTGCATGCACTTCAGCCACTCATACACCGCAAAGCACACCATCCTTGAGCTGCAGTGGCAGAACGGCATCCTCCAACATAGGCTGATATGCGACGTCTCCACCCATTGTAATTCCACCCTCCATATGTTGGACCGACTATACGAACAGAGAAAGGCCATAAATGACTTCTTGATTATCCAAGCGGACAGGAGTACTCCTCTGTGTAACTTCAAAGTCAGCAAGTGGCAGCTCATGAGTGACACGTGTGGTTTGCTCAGACCCTTTGAGGAGGCCACGTTATTTGCCAGTCGCCAGGACTACAGGATGAACGATGTCATTCCACTGCTTCATGTCCTGGAACAGCTCTGTAAATCTGGCTGCTCAGGGGACTGGAGACATGGTGCCTAGATCTCATGGCCACATAACCCTGTGGGGGCTGAACTGGAGGAGGAGGAGGAGGACATTGGAGCACAAGCAATGGGTGGTGTTTTACACAGAGGTGACAACAGAGGAGGAGCAGGAACTGCCAAAAGAGCTACAGGGTGATGAGGAAGACGAGGAAGAGGACCCTGACACACCGTGGCAGTATGCAGTGGAGATGGAGGCAGGGAGTCCCTCCAAGTCACTTGCACAAATGGCCCAATGCATGCTCACTTGCTTGCGTAGTGACAGCCGAATTGTCACCATTCGGTAGAGAAATGACTTCTGGCTCTTCACCTTGTTGGACCCTCGCTACCAGTCTAAAATGGGGGCCTTTTTACACCCACTGAGAGGGAGGATAAACTGAACTACTGTAGAGACATCCTATGTAATCAGTTGGCTGCTGCCCATCTGAGCCATCGGCCATCCTCTTGCAGGTCTGACCGGGGGGCCCTCTGCACTCACATTCCTCTGTCATGGCTGCTGTCACAGGGTGTGAGGGGGTAGGAGCAGATCCAGCTCCTTTAGCAGCAACTTGAGTCTAGAGTCGCTGATGAGCAGCTTTCTTCACCCACCTAGTGAAGAAACTACTCACCACCACCAGCAGCAGCTAGACCTGGAGAAGGACCTGAACCAGCAGGTGGTGGCACGCTTGGACAGTACCCTGCCACCCCACATTAAAGATCTGCTGAACTACTGGGCAGCAAAGCTGGATTTATGGCCGCGACTGGCAGAGTTTGCCCTGGAAAAGCTGTCCTGCCCGGCCAGTAGTGTGGCATCAGAGCAGGTGTTTAGTGCAGTGGGGACCATAGTTACCTGAAGAAGAACTCGCCTATTCACCTAAAATGTGGAGAGACTGACCTTTGTCAAGATGAATCAAGCATGGATAAGCCAGGATTTCCAACCACCAATGCCTGATGCATCCGACTAGATCATCCATGGTGCCACACCAACAACTTGACAAAAGAGACCGGTTTCTTCTGGCTAACTGCCTCAGCTACTCTATTCTGAAGCTGCCACCTGCCTGATGCCACACTTGTGATGCCAAGTGCTCCTTCTTTCACCCACCATCTTCAGCTGGTATTTGTATTGCCACCCACCTCCCCACTCTGTCACCGGGTCACTCCGTGGTCTTCTTATGCTGCTGTGACCTCCCTACTCTGTCGCCAGTTCACTCTGTGGCCTCCTGATGCTGCCGCCACCTTCACACTGTGTCACCTTGCCACTCTGTGGTTTACTTATGCTGCTGCGACCTCCACACTATGTCACCTTGCCACTATGTGGTCTCCTGATGCTGCTGCCGCCACCTCCACACTTTGTTACCTTGCCACTCTGTGGTCTCCTGATGCCGCTGCCTCCTCAACATTATGTCACCTTGCCACTATGTGGCCTCCGGATGCTGCTCCCACCTCCACACTATGTCACCTTGCCACTCTGTGGTCTTGTGATGCTGCTGCCACCTCCACACTATGTCACCTTGCCTCTCTGTGGTCTCCTGATGCTGCTTCCACCTCCACACTATTTCACCTTGCCACTATGTGTTCTCCTGATGCCGCTGCCTCCTCCACATTATGTCACCTTGCCACTCTGCGGTCTCCTGATGCTGCTGCTGCCTTCACACTATTTCACCTTGCCACTCTGTGGTCTCCTTATGCTGCTGCTACCTCAACACCATGTCACCTTTCCACTCTGTGGCCTCTTGATGATGCTGCTGCCACCTCCACACACTGTCATTGTGCCACTCTGTGGCCCCTTATGCTGCCGCCATTGCGACACTGTCATTGGGTCACTCTGTGGTCTCCAAATTCATGTATCATCTCTGTTTTGGATTCACTCCTTTTTTTTTTTTCGCATTAGTAATACTGATGGATTTCTCACTAAATTCTGACTATGTGAAGGTGGATGCTCAATATACAGGATTCATTTTTGGGGGTTATTGTTCTGACGGATCAGAGGAAGGGCAAAAAAAACAGTGACGTCAACACAAACTTACTGCTGACACCCTCTCTACACTCTGTCGGGGGCTCTACTTTTATAAGCGTTTAATAGAACAGGTTCTGTAGACATCTATGTGGAATCAGCTTACGAGGGTATAAAGGAGTCCACTTCTTCTTGGCGCCAACATCGACCTGTAAGGCTGAGTTCATACTTGAGTTATTTGGTCAGTTTTGGAACCGTGACTGCCCAAATAAGTGACGTGTGCAGTGATTCTGAGAGTGATGCCTGTCATCTGCATGTCATATGGACTTACAGTATTATCTCACTACCACAGCAGACTCCCTATGCGTGTTAATGTAAGGCACAGTGTTCTACACCACTATAAAGGCTCTCTGAAGCCAGGAAATAGACATTTTTAACGCGATTCGCCACAAATAAATTTGAACCGGCCGAATCAAATTTTTAAAAATTTGCTGATCTTTAATTATAATCACTTGCATATATTATCATTACATTGACACACATGATTCATTAAATTGGTTCTCCGGGAATTAAGAAAATGAAAACAGGAGTATAAGTTGCTTCACAACACTGAGCTAAAGAGTTGCCTTATCCTCCTCTCTGCTCTGCTTGTTAGTGATTATGGTCCTGAATACAGATAAGATCTTCAGCTGATTCTCTCTAGGAATGGAGTTCATGAGGAGACATGAAGTAAGTACAGAGAGGACGGACAGGACAGGACAGGTAATGTGGGGCTGTGGTAATGGAGACTGCAAACAAGTGCTTCTGCTCATTATCTATACCACCACTATCCTCACTGTACTTCATGTCTCCTAATGAACTCCAGTCCTACAGAGATTCATTTGAAGATCATATTAAACTGTATTCAGGATCATAATCTCTGACAAGTAAGGGTACTTTCACACTTGCGGCATGGCTATCCGGCAGGCTTTTCTGGCGGGTGAACAGCCTGCCAGATCCACCATGCCGCAAGTACCCGTGTGCTGCCGCTCTGTCCCCATTGACTGTAGGGGGCGGAGCTATGGCACTGTACAGCAGTGCACGGCCAGAGATCGCCGGACTAAAAGTACTGCAGGTCCGACTTTTTAGTGTGGCGATCACTGCCGTGCGCTGCAGTGCTGTGCAGTAGCTTACGCCCCTGCCCCATTATAGTCAATAGGGACAAAGTGGCAGCACACGGGTACTTGTAAAATGCGGATCCAGCAGGCTGTTCACCCAACGGAACAGCCTGCCGGATAGCCATGCCGCAAGTGTGAAAGTACCCTAAGAGAGGAAGATGCCCCAGCTCTTTAACTTGTCCTCTTGTGTAATTAGAACAGGTTTGTGTGGACTAGTAGGATGGATTCCATTTTATTTCTCCATGATCCCTCCCTAGACAAAATTAGCCATTATAATGAAAGGTAACTAATGAAAGGTATTTGGTAATATATTTATAATGAAGTTATATTTAAGTATTTTCATTTTCTTAATTCCCGGAGAACCCCTCTAACTAATAAATCATTATCAAATATAAATTATGTATATAAATGAATGCATTACCTTGGCTGCCTGTGCCTTCCACTTTTCTCTGTTCTGTTGCACCACTTCATACCAGTTATTTTTAAAACTTTTAAAGTCCACAGTGAGGATTGAACAGTTCAAAGAGGCACTTCCTTCTGATCCAGTGCTTTTCACACTTGATCTTTTAACTTCTGAGGGGGTTATACTGTTCAAACTGAAACAGTAATTGAACAAGTGAGAATGCAGTCCACACACTGTGATACATGATGATAGATAGATAGATAGATAGATAGATAGATAGATAGATAGATAGATAGGCACACATGTTCTGCTGCTAAGCCATAGGCATGCTACAGTCAATTGCATTCTGCTGATGGTTGTCCTCATCTGTCTTTTCTGAGGACAAGAATAGGCATTTCTAATGGAGGACAGCAAGTACCGATCCGCAAAATGTGAAATTTGAATTTTTTTCATCTGAAGCGCTGATTCAGTTCCACACGTGTGGGTCTTTTAAGTCTCTGCCACCATTTATCCGGGAGCGGGCTGCAGAGATACATACTGTGCAGATACAGTGCTCCAGATCACAGTCTCCTCCTCCTTCGTGGCTGTCTCTTCATGACCCGTGTGCGACACTATCCTTGTCGAGTTTCGGCTGCTTTTAGGCTCTCCTGTTCTGGAGCTTTCACAGGGCAGACAGAGATGGAGTTAATAGATAGCTGTGACATACCTCCCAACCATCCCAGATCCGGCAGGACAGTCCCGGATTTCAGTGGCTGTGCTGGAGTACCCATACCAGGGAGGTATGTCCCGCTTTCCTGCAGCTGTCCCTGCTTCCATAAGAAGGAGAGACAGCTGCCTATAATGATGAATCAAGAGCCATCTGTCGTCTCTGTGCTCCATCATTCCCTCCTCCTGTCTGCACTCTACACTGCAGGTCTGGGCAGAGGGCAGGGATGGCCAGGAGCACAGTGTATCCAGCTGCAGGGGAACAAGGTAAGTATGTGGAGTTTTTTTATATATTTTTTTTTACTGCCTGTGAAGGGGGCACTACTGGGCATATTACTGTGAGGGGTCACATATCTAGTCATAACTACTGTGAGGGGCTCATAACTGGGCATAACTACTGTGAGGGGGCACATAACTGGGCATAACTACTGTGAGGGGGCACAACTACTGTGAGGGGGCACCTATCTAGCCATAACTACTGAGAGGGGGCACATATCTGACCATTACTACTGTTAGGGGCACATATCTGGCCATAACTACTGAGAGGGGCACATATCTGAGCATCACTACTGTGAGGAGGTACATATCTGGCCATCGCTACTGTTAGGGACACATATGTGTGCATAACTACTGTGAGGGGGCACATATCTGGGCATAACTACTGTGAGGGGACACATATCTGGCCACAACTACTATGAGGGGCCACATAACTTGGCATAACTACTGTGAGGGGGCACATAACTGGGCATAACTACTGTAAAGGGGCATATAACTGGGGATAACTAATGTGAGGGGGCACATAACTGGGCATAACTACTGTGGGGGCACTTATCTGGCCATAAATACTGTGAGGGGGTACCTATCTGGCCATAACTACTGTGAGGGGGTACTTATCTGGCTATAACTACTGAGAGGGGTCACATATCTGAGCATCGCTACTGTTAGGGGCACATATCTGGCCATTACTACTGAGAGGGGCACATATTTGAGCATCACTACTGTGAGGAGGTACAAATCTGGGCATCGCTTCTGTTAGGGGCACATATGTGGTCATAACTACTTTGAGGGGCACATATCTGAACATCACTACTGTGAGGGGGCACATATGTGAGCATCACTACTATGAAGGAGCATATATCTGAGGATCACTGCTGTGAGGGGCACATATCTAGCCACAACTACCATGAAGCGGAACATATCTGGGCATATTACTGTGAGGGGGCACATAACTGGGCATAACTATTGTGAAAGAGGCACATATCTGGCCATAACAACTGTGAGGGGGCACATATCTGGCCATAACTACTGTGGGGGCACACAACTGGGCATCGCTACTGTGAAGGGACACATATCAAGGCATATCACTGTGAGAGGGCAGATATCTGGCCATAACTACTATAAGGGGCACATATCTGGCCATAACTTCTATAAGGGCACATATCTGGCCATAACTAATATGAGGGGGCACATATCTGGTCATAGCTACTGTGCAGGAGGCATAATGCTGGCATAACGTGTGTGGTGGCATAAAGGTGGTATAATTAAAATGTGGGGCATTTAGGGGACTGGGTGGGGATTAGGTGTTTACTTATGTTTTAGGTGGAGTTAGAGGCATGGTCTAGTGTGGAAAAATTGCCGTGGCCACACATAGTGTCCCTCTTCCTTCTTTTCAAAAGTTGGTATGTTGTGAGTAGGAGCTGAAGGCTGGGAGTGGGGTGGGGGTGAGTGAGCACACTGCTGCCGAGAACCAGGTCATCTAATGTATGTAGAGGGAGGACTGGAGGAGGATATCTAACATATATAGATGGAGGACAGGGGAGGCTTTATAATTTATATAGATACTCTCCTCTATTTCTCTAGTACTCCATCCATAGACATTATATACCCTCCTTCACTCCTCCCTCTAATGTATATGTGCACCCATCTATATACCCCTGAAAGACAAATAAAAGGTTTTGCCAGAAAAAGCAAAAAAATAAAAAAATTCATTATAATCGATTGTCATCAATAAAGTTTAAATAATCAAGATAATTGTTTTGCCATAATAGCCCTGCCCTAATATATTTATAACCCTTTTTCATTAAATTTCTTTTTGTGTGGAATTCCCATGTAAATGTTTAGACAGCTTTCACTGCACTCTACAGACCCCTTAAATTACACTGGTCTCAGGTCATACAAAAGGTTATAATTGCCCTTCCTGGACCATTGTAACTTAAATCCATACCAAACAGTGCAATGTCAAAGACGGTGTCAGTCTTCAACACGTGCTTTTGGATGGAAGACTGAGCATTTAGAGTGGATGCACTGATTTGCTGTATAGTGGCGCCTCCCTACAGTACAGTGTGGTATCACATGTTCTGTACTCTTATTTATCTGTAGGATGAGCTGCTTCTTTGGACCCCAGGTGGCTACAGATTCATTTTATTTTTTGGTATACTGTGTGTACTATTCAGAATCCTGAGGAACCTACAGTTCTAAAAAAAAATAATTTTCATTCTTTTTTTTTCTACATGAAGATGGCATTCTATTGTTTCAGAACACATGATTAGATTTCCATACAGTTATTTCCCAAATTACAATAGTTACCCTGGAAAAAATAGGGACTACTGTATATTTATCTGGTAGTGTAAACGACCAAAGTCAACTTACCTAGATCTCCTAAATCCTGTGAGCCCAGATCGTGATGCCTCATCGATGAGTGGAATTACAATCTTTTCTGTCATGTCTGTTAACACGGTGAATGTAGGCTCCACAATGAAGTCAATAAAACCTAAATAACAGATTTTTTTCAATCTCACTATTCATTGCACAATAACAATATATTATGGACCTGGTCTGTCTAAATGGAAATCTATAAATATAAGTAAGTATCACCCATATTATTGGGATATTCATGGAAAACTCATCAAGATCTTTGGTAATAGCTTTTGTGTGCATGTGTATTCTGTAGAATCTCCGCTAGGTGGTGCTATTGTACAGATAAAGAATAACGTTGCTCGTAGTACTTTTAGGGATGCACAATTACATTAATAGACTACTAACTTTTTATTGACAGCACAATAACAAATGCATTTTGGCTTTTCTTTAAGATAAAATCTTTTTGACCTCCTATTAGAGGGATAAAGAGGTAAGTAATTCACAGTACTGCTAAAATTTGGTTCAACAGTTTTCTAAATGAACCATTAAATTATTCAACAGAGGTGAAGAAAATTAGTGCAGGTATTCAGCATAAAAGGGACATCGTTAATGAAATGTACATTCTAGGGAATTAAGCGACTGAACTCATGACTCCTTTATATCTATTAATGTTCTTTACATGTTATGGTAATAGCACAAATGGAGTCTGATAACTTTATATAGTTTTAAAGGAAGCCAGTGGAGTTTTTAATTAATGAAGAGTCACATTTTTCTATCACAACAATAGTTCATTATAGACTGTGACCAAAGAGGAGAATGCTTTGTGAAATAGCATTGCCCTTGTGTAAACAGGTAGAAAGTAACACTTGCTGTGCTTCAAAGACCACAGGAAAGAAGGCCTGAAGGTGAAGACAAGAGGCCCTCGCTTGTAATAAATAATTGCACTTGGTAGACCTGTGACATACCAGTCACTTACAAAAGCTTTATCATTTTTTAAGCACGTCTGAAGCACAGGATGATGAAGAGTAATGTTTTTCTTTGGTCGTGCAGCTCTCATAAATAATTAGTGGCCTTCAGCCATGGTTCTTGAGCAGGAAGAGAGAGAAGTGTCTAGCCTCTTCAAGAAGGTAAAGTAGATCATGTATGAATTGAATAAATTAGACATAAAACAAGCTTCTGAATGTCTTTGTGTCTGTCTCTCTGTCTGTCTATCTATCTATCTATCTATCTATCTATCTATCATAGTGAAAAACATTGCAGAACTATGTTACTAGTGCTTAGGATGCTAATCAAATCTTGATCCAAAGTCACATACAGCAAAAATAAAAATCTGCATATAGAGATATACCAATATGTTTTTCTCGCAACTATATGTAAATATATCTACCATACTAAACAGTGATGCAATAATTACTTAAGTGATTTTCAATGTTTGTATACATTTGAGTGCAATGTGTGTTATACATTTTTTGAAAACTAAATAAAAACTATTTGCAAAGAAATATACAAGTCTTTGTATATTACAAAATCATACCTATTTGGGATTGGGCAACCATTGTTGAATTGCGATCACACAGTGGAGAAAATGGAAGGCCAAGTTCTGCTTCTTTGTCACCCTGCAAATAATTTCTAGTGAGTGGTACAGTATATTTCCGAACATCAACAATTAGTACGTGAATGCACAGATAAGTGACTAGTAGAATATGTCATTCTATATCAGCAGTTATCTGAGATACATGTAGAGGAGCTATTAAAATGGAAATGATGCCGAGCAACTCCCTGTACTGTGTCTTTATCAGGCAGGTGGATTAGCATCTGCACAACTAAATCACTGCTGATCGGCACTGGGAATTCTCAGTGTGATATCAAGTCAGTAAAGAAAGTGTATAATAAAGCGATCAAAATCTAGATCCTGCTCTGCTCTGTCGCATACAGTAGCTTACTTATTGGATAATACTGAATATCAGCAGGTGTCAGGTTCATTTATATTATGTATGAGTATGGAATGAACAATTATGAAATTTCATTCGCATGTAAATTAGCTAATAAGCGAAGAGCTCTCTCAGCCCTTTCCCTGCCCCTACTTTCTGATATATAGCCACAGGATAATGTCATTTATGATCTAAAAACAGCATCACTTTAATTTCCAAGAAAGGTGGCAGGAGGGCATCACCAATACGCTGGACTATACATTTTTACAAAATCAGAGATTTCTAAGGAGCTTAGGAAAACAACTGGAAACATTGCTAAATGAGTAATGACTGGGCAGCACATATAGCGTGGATACACTGGACAAAAGAATGATAACATCCCGTGAGGGCTGCACATGCTTTCATCATGTTACTCACAACAGCACACAATTTAAAACTGTGGTAACGGTTGCAAATATTTTCATATGAAGCAATCTTTCTTGAGAAGTACAGAGTTATCAGTAACCAGGCTTTTGTGCCATAATCTGAAAATATTTTGTCCATTAGTTCTTGGAGAAGTCATTACAGCATAGGTTCAGTTAATTTTTTTACCTCACTGTGGATGTTTTCACACACAGTTAATGGCACAACTATTTGTGTTATTTGTTTCATTGGATGATTTTATTTGTCTATCCAATAGAAATAGACATATAGAAATCCAGGTAATTCCAAAGGGATCACTTACATTTCTTGTAACTATGTATTTATTGTTATATTTATGCATTTATATAGCCTGGGGATCTACAGTATGTGTGCATATATGTATAAAGTCTGTAGTACCTGTTCCTCTATTAATAGTATAACCAGTACATACTGACCTGGTAATGTATACTGTGGGCAGTTCTTATTAAAATAACATACTGAGTCCAGTCTATGGTAACATACTGACGCTTCCTGAGATTATCCACTACTTATCCAGGGAATGATGTGTAGATATATGTACTGGGAGATGTTCATCCCTAGTGCTACATATAACAACTACCCTCTTATTGTTTTATACTGTGGCCAGTCCTATATAACCTGCTAGTGTCAAATTAGTGCTAGTCCTAGATGATCTAGTGCAGGGATGAGCAATCTGTGGCTCTCCAGCTGTTGTAAAACTACAACTCCCACCATGCCCTGCTGTAGGCTGATAGCTGTAGCCAGACTGGGCATGCTGGGAGTTGTAGTTTTGCAACAGCTGGAGAGCCGCGGTTTGCCCATCCCTGATCTAGTGATACAGCAAAATGCCAAAAAAGTACATAAAAGTCTTTGTGTAAGGACATTATAACAACCAGTGAATAGATATTTGCATTTATATAATGTCATATCACAGCAGCACTGATCTATTGCACCGTGATCTATTGTGGCTTCCATCTTTATTATATAGCAAATAGCAACATCCACATATCTGCCAGTGTAGGCTTCGTAAAATTTATTAGTCAAGTTGTGGAGTGGGAATCCCATGAGCTGAATTTACATCTCTATGAATGTAGAGAAAACTAAAGTTGTATTAAATATGATGTAATGTAACGCATCTTTGTTATTTCATCTACTTGACCTTGAAGGTTACCTGTCTATTTACAACTGGTTTTCTTCTGCATGGATAGCTTTACAGGTCATCATTCTCTGTAAGAAGACAAGTTTCCTGCACCAATGTACCTATCAATATACCAATGTTCTTAGAAAATACCCTAGGGACCTGGTAAAATAGATCCATAACATCTACAACAACCCTGCGTTTATTATTCATCACAAAATGAGAATTTTTCTACATACAAGAACCAAACCCAAAGGACCTTTTTCATTTCAATAAATAATAATAGAATACCCAAAGAGGAAGTTTTCCTTGAACATATTACTCATAATATTCACAACACATTGAAAATCAAAGATAGCATAATTGTGTTCAGGCTTCATACTGAAGTTAAGATACTCCAGTGGTTAGTTGAAGGCAATATAATTATTGTAGGCACAGTACTAAAAGCATAGTTTAACAAAAGTTGAAACTTTTTTTTGTATACCTTTACTTGTGCTCCCCCCTCTCTGTGCATCACCTGTAATTCTGTGATGTTGCTGAAGCGGCTAGCTCTTTTAGTTAGTTCAGTAGCCCCTTAACTAATGTCACAGAATTACTTAGCAACACACAGGCAGTAGAAAATCTTACTGTGTTACCATGCTTACAACTGTAGCATCAAAATGAATATCAAGTAACTAGGGGGTCAGAGACCTTCTTTAGAGCTAGCTGGCTTAATTTGAATACAGCCAGGGCTCTGTAATATGTATGTATGTTGCAGCACTGGCATTACGATAGAGATTCTTTATTTCCCTTTCTCTCCTGCAATGTTACAACAGCTCAGCTTCTTGCTGGCTGTTGTAACATGATATAGATTGTGCTTTATAATCAACACTGACAGGAGGGGAGGTCAGTCTGAGTGGCACCGAGCAGCATAGGAAAAATACACATCAAGGATTCCTCCTCCACCCCTCTGCGTCAAGGTATCGATATCATGGCAACCCTATGCACTGCTTCGTACCGGGACATCTCCAATACAGCTTTCTCTTTCTTTGGCAGAATTGACAACATTCAGAAGTTCAGAGTTTAGGCACAAAGGGGCAACCAACAAGAGCACACAGGACAAATAAATAGAAGAATGGGGACAGCACAATTTCACAGGTACATGAGGGTAGCAAACACAAGAGTGGGACAGTTGGACTATGAGTGGGACAAAGTACAGCGCAATTTAAAGGGTGAGGGTCTACAAAATTCCATTGTCCACAGGCCCATACAAACCTGGATCTGGCCCAGTACAAACCAATATATAGTGGCTGCTTAACTATTAGAGCTGGGACAATGACTAGGTGCATCTAGGAAAGCCATGCTTTCCAGAACTCCCCATACTTATTCTAATCTATGGGCTGTTTGGGCATCACTTTACATGTAGTGGCACTTACAAAGAAGTGTGGACCATTTATCTTTCCTGTTTACTAACCTCATTCTTGGCCCGAAAGCCGCCAACAGCTCTAATACTGTTTGCAAAATCCATTGATAAAGGAAGAGTATGCTATTTGACAACTTTCTTTGGGTGCCAGAAGGGTTTGTATTACTCCTATTAGTCACACTCACTTTATAAAATAAATATATATTCAACCTAATTGTATGGTAGGTATATAATAGAGTAGATATGTAGAACTTTGAAAGTGAATGTTTAAAGAATTTGAACCTCGAAGACATTAGAGGAAAGATTGACAGATTAAATAGATAAATCATTATATAGTTCACAGATAATGGGAAGAGACTAGTTTGAAACAGAAAATAAAGAATAGTTCAAGAACAGCAAATAATAGGAAGGATATGTGAAATGCCGTGGTCTAGTGCTGGTATATTCCGCTCTGTCACTTAATAGGTAAGGCTAATGGAGCACTTCATGCTGTGCGGTTGTGGACTGAAACTTTCAGCGCATACCAGGTAGATAGTGATGTATATTATATAACAAAAATAAAAGAGGACTCCATCTATATAATTTACCTGTAGTCTAGAACAAGGCTTCCCAATCTTTTTCTACTGGGGTCTCATTAGCCTGAACAAGCTGGGCCCTACCTAACCATTGGTCATAACCGATAAATTATAGAACAAAATAAGCACAAAAGGAGAAGGTTGCACCCAGACCACAGTCTTTGCAGCATATAACTGCTTAGGCCACTTACTGTATGTTCCCAGCTGTGCTTTACAAAAATTTAAGTTGTATCTCCCCAGTAAGTTCAACCTCATTGTTTGAGAAGCACTGCTTAAAGTCATGGTATCTCATAGCTCTAGAAAATGAACTTCATATTGACTGAAAGTATATCCGAATTAATAAAACATTGGCTTTTTTAAATTAATCTTTATGTTCATAATCATACCTGTCTGAAGAATTCTTCTAGTAACTGACATGGTCCACCGATGATGGAGGTCCCAGTTTTTAGCTGGATGGCTTATGTCTGCTGTGTGCAAAAGCAGGATAAGGCTTTTGGCTTGTCAATCCTGCAAAGTAAAACAAAAAGTCAATGCACAGAAGGATATCTATAGACAGGGCCAGTGGGCCCTGGCTGTTATACCATAATGGGCCCTGAACATATGGAAGAAAATAAACATTTGGCTGCCTTTGGAGACAATCATTTGCCACTAGGGTCCAATTCTTTTATTCAAAACCTATTTAACTTTATTGATGATATAAGGATTGGGCCTCAAGAATAATTTCCTCTGGTGTGCCCAAGGAACCCTAGTTCAACACTGTCTATAGATAGATTGTTTGATTTATTTATTTTACAGAAATGTAATAAAGTCTTTTCCCTACAGTGTAGACTAAGAAGACCACATGCGTCCATATGGCATGACTGACAGACAATGGAAACTATCCTTTCTAACTTCTAACTTTAAAATCTATTCTATAGAATGAAAATGCATTGCAACACAAATATTTGTAAAATTGGCATTCTACAAATCAGAATCTTTAGTGAATTAATTTGAGAGATTTTTGTAGAATAATGATACTGGAGAGAGAGAGAGAGAGAGAGAGAGAGAAAGAGATACTTTTTCAGGTACTCAAATCATCTTTGATTCGGTAGAATTAATTTGAATCTGAATCAAATATCATCCAAATCAGATCCAAATTAAATTTTAAGAAATTCGCTCATCTTTATTACTAACTCCTTGTGGTGATTTAAGTAGAACACTTAACTTAGTATTTTTATTGATTTAAAGGAACATCAGTAGTAATGATTGAATTTCTTGAAATTTGATTCACACTTGATTCAGCTGAATCAGTGGGGCAGTAAATAAGTTATCCTGAAGAGTTGTGGATGACATTCTGTGGTCTCGTAGAACTGTATGAAGCTCATTTCAAGCTTTTTTATGTCAAGAAAGCATTATTAATCTTAAAGTGACAGCAACATATATGAATAACATAGTTAAGGGTAAAAGTGGGACTGTGATGGTAATAAACAGCCTCTTTAAAAACCGGACTGTAGGATTTTTTTTTAGTTTTTAATAAAATAGCCTGAAAAGTTTTTTGCTTTTTGGATTTGACCCAAGTTTTAGAGAATTTAGGTCAAATTAAATTTAAGACTTGATTTGGTCATCTCTAGAGATGAGCGAACACCTGGATGTTCGGGTTCAAGAAGTTCGGCCGAACTTCCCGAAAATGTTCGGGTTCGGGATCCGAACTCGACCCGAACTTTATCCCGAGCCCGAACCCCATTAAAGTCAATGGGGACCCGAACTTTTCGGCACTAAAAAGGCTGTAAAATAGTCCAGGAACGGGCTAGAGGGCTGCCAAAGGCAGCAAAATGTAGGTAAATCCCATGCAAACAAATGTGGATAGGGAAATGAATTAAAATAAAAAAAAAATAATAAAATTTAACCAATATCAATTGGAGACAGGTTCCACCGCAAGGCATCATGCGTCATATCACTCAACACTGGAGAAGGCCACTTTCAGTTATTTCGGCCCCAGCACCCAGACAGAGGAGAGAGGTCCCACAGCAAGGAATCATGCGTCATATCAACCACCACTGGAGAAGGCCACTCTCAGTTATTTCGGCCCAGCACCCAGACAGAGGAGAGAGGTCACACAGCAAGGAATCATGCGTCATATCAACCACCACCGGAGAAGGTCACTCTCAGTTATTTTGGCCAGCACCCAGACCGAGGAGAGAGGTCCCACAGCAAGAAATCATGCGTCATATCACCCACCACTGGAGAAGGCCACTTTCAGTTATTTCGGCCCAGCACCCAGACCGAGGATACAGGTCCCACAGCAAGGAATCATGCGTCATATCACCCACCACTGGAGAAGGCCACTTTCAGTTATTTCGGCCCAGCACCCAGACCGAGGATACAGGTTCCACAGCAAGGAATCATGCGTCATATCACCCACCATTGGAGAAGGCCACTTTCAGTTATTTCGGCCCAGCACCCAGACAGAGGATACAGGTTCCACAGCAAGGAATCATGCGTCATATCACCCACCACTGGAGAAGGCCACTTTCAGTTATTTCGGCCCAGCACCCAGACAGAGGAGAGAGGTCACACAGCAAGGAATCATGCGTCATATCACCCACCACTGGAGAAGGCCACTTTCAGTTATTTCGGCCCAGCACCCAGACCGAGGATACAGGTTCCACAGCAAGGAATCATGCGTCATATCACCCACCATTGGAGAAGGCCACTTTCAGTTATTTCGGCCCAGCACCCAGACCGAGGATACAGGTTCCACAGCAAGGAATCATGCGTCATATCACCCACCACCGGAGAAGGCCACTCTCAATTTTTTCGGCCCAGCACCCAGACAGAGGAGAGAGGTCCCACAGCAAGGAATCATGCGTCATATCAACCACCACCAGAGAAGGCCACTCTCAGTTATTTCGGCGCCACCACCCAGACAGAGGAGAGGTTCATTCAACTTTGGGTTGCACCGCAAGATCATGGTAAAGTTAAAAAAATGAGGATTCAATAAAGAAGTGCCCCGGAGTACAAGAATATATGGTTGAGGGGAGGCACTTATAAATGTTTATTCTGAACAAGGGAGGCACAGGTCCTTTGGGATCCATGCCTGGTTCATTTTTATAAACGTTAGCTTGTCCACGTTGGCTGTGGACAGGCGGCTGCGTTTGTCAGTAATGACGCCCCTGCCGTGCTGAATACACGTTCAGATAAAACGCTGGCGCCGGGCAGGCCAGCACCTCCAAGGCATAAAATGCTAACTCTGGCCACGTGGACAATTTGGAGACCCAGAAGTTGAATGGGGCCGAACCATCAGTCAGTACGTGGAGGGGTGTGCAGACGTACTGTTCAACCATGTTAGTGAAATGCTGCCTCCTGTTAACATGTTCCGTATCAGGTGGTGGTGCAGTTAGCTGTGGCGTGGAGACAAAACTTTTCCACATTTCTGCCATGCTATCCCTGCCCTCAGAGGAGCTGGCCGTAACACAGCTGCATTGGCGACCTCTTGCTCCTCCTCTGCCTTCACCTTGGGCTTCCACCTGTTCCCCTGTGACATTTGGGAATGCTCTCAGGAGTGCCTCTACCAGCGTGCGCTTGTACTCGCGCATCTTCCTATCACGCTCCAGTGCAGGAAGTAAGGTGGGCACATTGTCCTTGTACCGGGGATCCAGCAGGTTGGCAACCCAGTAGTCCGCACAGGTTAAAATGTGGGCAACTCTGCTGTCGTTGCACAGGCACTGCAGCATGTAGTCGCTCATGTGTGCCAGGCTCCCCAGAGGTAAGGACAAGCTGTCCTCTGTGAGAAGCGTATCGTCATCGTCCTTCATATCCCCCAGCCACGCACCAGTGATGGGCCTGAGCTGTGTCGGGTGCCACCCCGCTGTGAACCTGCTTCATCCTCATCCTCCTCCACCTCCTCCTCATCCTCCTCGTCCTCCAGTAGTGGGCCCTGGCTGGCCACATTTGTACCTGGCCTCTGCTGTTGCAAAAACCTCCCTCTGAGCCACTTCTAACAGACTGGCCTG
Source organism: Bufotes viridis (assembly GCA_033119425.1). Taxonomy (NCBI): domain Eukaryota; kingdom Metazoa; phylum Chordata; class Amphibia; order Anura; family Bufonidae; genus Bufotes; species Bufotes viridis. Next base: position 171,822,490 of record CM065593.1, on the reverse strand, counting down.
AAAGTGCTAAAAATGTCCCTCATCCTCCTCCTCCTCCTCCTGGGCCACCTCCTCTTCCATCATCGCCCTAAGCGTTTTCTCAAGGAGACATAGAAGTGGCATTGTAACGCTGATAACGGTGTCATCGCCACTGGCCATGTTGGTGGAGTACTCGAAACAGCGCAACAGGGCACACAGGTCTCGCATGGAGGCCCAATCATTGGTGGTGAAGTGGTGCTGTTCCGCAGTGCAACTGACGCGTGCGTGCTGCAGCTGAAACTCCACTATGGCCTGCTGCTGCTCGCACAGTCTCTCCAGCATGTGCAAGGTGGAGTTCCACCTGGTGGGCATGTCGCATATGAGGCGGTGAGCGGGAAGGCCGAAGTTCCGCTGTAGCGCAGACAGGCGAGCAGCGGCAGGATGTGAACGCCGGAAGCGCGCACAGACGGCCCTCACTTTATGCAGCAGCTCTGACATGTCAGGGTAGTTGTGAATGAACTTCTGCACCACCAAATTCAGCACATACGCCAGGCAAGGGATGTGCGTCAAACCGGCTAGTCCCAGAACTGCGACGAGATTTCGCCCATTATCGCACACCACCAGGCCGGGCTTGAGGCCCACCGGCAGAAACCACTTGTCGGTCTGTTGTTCAATACCCCGCCACAACTCCTGCGCGGTGTGGGGCCTGTCCCCCAAACATATGAGTTTCAGAATGGCCTGCTGACGCTACCCCGGGCTGTGCTGAAGTTGGTGGTGAAGGTGTGTGGCTGACTGGATGAGCTGGTGGAAGCAGAGAAGGAGGAAGCCGAGTAGGAGGAGGAGGCTACAGGAGGCAAAGAATGATGCCTTGCGATCCTTGGCGGCGGAAGGACGTGCGCCAAGGAACTCTCCACCTGCGGCCCAGCCACCACTACATTTACCCAGTGTGCAGTTAGGAGATATAGCGTCCCTGGCCGTGCTTACTGGTCCACGTATCTGTGGTTAGGTGGACCTTGCCACAGATGGCGCTGCGCAGTGCACACTTGATTTTATCGGATACTTGGTTGTGCAGGGAAGGCACGGCTGTCTTGGAGAAGTAGTGGCGGCTGGGAATAACATACTGTGGGACAGTCATGGACATCAGCTGTTTGAAGCTGTTCAGTGTCCACTCAGCCTGAATGACAGCATTTCAAAGGCCAGTAGTTTAGAAATGCTGGCATTCAGGCCCAGGGCTCGAGGTGTGGCTAGGTGGGAATTTACGCTTTCTCTCCAAGGTTTGTGAGATGGAGAGCTGAATGCTGCCGTGTGACATGGTGGAGATGCTTGGTGACGCAGGTGGTGTTGTCGGTGGCACATCCTCTGTTTGGTGGGCGGCAGGTGCCAACATTCCTCCCGAGGCGGAGGAAGAGGCCGAGGCAGCAGCAGAAGAGGGAGCAGGGGAGCCAGAGTGAGTTCCTTGCTTTTAAGGTGTTTACTCCACTGCAGTTCATGCTTTGCATGTGGAATGCCTGGTCATGCAGGTTGTGCTAAGGTTCAGAACGTTAATGCCTCACTTTAGGATCTGATGGCACAGCGTGCAAACCACTCGGGTCTTGTCGTCAGCACATTGTTTAAAGAAGTGCCATGCCAGGGAACTCCTTGAAGCTGCCTTTGGGGTGCTCGGTCCTTGGTGGCGGTGGCCAGTAGCAGGCGAACTCTCTGGCGGAGGCTGGTCTGCTTTTGCCCCTGCTCCCTCTTTTGCTACGCTGTTGGCTCGGTCTCACCACTGCCTCTTCCTCTGAACTATGAAAGTCAGTGGCACGACCTTCATTCCATGTGGGGTCTAGGACCTCATCGTCCCCTGCATCGTCTTCCACACAGTCTTCCTCCCTGACCTCCTAATCGGTCTGCACACTGCAGAAAGACGCAGCAGTTGGCACCTGTGTTTCAGTCATCATCAGAGACGTGCGGACTCCGATGAGGTGGTATTCCCATGTCCTCATCATCAGGAAACATCAGTGGTTGTGCATCAGTGCATTCTATGTCTTCCACCACTGGGGAAGGGCTAGGTGGATTTCCTTGGGAAACCCTGCCAGCAGAGTCTTCAAACAGCATAAGAGACTGCTGCATAACTTGAGGCTCTGACAGTTTCCCTGATATGCATGGGGGTGATGTGACTTACTGATCGGCTTGGTTTTCAGGTGCCACCTGTGCGCTTTCTGCAGAAGACTGGGTGGGAGATAATGTTGTGAACATGCTGGATCCACTGTCGGCCACCCAATTGACTAGCGCCTGTACCTGCTCAGGCCTTACCATCCTTAGAACGGCATTGGGCCCCACCAAATATCGCTGTAAATTCTGGCGGGTACTGGATCCTGAGGTAGTTGGTTCACTAGGACGTGTGGCTGTGGCAGAATGGCCACGTCCTCTCCCAGCACCAGAGGGTACACTAACACCACCACGATCACGGCCCGCGTCCCTTACTAGATGTTTTCCTCATTGTTACCGCTCACCAAGCACCACAATAAGAAAATATATATATTTGGCCCAATGTATTGATTTCAAATTTAGGCCTTTTTTACAGGCACCTAACGCTATCTGCCTATTTGTTTATGTAGCGTATTACACTAATCCAGGCACAGCAGTAACCACTGATTTAGGGGAATATCTCTTTTAGGGCTAGTATTTAGGCCCTGGATGAAAGGTATCCTTTTATGGACAGATTTACACTTGGCCTGCAACAGCTGGGACAACAGATTCAGGGTATTGCTATTTTGGCAATTGAATTTCACCCCAGAACAAATTATATGTTTTGACGGACACTATGAAACGTGACCTGCAACAGTTGGGACACCAGATTCAGGGTATTGCTATTTTGGCAGATTAATTTCACCCCAGAACAAAATATATGTTTTGGCAGACACTATGAAATCTGGCCTGCAACGGCTGGGACACCAGATTCAGGGTATTGCTATTTTGGCAGATTGAATTTCACCGTAGAACAAAATATATGTTTTGACAGACACTATGAAATCTGGCCTGCAACAGCTGGGACACCAGATTCAGGGTATTGCTATTTTGGCAGATTAATTTCACCCCAGAACAAAATATATGTTTTGGCGGACACTATTCTATTTTGCCAGCCACAGTTGAAACCACTAGATTTATGGCATTGCTATTTTGGCAATTGAATTTCACCCCAGAACAAAATATATGTTTTGACGGACACTATGAAACGTGGCCTGCAACAGCTGGGACACCAGATTCAGGTTATTGCTATTTTGGCAATTGAATGTCACCCCAGAACAAAATATATGTTTTGCAAGACACTAAGACACTATGAATCCTGGCCTGCAACAGCTGGGACACCAGATTCAGGGTATTGCTATTTTGGCAATTGAATGTCACCCCAGAACAAAATATATGTTTTGCAAGACACTATGAAACGTGGCCTGCAACAGCTGGGACACCAGATTCAGGGTATTGCTATTTTGGCAATTGAATGTCACCCCAGAACAAAATATATGTTTTGCAAGACACTATGAATCCTGGCCTGCAACAGCTGGGACACCAGATTCAGGGTATTGCTATTTTGGCAATTGAATGTCACCCCAGAACAAAATATATGTTTTGACGGACACTATGAAACGTGGCCTGCAACAGCTGGGACACCATATTCAGGGTATTGCTATTTTGGCAATTGAATGTCACCCCAGAACAAAATATATGTTTTGCAAGACACTATGAATCCTGGCCTGCACCAGCTGTGACACCAGATTCAGGGTATTGCTATTTTGGCAGATTAATTTCACCCCAGAACAAAATATATGTTTTGGCAGACAATATGAAATCTGGCCTGCAACAGCTGGGACACCAGATTCAGGGTATTGCTATTTTGGCAGATTAATTTCACCCTAGAACAAAATATATGTTTTGACAGACACTATGAAATCTGGCCTGCAACAGCTGGGACACTCAGATTCAGGGTATTGCTATTTTGCCAGATTAATTTCACCCCAGAACAAAATATATGTTTTGGCGGACACTATAAAATTTTGCCACCCACAGCTGAAACCACTGATTTATGGTATTGCTATTTTGGCAATTAAATTTCACCACAGAAAATAATCTATCCTTTGCCAGACAGCAGACAGTATTATACTTGTCTAGCCAAAGCTGGAACACCAGATTTAGGGGATTGGTATTTGGGCAATTGTATTTAACCCCTTAATAAAATATAGAAATTGCTATCCTGAGTTTCTAGGGGTGACAATTAGCACAGCCAAGCCCCTGATGTAGGATATAGCAAAAAAACTAGTATTGATGGATTGATGGACTTGGTGGCAGCTTCTTCTGGTGCACCACAAGTCACAAAATGGCCGCCGATCAACCCAGAAAATGAGTGACAGAAAAACGCTCTGTGCAGCCTAAAAACCAGTTAGCAAGTAACTAGCAGAAGTTCAATCATTCACAGCTGTAGATCGATCCGTTCATTAGGTGCTGTTGCTGACTTTTCCCTGCCTAATCTCGCCCTCACAGAAGCTGCGTCCTCTCCCTACACTAATCAGAGCAGTGTGACGTGCTACGTGACTCCAGCTTAAATAGAGGCTGGGTCACATGCTGCACTTGGCCTATCACAGCCATGCCATTAGTAGGCATGGCTGTGTTGGGCTCTTAGGGCAAGAAGTAAAACGCTAGCTGATTGGCTGCTGTGCAGCTCTTCAGAAAGCGGGAAGAAATCGCCGAACAACGGACCCGAACCCGAACTTTTTTGAAAATGTCCGGGTTCGGGTCCTTGTCCCGGACACCCCAAAATTCGGTACGAACCCAAACAATGCTCGAACTGTTCGCTCAACACTATTCAGAAGTGATCAGAGAATATATTTTTCTTGTTGGACTGAAATACGCCCCTAGTACAGTTGAGCGAACACCTGGATGTTTGGGTACGAGAAGTTCGGCCGAACTTCAGGAAAATGTTCGGGTTCGGGATCCGAACTCAACCCGAACTTCACCCCGAACCCAAACCCCATTGAAGTCAATGGGGACCCGAACTTTTGGGCACTAAAAAGGCTGTAAAATAGCCCTGGAAGGGCTAGAGGGCTGCAAAATGCTTCAAAATGTAGTTAAATACCCTGCAAACAAATGTGGACAGGGAAATGACTTAAAATTAAATAAATAAAAATTAACCAATATCAATTGGCAAGTTGGAGGAGGAGGTGGAATAGGAGGTTGGGGTGGCGTCAGGTGGGAATGCTATGGGAGTTGAAGTTCTCATCACAGCCAAAAAGTATTCATTTCTGCCAGCAGTGTCACAGGCCTCACTCACAGACTCAGGCCAATGGCAACCATACATGGGAGTTGAAGTTCACATCACAGCCAAGAAGGAACCATGTCTGCCTGCAGGGCCCCAGGCCTCATTCAAACATTCATGCCCATGGCACCCACAAAGAGGAGAGTTACAATCATGCCAAAATAGTATTGATTTCACCCAGTAGTGACACAGGTCTCATTCACTAATTCAGGACCATGGCACCCGCAAAGAGGAGAGCGGTCCCGAAACAGCAACACAGGCCTCAGGTCAACCTGCAATGGAACAGGCCATTATCATTTATGTAGACCCCTTACACCCAGACAGAGGAGATGTCATTTGACAGTAAAAAGAGGTTAATGTCTACCACCAATACAGCAGGCGATGAAACAAAATATAGGCCCCTGACAACCAGACAATGTAGAGGTCATTTGACAGTATAAAGAGTTTAGTGCAGCAGGTGATTAACAGAATTTTAGGCCCCTGACACCCAGACAGAGGAGAGGTTCATTCAACTTGGGGTTGCCCACAAAATAATGGTACACTTAAAAAAAAGAGGATTCAATAAAGAAGTGCCCTGGAGTACAAGAATGTATGGTTGAGGGCGAGACAGTTATAAATGTCTATTCTGCACAAGGTACGGACAAGTCCTGTGGGTTACATGCCTGGTTCATTTTAATGAACAGGAGTTTGTCCACGTTGGCTGTGGACAGGTGGCTGCGTTTGTCTGTAATGACGCCCCCTGCCGTGCTAAATACACGTTCAGACAATACACTGGCTGCAGGGCCGGCCAGCACCTCCAAGGCATAAAGTGCAAGCTCTGGCCATGTGGACAATTTGGAGACCCAGAAGATGAATGGGGCAGAACCATCAGTCAGTACGTGGAGGCGTGTGCACATGTACTGTTCCACCATGTTGTTGAAATGCTGCCTCCTGCTAACACGTTCCCTATCAGCTGGTGGTGCAGTTTGCTGTGGCGCGGTGACAAAACTTTTCCACATCTCGGCCATGCTAACCCTGCTGTCTGAGGAGCTGGCCGTGACACAGCTGTGTTGGCGACCTCTTCCTCCTCCGCCTCTGCCTTCGCCCTGTGCTTCCACTTGTCCCACCGTGTCAGTTGGGAATGCCCTCAGGAGCTCGTCTACCAGAGTGCACTTGTAGTCGTGCATCTTCCTATCACGCTCCATTATGGGAATTAAGGTGGGCATGTTGTCCTTGTACCGGGGATCCAGCAGGGTGGCAACCCAGCAGTCAGCACAAGTTAAAATGTGGGTAACTCTGCTGTCGTTGCGCAGACACTGCAGCATGTAGTCGCTCATGTGTGCCAGGCTGCTCAGAGGTAATGATAAGCTGTCCTCTGTAGGTGGTGTATTGTCTGTGTCCTCCATATCCCCCAGCCACGCTCCAGTGATGGCCCTGAGCTGCGTAGGGTTCCTCCTCCTCCTCCTCTACCTCACTCCTCCAGAAGTGTGCCCTGGCTGTCCACATGTGTACCTGGCCTCTGCTGGTGCCACCTCTTCCTCCTCCTCCTGTGCCGCATCCTCTTCCATCATCGCCGTAATATTTTTTCAAGGAGAGATAGAAGAGGTATTGTAATGCTAACAACGGTGTCATCAGCACTGTCCATGTTGGTTGAGTACTCCAAAGACCTGCAACAAGGTACACAGGTCTCGCATGCAGGCCCAGTCACTGGTGGTGAAGTGATGCTGATCCGCAGAGCGATTGACCCGTGCATACTGCATCTGAAACTCCACTATCGCCCGCTGCTGCTCGCACAGTCTCTCCAGCATATGCAAGGTGGAGTTCCACCTGGTGGGCATGTCGCATATAAGACAGTGAGCCAGGAAGGTCGAGGTTACGCTGCAGCGCAGACAGGCGAGCAGCAGCAGGGTGAGAACGCTGAAAGTGCGCCCATATGGACCGCACTTCAGCAGCAGCTCTGACATGTCTGGGTAGTTTTTAAGAAACTTCTGCACCACCAGATTCAGCACATGCGCCAGGCAAGGGATGTGCGTCAAACAGCTAGTCCCAGAGCTGCAACGAGATTTCGCCCATTATCTGCACACCACCAGGCTGGGCTTGACGCTCACCTGCAGCAACCACTCATCAGTCTGCTGTTCTATGCCCCTCCAAAGCTCCTGTGCGGTGTGGGGTTTGTCACCCAAACACATGAGTTTTAAAATCACCTGCTGACCTTTACCCTGGGCTGTGCTGAAGTTGGGGATGAGGTTCTTTCGATGACCAGATGTGGGGGTGGTAGAAGAGGAGTAGAAGGAGGAGGAGGAGGATGCAGAGTAGGAGGAGGAAGCAACAGGAGGCAACGAATAATGCCCTGCGATCCTCGGTGGTGGAAGGACATGCGCCAAACCGCTATCCGCCTCGGGCCCAGCCGCCACTATGTTTAACCAGTGTGCAGTTAGGACGATATAGTGACCCTGGCCGTGCTTACTGGTCCATGTATCTGTGGTTATGTGGACCTTGCCACAGATGGAGCTGCGCAGCGCACACTTGATTTTATCCTCCACTTGGTTGTGCAGGGAAGGGACGGCTCACCTGGAAAAGTAGTGGCGGCTGGGAACAACGTACTTGGGGGACAGCCACCACCATCAGCTGTTTGAAACAGTCCGTCTCCACCAGACGGAATGACAGCATTTCAAAGGCAAGTAATTTTGAAATGCTGGCATTCAGGGCCAGGGCTCCAGGGTGGGTAGGTGGGTGTTTCCTCCTTCTCTCCAATGTTTGGGAGATGGACAGCTGAATGCTGCCGTGTGACATGGTGGAGATGCTTGGTGATGGTGTCGTATGTGGTGGTGTTGGTGGAACATCCTCTGTTTGCTGGTCGCCAGGTGCCACGGTTACGCCATAGGTGGAGGGAGAGGCCGAGCCAGCAGCAGAAGAGGGAGCAGGAGGAGCATGAGAGAGTTCCTTGTTTTTAAGGTGTTTACTCCATTGCAGTTCATGCTTTGCATGTAGATGCCTGGTCATGCAGGTTGTGCTCAGGTTAAGAACGTTTATGCCTCGCTTCAGGCTCTGATGGCACAACATGCAAACCACTTGTGTCTTGTCGTCAGGACATTGTGTGAAGAACTGCCACGCAAATGAACTCCTTGGAGCAGGCCTTGGTGTGCTCGGTGCGGTGGACAGTCGCAGGTGTACTGTCTCTGGAACGGCCGCTGCACTTTTGCACCCTGCTCCCTCTTTTGCTGTGCTGTTGCCTCTGTGCAACCACTGCCTCTTCCTCAGAACTGCATGCCTCACTAGCACGACCTTCAGTCAAGTCTGGGTGTAGGACTTAATCATCCTCCACATCATCTTCCACCTATTTATGAACCCTGCCCTCCTCGTCGGTCTGCACATTGCAGAAAGCCACAGCAGTTGGCACCTGTATTTCATCATCAGAGACGTTTTTTGGCGGTATTCCCATGTCCTCATCCTACACCAAAAATGGTTGAGCATCAATGCATTCAAGGTATTCCTCTACTGGGGCAGGGCTAGGTGGATGAGCCGGGAAAACCCTGCCAACAGAGTCATCAAAAAGCATGAGACTTTCCTGCATGATTTGGGGCTCTGACTACTTGGCTGATTTGCAAGGGAGTGAGGTGGAAGACTCATGGGCATGGGCTGCAGGTGCCAACTCTGACCATTCTGCAGAGGACTGGGTGTTAGATACTGTGAAGGAACTGGAGCCACTCAATCTACTATCGCCTGTACATCTTCTGGCTTCACCATCCGTAGAGCGGCATTTGGGCCTATCAAATAACGCTGCAGATTCTGTCGCCTACTCGCACCAGAGGAAGGTGTTTGACTTGGACCGGTAGTTGGCGCTGAACGGCCACGTCCTCTCCCAGCAACAGGAGCTCCACCAACACCCCCACGACCATGCCCACGTTCCTTATTTGATGTTCATCCATCAGTTAATAGCATTCATCTCCACCAAGTGTAAATTTGGTCTGCCACTCGTCGACAATTGTTCGCTAAGGCACCCGTGTCATAAAAATGCTCTGTGGACCCAGAATAATGCTTTTTGTGCCCAAAATACACTGATTCTCAATTTCTGTGAAATGTAAAAATATTTGCTACTACTGTATGACACAAGTGGTTTGTGGAACCAGAACAAGTATTTTGGTCAATAAAATACAGAAAATACAGTATTTGACTGTTGTAAATTGAAATTAATTATTTATACGACGGATGCACAACTGTTTTTCGGCCTAAAACACAGTTTTATTCAATGAAACCCCAAAATGCATTTAAATTAGATATTTATACCATGTATGTACAACTGCTTTGTGAAGCAAGAATATAGCTTTTTTCACACAAAAAAGAATAATGCACTATTTCTCAGCTGTAATGTGAAATCGTATTTAAGCTGTGTATTTCAAGATGCTCTGTGGATCAGGATTACCACTCTTTTGTCAAAAAAATACACTTATGCTGTATTTCAGAGCAGCAATGTAAAATAGGTGGCTGTAAAACAAAGAAGCACTATTTCAATGCAGAAACATAAAATATGTCGTTGGACGGTGTATGCAGAACTGTTTTGTGGACAAGGAATATGTTTTTTCCCCCAAAATTACATGGATTCTCTATTTCACCGCAGAAATGTCAAATTTATATTTTGGCGGTGTAAAATAGGCTTGGTGGATCAGGATACACTGATGCACTAGCTGAAATGAAATATACGGTTTAGTGCATTGTATGCACAAGTGCTCTGTGGCACCACAGATCCCATGCTAGACAAATAGACTATGTCACCCCTTAAATATACAAAAGGCAATATAGGGGACTTGCGCAGCCAGAAAAAGTTTTTTTCCTTCATTGAGCTACAAAATAGGATTAGGCTGATGTCGCTGGCAGGCTGGCAGACATGCAGCACACTGCAGAGCATAAAATGGCCACGACCCCCACCTCAGTAACAGATGGATTACAAAAAAAATCTCAATGGCTGTGGCTGGGTACAGAAATGTTGGATTGCTGAGGCTCCCTCCCTCTCTATGTGCTGTATCTTGTGGATTAAGGTTGCACAGGTTCTTCAGATTTCTGCCATATTCTGTCCCTGATCGCACCAGCAGCAACCTTGATCTAATCTCAATTGAGCAGACTGACGTGCGGCACTACGTGACTCCAGCTTATAAAGAGGCTGGGTCACAAGCTGCACTCAGCCAATCACAGCCATGCCATTAGTAGGCATGGCTGTGATGGCTTCTTAGGGCAAGAAGTAAAACGCTTGCTGATTGGTTGCAGCCCTTCAGAAAGAGGGAAGAAATCGCCGAACAACGGACCTGAACACAAACTTTTTTGAAAATGTTCAGGTTCGGGTCCGTGTCCCGAACACCCCAAAATTCGGTACGAACCCGAACTTTACAGTTCGGGTTCGCTCAACTCTAGCCCCTATACATTTTTCACCAGAAATAACTGCAACAGTGCAGTGCGTATATATTTTTTCTTTTTTTTTACTGTAATACGCCCCTATACACTTTTAGCAGAAATAACTGCGAATGTGCAGTGCGTATATATTTTTCTTTTTTTACTGTAATACGCCCCTATACACTTACACCAGCAATAACTGCAACAGTGCAGTGCCTATATATTTTTCTTTTTGCACTGAAATACACCCCTCTACGCTTTCAACAGAAATAACTGCAGAAGTGAACTGAGAATATATTTTTCTTGTACTTCTGAATAAGATACTAAGATATAAGCCACTAAAGGCTTTTCAACATAACACTTGCAGCCCAATAACAAAAAGCTGGAATGACAGAGCTGTCTAATGACTATTTGGATCCCCAAATAATCTTTCCCTGCACTTGTAAATCACTTTCCTATCAATGTCCCTAGCGCCTTCTGACGTCTCTCCTTGCACTAAAATGCTGTGAAATGATCCCTTCCTATCCTTTCCCTGCACTTTTACATCGTTTTTTCTGTCTTTTTTTTCCCACAATCTTTTTTCAACTTGCTGTCCCTAGCGCATTTACACATCTGTCCCTGCACTCTGAATGCAAGATGGGTTCCGTATTTATAAGGCTGCGACATCACCGGGCTGGCTGGTTGCTGATTGGCAGCATTCAGGCATGTCAATATGGGTGATCCCACCTTGCCCCATGTCCTCAGTCCTCACATGTGTAGCCACCATTTTAGAAAAATTGCGATTCGTTACCAGGAAGCGGGAGGAAATTCGCATTAGTTGCGAATCAAATTTTTCCTGAAATTCTAAATAAATTCCACTTCGTCAGCTTCAATTTTATCATCTCTAATAATAACTTCGGAAATTGATTTATACTGTAAAAAAAACATTTCCCGAACTCGGGTTCGGTTCCAAGGTACTTCGCAAAGTAATAACTTCGGCTCATCGAAGCCAATGCATTCTAATACTGTATGGAGTGCTCGCTCCGTACAGTATTGAAACAAAGTTTTGTGCGAATCGACTTTGGATGTTTCATCTTAAGTCAATTTGCTCATCCCTAATAGTTGGTATTGCCATATTCATAACAAGCTTCACTACTAGAGTTGAGCGAACACCTGGATGTTCGGGTTCGACGAGTTCGGCCGAACTTTCGAAAAATGTTCGGGTTCGGGATCCGAACTCGACCCGAACTTCATCCCGAACCCGAACCCCATAGAAGTCAATGGGGACCCGAACTTTTGGGCACTAAAAAGGCTGTAAAACACACCCGGAAAGGGCTAGAGGGCTGCAAAAGGCAGCAAAATGTAGTTAAATCCCCTGCAAACAAATGTAGATAGGGAAATTATGAGTTAACATAAAATAAATAAAAATTAAACAATATTAATTGGAGTGAGGTCCCATAGCACAGAATCGACTTCACCATCCGTAGAGCAGCATTTGGGCCTATCAAATAACGCTGCAGATTCTGTCGCCTACTTGCACCAGAGGAAGGTGTTTGATTTGGAGCGTAGTTGGCACTGAACGGCCACGCCCTCTCCCAGCAACAGGAGCTCCACCAACACCACCACTGCACTCATGCCCACGTCCCTTATTTGATGTTCACCCACCAAGCTAAAAGATTGGTCTCTCTCCGGTGTCAATTTACCTGCCACTAGTCGACAATTACGTTCGCTAAGGCAGTGCCCGTGTCATAAAAAATGCTCTGTGGACCCAGAATAATGTTTTTTGTGCCCAAAATACACTGATTCTCAATTTCTGTGCGGAAATGTAAAAAAATAATTTGCCACGCTGTATGCACAAGTGGTTTGTGGAACAAGATCAAGTATTTTTGCAATAAAATACAGAAAATAAGTATTTTACTGCTGTAAATTGAAATTAACTATCTATACGCCGGATGCACAACTGTTTTTTCGCCTAAAACACGGCTTTTATTCAATGAAACCCCAAAATGCTGTTTTTAACTGTTAACATTAACAGTAGATATTTATACTATGTATGTACAACTGCTTTGTGAAGCAAGAATATAGCTTTTTCACACAAAAAGAATAATGCACTATTTCTCAGCTGTAATGTGAAATCAGTATTTAAGCTGTTGTATTTCAAGATGCTCTGTGGATCAGGATTACCACTCTTTTGTCAAAAAATACACTTATGCTGTATTTCACAGCAGCAATGTAAAATAGGTGGTTGTAATGTGTATTTCAGACTGTTTGGTGGACCTTGAATAACGTATTTTTCTATAAAAACAAAGAAGCACTATTTCCATGCAGAAATATAAAATATGTCGTTGGACGGTGTATGCAGAACTGTTTTGTGGACAAGGAATATGTTTTTCCCCAAAATTACATGGATTCTCTATTTCACCACAGAAATGTCAAATGTATGGTCTTGGTGGATCAGGATGAACACTTTTTTTTACTAAAATACACTGATGCACTAGCTGAAATGGAATATACGGTTTAGTGCATTGTATGCACAAGTGCTCTGTGGCACCACAGATCCCAGGCTAGACAAATGGACTATGTCACCCTTAAATATACAAAAGGCAATATAGGGGACTTGAGCAGCCAGGAAAAAGTTTTTTCCTTCATTGAGCTACAAAATAGGATTAGGCTGATGTCGCTGGCAGGCTGGCAGACATGCAGTACACTGCAGAGCCTAAAATAGCCACCGACCCCACCTCAGTAACAGATGGATTACAAAAAAATCTCCATGGCAGTGGCTGGGTACAGAAATGTTGGATTGCTGAGGCTCCCTCCCTCTCTATGTGCTGTATCTTGTGGATTAAGGTTGCACAGGTTCTTCAGATTTCTGCCCTATTCTGTCCCTGATCGCACCAGCAGCAACCTTGCTCTAATCTCAATTCAGCAGACTGACGTGCGGCACTACGTGACTCCAGCTTATAAAGAGGCTGGGTCACATGCTGCACTCAGCTAATCACAGCCATGCCATTAGTAGGCATGGCTGTGATGGCTTCTTAGGGCAAGAAGTAAAACGCTTGCTGATTGGCTGCTGTGCAGCCCTTCAGAAAGTTGGAAGAAATCGCCGAACAACGGACCAGAACCCAAACTTTTTGAAAATGTTCAGGTTCGGGTCCGTGTCCCGAACACCCCAAAATTTGGTACAGAACCCGAACTATACAGTTCGGGTTCGCTCAACTCTAGCCCCTATACATTTTTCACCAGAAATAACTGCAACAGTGCAGTGCGTATATATTTTTCTTTTTTTACTGTAATACGCCCTATACACTTTTAGCAGAAATAACTGCGAATGTGCAGTGCGTATATATTTTTCTTTTTTTACTGTAATACGCCCCTATACACTTACACCAGCAATAACTGCAACAGTGCAGTGCCTATATATTTTTCTTTTTGCACTGAAATACACCCCTCTACGCTTTCAACAGAAATAACTGCAGAAGTGAACTGAGAATATATTTTTCTTGTACTTCTGAATAAGATACTAAGATATAAGCCACTAAAGGCTTTTCAACATAACACTTTGCAGCCCAATAACAAAAAGCTGGAATGACAGAGCTGTCCAATGACTATTTGGATCCCCAAATAATCTTTCCCTGCACTTGTAAATCACTTTCCTATCAATGTCCCTAGCGCCTTCTGACGTCTCTCCTTGCACTAAAATGCTGTGAAATGATCCCTTCCTATCCTTTCCCTGCACTTTTACATCGTTTTTTCTGTCTTTTTTTTCCCACAATCTTTTTTCAACTTGCTGTCCCTAGCGCATTTACACATCTGTCCCTGCACTCTGAATGCAAGATGGGTTCCGTATTTATAAGGCTGCGACATCACCGGGCTGGCTGGTTGCTGATTGGCAGCATTCAGGCATGTCAATATGGGTGATCCCACCTTGCCCCATGTCCTCAGTCCTCACATGTGTAGCCACCATTTTAGAAAAATTGCGATTCGTTACCAGGAAGCGGAGGAAATTCGCATTAGTTGCGAATCAAATTTTCCTGAAATTCTAAATAAATTCCACTTCGTCAGCTTCAATTTTATCATCTCTAATAATAACTTCGGAAATTGATTTATACTGTAAAACATTTCCGAACTCGGGTTCGGTTCCAAGGTACTTGCAAAGTAATAACTCGGCTCATCGAAGCCAATGCATTCTAATACTGTATGGAGTGCTCGCTCCGTACAGTATTGAAACAAAGTTTTGTGCGAATCGACTTTGGATGTTTCATCTTAAGTCAATTTGCTCATCCCTAATAGTTGGTATTGCCATATTCATAACAAGCTTCACTACTAGAGTTGAGCGAACACCTGGATGTTCGGGTTCGACGAGTTCGGCCGAACTTTCGAAAATGTTCGGGTTCGGGATCCGAACTCGACCCGAACTTCATCCCGAACCCGAACCCCATAGAAGTCAATGGGGACCCGAACTTTTGGGCACTAAAAAGGCTGTAAACACACCCGGAAAGGGCTAGAGGGCTGCAAAAGGCAGCAAAATGTAGTTAAATCCCCTGCAAACAAATGTAGATAGGGAAATTATGAGTTAACATAAAATAAATAAAAATTAAACAATATTAATTGGAGTGAGGTCCCATAGCACAGAATCAGGCTTCAAGTCACCCACCAATGGAGAAGGTCACTTACTATTATTTTGACCACAGCACCCAGACAAAGGAGAGAGGTCCCACAGCAGAGAACCAGGCATCATATCACCCACCACAGGAGTAGGCCACCATTTAGTTACTTTGACCCCTACACCCAGACGGAGGAGAGAGGTTACACAGCAGAGAATCAGGCATTTAGATCACCCACCACAGGAGTAGGCCCCCATTGAATCAGACCCTGGCAACCATGTCAGATGGCACAACCATCAGCTTTATATCAATCAGCACAGGAGAAGGCGACTTTGAAAGACTTTGACCCCTACACCCAGATGGAGGAGAGAGGTTTCACAGCAGAGAATCAGGCATCATATCAACCACCACAGGAGAAGCCACCATTTAGTTACTTTGACCCTGCACCCAGGAAGAGGAGAGAGGCACCACAGCACATATTCTGGCATCATATCAGCCACCACAGGAGAAGCCACCATTGAGTTACTTTGACCCCTGCACCCAGGAAGAGGAGAGAGGCCCCACAGCACATATTCTGGCATCATATCAGCCACCACAGGAGAAGCCACCATTGAGTTACTTTGACCCCTGCACCCAGGAAGAGGAGAGAGGCCCCACAGCACATATTCTGGCATCATATCACCCACCACAGGAGTAGGCCACCATTTAGTTACTTTGACCCTACACCCAGACGGAGGAGAGAGGTTACACAGCAGAGAATCAGGCATTTAGATCACCCACCACAGGAGTAGGCCACCATTGAATCAGACCCCGGCAACCATGTCAGATGGCACAAGCATAAGCTTTATATCAATCAGCACAGGAGAAGGCGACTTTGACAGACTTTGACCCCTACACCCGGACGGAGGAGAGAGGTTTCAAAGCAGAGAATCAGGCATTTAGATCACCCACTACAGGAGTAGGCCCCAATTTAATGGGACCCCGGCAACCATGTCAGATGGCACAACCATCAGCTTCATATCAATCAGCACAGGAGAAGGCGACTTTGAAAGACTTTGACCCCTACACCCAGATGGAGGAGAGAGGTTTCACAGCAGAGAATCAGGCATTTAGATCACCCACCACAGGAGTAGGCCCCCATTGAATCAGACCCTGGCAACTATGTCAGATGGCACAACCATCAGCTTTATATCAATCAGCACAGGAGAAGGCGACTTTGAAAGACTTTGACCCTACACCCAGATGGAGGAGAGAGGTTTCACAGCAGAGAATCAGGCATCATATCAACCACCACAGGAGAAGCCACCATTTAGTTACTTTGACCCCTGCACCCAGGAAGAGGAGAGAGGCCCCACAGCACATATTCTGGCATCATATCAGCCACCACAGGAGAAGCCACCATTGAGTTACTTTGACCCCTGCACCCAGGAAGAGGAGAGAGGCCCCACAGCACATATTCTGGCATCATATCAGCCACCACAGGAGAAGCCACCATTGAGTTACTTTGACCCCTGCACCCAGGAAGAGGAGAGAGGCCCCACAGCACATATTCTGGCATCATATCACCCACCACAGGAGTAGGCCACCATTTAGTTACTTTGACCCCTACACCCAGACGGAGGAGAGAGGTTACACAGCAGAGAATCAGGCATTTAGATCACCCACCACAGGAGTAGGCCACCATTGAATCAGACCCCGGCAACCATGTCAGATGGCACAAGCATAAGCTTTTATATCAATCAGCACAGGAGAAGGCGACTTTGACAGACTTTGACCCCTACACCCGGACGGAGGAGAGAGGTTTCAAAGCAGAGAATCAGGCATTTAGATCACCCACTACAGGAGTAGGCCCCAATTTAATGGGACCCCGGCAACCATGTCAGATGGCACAACCATCAGCTTCATATCAATCAGCACAGGAGAAGGCGACTTTTGAAAGACTTTGACCCCTACACCCAGATGGAGGAGAGAGGTTTCACAGCAGAGAATCAGGCATCATATCAACCACCACAGGAGAAGCCACCATTTAGTTACTTTGACCCCTGCACCCAGGAAGAGGAGAGAGGCCCCACAGCACATATTCTGGCATCATATCAGCCACCACAGGAGAAGCCACCATTGAGTTACTTTGACCCCGCACCCAGGAAGAGGAGAGAGGCACCACAGCACATATTCAGGCATCATATCACACACCACAGGAGAAGGCCTCTTTCAGTGATTTAGGCCTTTGGACCCAGACAGAGGAGAGAGGCACCACAGCACATATTCTGGCATCATATCAGCCACCACAGGAGAAGCCACCATTGAGTTACTTTGACCCCTGCACCCAGGAAGAGGAGAGAGGCCCCACAGCACATATTCTGGCATCATATCAGCCACCACAGGAGAAGCCACCATTTAGTTACTTTGACCCCTTCACCCAAACAGAGGAGAGAGGTTCCACATCAGAGAATCAGGCATCATATCAACCACCACAGGAGTAGGCCACAATTTAATGGGACCCTCGGCAACCATGTCAGATGGCACAACCATCAGCTTCATATCAATCAGCACAGGAGAAGGCGACTTTGAAAGACTTTGATCCCTACACCCAGACGGAGGAGAGAGGTTTCACAGCAGAGAATCAGGCATTTAGATCACCCACCACAGGAGTAGGCCCCCATTGAATCAGACCCTGGCAACCATGTCAGATGGCACAACCATCAGCTTTATATCAATCAGCACAGGAGAAGGCGACTTTGAAAGACTTTGACCCCTACACCCAGATGGAGGAGAGAGGTTTCACAGCAGAGAATCAGGCATCATATCAACCACCACAGGAGAAGCCACCATTTAGTTACTTTGACCCCTGCACCCAGGAAGAGGAGAGAGGCACCACAGCACATATTCTGGCATCATATCAGCCACCACAGGAGAAGCCACCATTGAGTTACTTTGACCCCTGCACCCAGGAAGAGGAGAGAGGCCCCACAGCACATATTCTGGCATCATATCAGCCACCACAGGAGAAGCCACCATTTAGTTACTTTGACCCCTTCACCCAAACAGAGGAGAGAGGTTCCACATCAGAGAATCAGGCATCATATCAACCACTACAGGAGTAGGCCACAATTTAGTTTATTTGACCCCTGCACCCAGGAAGAGGAGAGAGGCCCCACAGCACATATTCTGGCATCATATCACACACCACAGGAGAAGGCCTCTTTCAGTGATTTAGGCCTTTGGACCCAGACAGAGGAGAGAGGTCAGAGATTAGCTTCATATCCCCCAGCACAGCAGAAGACCGCTTTATTTGACTTAGGCCTCAGCACCCAGACAGAAGACAGAGGTAGCATGGCAGAGGTTATGGCTTCATGTCACCCAGTTAGTTTAACCGGCCACTTTCATCTGGTTAGCCCCGGCGCCCAGACAGAGAAGAGTTTCATTCAACTGTGGGTTTCATAAAATTTGTATCAAATAAAGAAGTGGCCCGTAGCACAACAAGACATGTTTTAGGCAGTTAATAAGGACTACTCTGCACAAGGGAGGGACAGGTCCTGTGGGATCCATGCCTGGTTCATCTTTATGAAGGTCAGCTTGTCCACGTTGGCTGTGGACAGGCGGCTGCGCTTGTCAGTAATGACGCCCTGCCGTGCTGAATACGCGCTCAGATAAAACGCTGGCCGCCGGGCAGGAAAGCACCTCCAAGGCATAACATGCTAACTCTGGCCACGTGGACAATTTCGAAACCCAGTAGTTGAATGGGGCCGAACCATCCGTCAGGATGTGGAGGGGTGTGCAGACATACTGTTCAACCATGTTAGTGAAATGCTGCCTCCTGCTAACACGTTCCGTATCAGGTGTCGGTGCAGATAGCTGTGGCGTGGAGACAAAACTTTTCCACATTTCTGCCATGCTAACCCTGCCCTCAGATGAGCTGGCCGTGACACAGCTGCGTTGGCGACCTCTTGCCACTCCTCTGCCTTCACCTTCCACCTGTTCCCCTGTGACATGTGGGAATGCTCTCAAGAGCGCCTATCAGCGCAGTGCTTGTACTGCAAGCATCTTACGGTCGCGCTCCAGTTCAGGAATTAAAGTGGGCACATTGTCTTTATACCGGGATCCAGCAGGGTGGCCACCCAGTAGTCTGCACACGTTAAAACGTGGGCAACTCTGCTGTCGCTGCGCAGGCATTGGAGCATATATTCGCTCATGTGGGCCAGGCTACCCATGGGTAAGGACAAGCTGTCCTCTGTGGGAGGCGTATCGTCATCGTCCACCGTATCCCCCCAGCCACGCACCAGTGATGGGCCTGGGCTGCCACCCCGCTGTGAACTTGCGCCATCCTCGTCCCCTCCACCTCCTCCTCCTCATCCTCCTCGTCCTCCAGTACAGTGCCTTGGCTGGCGACTCTGTGAACCTGTCCTCTGCTGCTTAAACAAACCTCCCTCTGAGCCAATTCGAACAGACTGGCCCGAAAGTGTTAGAAACGAGCCCTCATCCTCCTCCTCCTCCCTCCACCTGGGCCACCTCCTCTAACATCATTGCCCTAAGTGTTTTCTCAAGGAGACATAGAAGTGGTATTGTAACGCTGATAACAGTGTCATCGCCACTGGCCATGTTGGTGGAGTACTCGAAACAGCGCAGCAGGGCACACAGGTCTCGCATGGAGGCCCAATCATTGGTGGTGAAGTGGTGCTGTTCGGCAGTACGACTGACGCGAGCGTGCTGCAGCTGAAACTCCACTATGGCCTGCTGCTGCTCGCACAGTCTCTCCAGCATGTGCAAGGTGGAGTTCCACCGGTGGGCACGCCGCATATGAGGCGGTGAGCGGGAAGGCCGAGTTCCGCTGTAGCGCAGACAGGCGAGCAGCGGCAGGATGTGAACGGGCGGAAGCGCGCACAGACGGCCCGCACTTTATGCAGCAGCTCTGACATGTTGGGGTAGTGGTGAATGAACCTCTGCACCACCAAGTTCAGCACATGCGCCAGGCAAGGGATGTGCGCCAAACCGGCTAGTCCCAGAGCTGCCACGAGATTTCGCCCATTATCGCATACCACCAGGCCTGGCTTGAGGCCCACCGGCAGAAACCACTCGCCGGTCTGTTGTTCAATACCCCGCCACAACTCCTTTGCGCTGTGGGGCCTGTCCCCCAAACATATGAGTTTCAGAATGGCCTGCTGACGCTTACCCCGGGCTGTGCTGAAGTTGGTGGTGAAGGTGTGTGGCTGACCGGATGAGCTGGTGGAAGCAGTGGAGGAGGAAGCCGAGTAGGAGGAGGAGGCTACAGGAGGCAGAGAATGATGCCCTGCGATCCTAGGGGGCGGAAGGACGTGCGCCAAGGAACTGTCCGCCGGGGCCCAGCCGCCACTACATTCATCCAGTGTGCAGTTAGTGAGATATAGCGTCCCTGGCCGTGCTTACTGGTCCACGTATCTGTGGTTAGGTGGACCTTGCCACAAATGGCGTTGCGCAGTGCACACTTGATTTTATCGGACACTTGCATGTGCAGGGAAGGCACGGCTGTCTTGGAGAAGTAGTGGCGGCTGGGAACCACATACTGCGGGACAGCCATGGCCATCAGCTGTTTGAAGCTGTCTGTGTCCACCAGCCGGAATGACAGCATTTCAAAGGCCAGCAGTTTAGAAATGCTGGCGTTCAGGCCAAGGGCCTCGAGGGTGACTCGGGGAATTTGCGCTTCCTCTCTAAGGTTTGAGATATTGAGAGCTGAACGCTGCTGTGTGATATAGTGGAGACGCTAGTTGACGGTGGCGGTGGTGGTGGTGTCGGTGGCACATCCTCTGTTTGCTGCTCGGCAGGTGGCAACATTCCTCTCGAGGCGGAAGCCGAGGCAGCAGCGGTAGAGGGAGCAGGGGGAGCCTCAGCGAGTGCCTGGTTTTTAAGGTGTGTACCCCACTGCAGTTCATGCTTTGCATGTAGATGCCTGGTCATGCAGGTTGTGCTGAGGTTCAGAACGTTAATGCCTCGCCTCAGGCTCTGATGGCAGAGCGTGCAAGTCACTCGGGTCTTGTCGGTAGGACATTGTTTAAAGAAGTGCCATGCCAGGGAACTCTTTGAAGCTGCCTTTGTGGGGCTGGGTCCCTGTTGGCGATGTCCAGTAGCAGGCGAACTCTGGGGCGGCGGCTCGCCTGCTTTGGCCCCTGCTCCCTCTTTGGCTTCGCTGTTGTCTCGGTCTCACCACTACCTCTTCCTCTGAACTGTGAAAGTCATCGCCACGACCTTCAGTCCATGTGGGGTCTAAGACCTCATCGTCCTCTGCATCGTCTTCCACCCAGTCTCCCTCCCTGACCTCCTCCTGTTCAGTCTGCACACTGCAAAAAGACGCGGCAGTGGGCACCTGTGTTTCGTCATCATCAGAGAGTCGGTGACTCTGCTGTGGTGGTATTCCCATGTCCTCTTCATCTGGAGACATAAGTGGTTGTGCGTCAGTGCATGGTATGTCTTCCTCCACTGGGGAAGGGCTAGGTGGACGCCCCTGGGAAACCCTGGAAGCAGAGTCTTCAAACAGAAGAAGAGACTGCTGCATAACTTGTGGCTCAGACCGCTTCCCTGATATGCTTGGGGGTGATGTGACAGACTGATGGGCTTGGTTTTCAGGTGCCACCTGTGCGCTTTCCGCAGAAGACTGGGTGGAAGACCATGTGGTGAACGTGCTGGAAGCACTGTCGGCCACCCAATCGATTAATGCCTGTACCTGCTCAGGCCTTACCATCCTAAGAGCGGCATTGGGCCCCACGAGATATTGCGGTACATTCTGCCGGCTAGCTGAGGGAGTTCGCTCCCTACTGTGTGCGCCTGGGGCCGAACGGCCACGCCCTCTACCAGCAACAGAGGCTCCACGGACACCACCACGACCGCGCCCTCGTCCCTTAATAGTATTTTTCTTCATTGTTGCGATTCAACTCGCACCACAATGAAATATATTATTTTTTATAAGCAAAATCCCTCACTGGAATACTTTCAGTCTTTTGACTGTATGGATTACAGATGGAATGACTGTTATATGTGAGTACCGCTTTCTTTGACAGATTCTAGTATGGGTACATATATGTTTTCCCAACCCCAGCACATTAGTTTGCTAATTCCAGATGTATGAAACGCAGGCCTAACTGTATCTAGTATATTGAACGCCAGATAAACTAACTTGGCCTTTTTAAATAAAAAATTCCCTCACTGGAATACTTTCAGTCTTTTGACTGTATGGATTACAGATGGAATGACTGTTATATGTGAGTACCGCTTTCTTTGACAGATTCTAGTATGGGTACATATATGTTTTCCCAACCCCAGCACATTAGTTTGCTAATTCCAGATGTATGAAACGCAGGCCTAACTGTATCTAGTATATTGAACGCCAGATAAACTAACTTGGCCTTTTTAAATAAAAAATTCCCTCACTGGAATACTTTCAGTCTTTTGACTGTATGGATTACAGATGGAATGACTGTTATATGTGAGTACCGCTTTCTTTGACAGATTCTAGTATGGGTACATATATGTTTTCCCAACCCCAGCACATTAGTTTGCTAATTCCAGATGTATGAAACGCAGGCCTAACTGTATCTAGTATATTGAACGCCAGATAAACTAACTTGGCCTTTTTAAATAAAAAAATTCCCTCACTGGAATACTTTCAGTCTTTTGACTGTATGGATTACAGATGGAATGACTGTTATATGTGAGTACCGCTTTCTTTGACAGATTCTAGTATGGGTACATATATGTTTTCCCAACCCCAGCACATTAGTTTGCTAATTCCAGATGTATGAAACGCAGGCCTAACTGTATCTAGTATATTGAACGCCAGATAAACTAACTTGGCCTTTTTTAAATAAAAAAATTCCCTCACTGGAATACTTTCAGTCTTTTGACTGTATGGATTACAGATGGAATGACTGTTATATGTGAGTACCGCTTTCTTTGACAGATTCTAGTATGGGTACATATATGTTTTCCCAACCCCAGCACATTAGTTTGCTAATTCCAGATGTATGAAACGCAGGCCTAACTGTATCTAGTATATTGAACGCCAGATAAACTAACTTGGCCTTTTTTAAATAAAAAAATTCCCTCACTGGAATACTTTCAGTCTTTTGACTGTATGGATTACAGATGGAATGACTGTTATATGTGAGTACCGCTTTCTTTGACAGATTCTAGTATGGGTACATATATGTTTTCCCAACCCCAGCACATTAGTTTGCTAATTCCAGATGTATGAAACGCAGGCCTAACTGTATCTAGTATATTGAACGCCAGATAAACTAATCTTGGCCTTTTTAAATAAAAAAATTCCCTCACTGGAATACTTTCAGTCTTTTGACTGTATGGATTACAGATGGAATGACTGTTATATGTGAGTACCGCTTTCTTTGACAGATTCTAGTATGGGTACATATATGTTTTCCCAACCCCAGCACATTAGTTTGCTAATTCCAGATGTATGAAACGCAGGCCTAACTGTATCTAGTATATTGAACGCCAGATAAACTAACTTGGCCTTTTTAAATAAAAAATTCCTCACTGGAATACTTTCAGTCTTTTGACTGTATGGATTACAGATGGAATGACTGTTATATGTGAGTACCGCTTTTTGACAGATTCTAGTATGGGTACATATATGTTTTCCCAACCCCAGCACATTAGTTTGCTAATTCCAGATGTATGAAACGCAGGCCTAACTGTATCTAGTATATTGAACGCCAGATAAACTAACTTGGCCTTTTTAAATAAAAAAATTCCTCACTGGAATACTTTCAGTCTTTTGACTGTATGGATTACAGATGGAATGACTGTTATATGTGAGTACCGCTTTCTTTGACAGATTCTAGTATGGGTACATATATGTTTTCCCAACCCCAGCACATTAATTTGCTAATTCCAGATGTATGAAACGCAGGCCTAACTGTATCTAGTATATTGAACGCCAGATAAACTAACTTGGCCTTTTTAAATAAAAAAATTCCCTCACTGGAATACTTTCAGTCTTTTGACTGTATGGATTACAGATGGAATGACTGTTATATGTGAGTACCGCTTCTTTGACAGATTCTAGTATGGGTACATATATGTTTTCCCAACCCCAGCACATTAGTTTGCTAATTCCAGATGTATGAAACGCAGGCCTAACTGTATCTAGTATATTGAACGCCAGATAAACTAACTTGGCCTTTTTAAATAAAAAAATTCCCTCACTGGAATACTTTCAGTCTTTTGACTGTATGGATTACAGATGGAATGACTGTTATATGTGAGTACCGCTTTCTTTGACAGATTCTAGTATGGGTACATATATGTTTTCCCAACCCCAGCACATTAATTTGCTAATTCCAGATGTATGAAACGCAGGCCTAACTGTATCTAGTATATTGAACGCCAGATAAACTAACTTGGCCTTTTTAAATAAAAAATTCCCTCACTGGAATACTTTCAGTCTTTTTGACTGTATGGATTACAGATGGAATGACTGTTATATGTGAGTACCGCTTTCTTTGACAGATTCTAGTATGGGTACATATATGTTTTCCCAACCCCAGCACATTAGTTTGCTAATTCCAGATGTATGAAACGCAGGCCTAACTGTATCTAGTATATTGAACGCCAGATAAACTAACTTGGCCTTTTTTAAATAAAAAATTCCCTCACTGGAATACTTTCAGTCTTTTGACTGTATGGATTACAGATGGAATGACTGTTATATGTGAGTACCGCTTTCTTTGACAGATTCTAGTATGGGTACATATATGTTTTCCCAACCCCAGCACATTAGTTTGCTAATTCCAGATGTATGAAACGCAGGCCTAACTGTATCTAGTATATTGAACGCCAGATAAACTAACTTGGCCTTTTTAAATAAAAAATTCCCTCACTGGAATACTTTCAGTCTTTTTGACTGTATGGATTACAGATGGAATGACTGTTATATGTGAGTACCGCTTTCTTTGACAGATTCTAGTATGGGTACATATATGTTTTCCCAACCCCAGCACATTAGTTTGCTAATTCCAGATGTATGAAACGCAGGCCTAACTGTATCTAGTATATTGAACGCCAGATAAACTAACTTGGCCTTTTTAAATAAAAAATTCCTCACTGGAATACTTTCAGTCTTTTGACTGTATGGATTACAGATGGAATGACTGTTATATGTGAGTACCGCTTTCTTTGACAGATTCTAGTATGGGTACATATATGTTTTCCCAACCCCAGCACATTAGTTTGCTAATTCCAGATGTATGAAACGCAGGCCTAACTGTATCTAGTATATTGAACGCCAGATAAACTAACTTGGCCTTTTTTAAATAAAAAAATTCCCTCACTGGAATACTTTCAGTCTTTTGACTGTATGGATTACAGATGGAATGACTGTTATATGTGAGTACCGCTTTCTTTGACAGATTCTAGTATGGGTACATATATGTTTTCCCAACCCCAGCACATTAATTTGCTAATTCCAGATGTATGAAACGCAGGCCTAACTGTATCTAGTATATTGAACGCCAGATAAACTAATCTTGGCCTTTTTAAATAAAAAAATTCCTCACTGGAATACTTTCAGTCTTTTGACTGTATGGATTACAGATGGAATGACTGTTATATGTGAGTACCGCTTTCTTTGACAGATTCTAGTATGGGTACATATATGTTTTCCCAACCCCAGCACATTAATTTGCTAATTCCAGATGTATGAAACGCAGGCCTAACTGTATCTAGTATATTGAACGCCAGATAAACTAACTTGGCCTTTTTAAATAAAAAAATTCCTCACTGGAATACTTTCAGTCTTTTGACTGTATGGATTACAGATGGAATGACTGTTATATGTGAGTACCGCTTCTTTGACAGATTCTAGTATGGGTACATATATGTTTTCCCAACCCCAGCACATTAATTTGCTAATTCCAGATGTATGAAACGCAGGCCTAACTGTATCTAGTATATTGAACGCCAGATAAACTAACTTGGCCTTTTTAAATAAAAAATTCCCTCACTGGAATACTTTCAGTCTTTTGACTGTATGGATTACAGATGGAATGACTGTTATATGTGAGTACCGCTTTCTTGACAGATTCTAGTATGGGTACATATATGTTTTCCCAACCCCAGCACATTAGTTTGCTAATTCCAGATGTATGAAACGCAGGCCTAACTGTATCTAGTATATTGAACGCCAGATAAACTAACTTGGCCTTTTTAAATAAAAAATTCCCTCACTGGAATACTTTCAGTCTTTTGACTGTATGGATTACAGATGGAATGACTGTTATATGTGAGTACCGCTTTCTTTGACAGATTCTAGTATGGGTACATATATGTTTTCCCAACCCCAGCACATTAGTTTGCTAATTCCAGATGTATGAAACGCAGGCCTAACTGTATCTAGTATATTGAACGCCAGATAAACTAACTTGGCCTTTTTTAAATAAAAAATTCCCTCACTGGAATACTTTCAGTCTTTTGACTGTATGGATTACAGATGGAATGACTGTTATATGTGAGTACCGCTCTTTGACAGATTCTAGTATGGGTACATATATGTTTTCCCAACCCCAGCACATTAGTTTGCTAATTCCAGATGTATGAAACGCAGGCCTAACTGTATCTAGTATATTGAACGCCAGATAAACTAACTTGGCCTTTTTTAAATAAAAAATTCCTCACTGGAATACTTTCAGTCTTTTGACTGTATGGATTACAGATGGAATGACTGTTATATGTGAGTACCGCTTTCTTTGACAGATTCTAGTATGGGTACATATATGTTTTCCCAACCCCAGCACATTAGTTTGCTAATTCCAGATGTATGAAACGCAGGCCTAACTGTATCTAGTATATTGAACGCCAGATAAACTAACTTGGCCTTTTTTAAATAAAAAATTCCCTCACTGGAATACTTTCAGTCTTTTGACTGTATGGATTACAGATGGAATGACTGTTATATGTGAGTACCGCTTTCTTTGACAGATTCTAGTATGGGTACATATATGTTTTCCCAACCCCAGCACATTAATTTGCTAATTCCAGATGTATGAAACGCAGGCCTAACTGTATCTAGTATATTGAACGCCAGATAAACTAACTTGGCCTTTTTTAAATAAAAAATTCCTCACTGGAATACTTTCAGTCTTTTGACTGTATGGATTACAGATGGAATGACTGTTATATGTGAGTACCGCTTTCTTTGACAGATTCTAGTATGGGTACATATATGTTTTCCCAACCCCAGCACATTAGTTTGCTAATTCCAGATGTATGAAACGCAGGCCTAACTGTATCTAGTATATTGAACGCCAGATAAACTAACTTGGCCTTTTTAAATAAAAAAATTCCCTCACTGGAATACTTTCAGTCTTTTGACTGTATGGATTACAGATGGAATGACTGTTATATGTGAGTACCGCTTTCTTTGACAGATTCTAGTATGGGTACATATATGTTTTCCCAACCCCAGCACATTAATTTGCTAATTCCAGATGTATGAAACGCAGGCCTAACTGTATCTAGTATATTGAACGCCAGATAAACTAACTTGGCCTTTTTTAAATAAAAAAATTCTCACTGGAATACTTTCAGTCTTTTGACTGTATGGATTACAGATGGAATGACTGTTATATGTGAGTACCGCTTTCTTTGACAGATTCTAGTATGGGTACATATATGTTTTCCCAACCCCAGCACATTAATTTGCTAATTCCAGATGTATGAAACGCAGGCCTAACTGTATCTAGTATATTGAACGCCAGATAAACTAACTTGGCCTTTTTAAATAAAAAATTCCCTCACTGGAATACTTTCAGTCTTTTGACTGTATGGATTACAGATGGAATGACTGTTATATGTGAGTACCGCTTTCTTTGACAGATTCTAGTATGGGTACATATATGTTTTCCCAACCCCAGCACATTAATTTGCTAATTCCAGATGTATGAAACGCAGGCCTAACTGTATCTAGTATATTGAACGCCAGATAAACTAACTTGGCCTTTTTAAATAAAAAAAATTCCCTCACTGGAATACTTTCAGTCTTTTGACTGTATGGATTACAGATGGAATGACTGTTATATGTGAGTACCGCTTTTGACAGATTCTAGTATGGGTACATATATGTTTTCCCAACCCCAGCACATTAATTTGCTAATTCCAGATGTATGAAACGCAGGCCTAACTGTATCTAGTATATTGAACGCCAGATAAACTAATCTTGGCCTTTTTAAATAAAAAAATTCCCTCACTGGAATACTTTCAGTCTTTTGACTGTATGGATTACAGATGGAATGACTGTTATATGTGAGTACCGCTTTCTTTGACAGATTCTAGTATGGGTACATATATGTTTTCCCAACCCCAGCACATTAGTTTGCTAATTCCAGATGTATGAAACGCAGGCCTAACTGTATCTAGTATATTGAACGCCAGATAAACTAACTTGGCCTTTTTAAATAAAAAAATTCCTCACTGGAATACTTTCAGTCTTTTGACTGTATGGATTACAGATGGAATGACTGTTATATGTGAGTACCGCTTTCTTTTGACAGATTCTAGTATGGGTACATATATGTTTTCCCAACCCCAGCACATTAATTTGCTAATTCCAGATGTATGAAACGCAGGCCTAACTGTATCTAGTATATTGAACGCCAGATAAACTAACTTGGCCTTTTTTAAATAAAAAAATTCCCTCACTGGAATACTTTCAGTCTTTTGACTGTATGGATTACAGATGGAATGACTGTTATATGTGAGTACCGCTTTCTTTGACAGATTCTAGTATGGGTACATATATGTTTTCCCAACCCCAGCACATTAATTTGCTAATTCCAGATGTATGAAACGCAGGCCTAACTGTATCTAGTATATTGAACGCCAGATAAACTAACTTGGCCTTTTTTAAATAAAAAAAATTCCCTCACTGGAATACTTTCATGGCTTTTCACTGTATGGATTGCAGGTGGACTGGTATTAGTAGGGTGACACAAGCACACCCAAGTCCCTGATGTAGGATTTCTATGGCACAGACCACTATTACAAGTGATTAATGGACGTTGGAGAGATTGTGCTGCAGCACTAGTCCCAAGATGGCCCGCCTATCAGCCCAGTAACATGTGCCACAAAATGGTCTGCACAACCTTTAAAAAAATAGCCTTGGACTGTGCTGCTAAATCGCTATTGGTCTGAATCCCAGGTGTAGATGTCTGACTTGTTTGGAGCTTTGGAATGCACACTGTGGCAGCTACTGCTGCATTACTACAAGTCGCAAAATGGCGGCCGGCCGTCAGCCCAGGTACATGTGGATGGAAAATCACTCTGGCCACTCTAAAAATAGCCAATCCTTTATCAAAAAAGCAGCTCAGCTGCAGTTGTTCAGATGAATCACAGGTGGAGGAGAGAAATTTGCTTCCAGTTATTCAATTATCCCTGCCTATTCTCGCCCTAGCATCAGCTGCGTCTATCCCTGTTCTATTCACATCGGGAGTGAGCACGCCCCGACGTGCGCACAAGCTTATAAAGAGGCTGAGTCACATGCTGCACTTGGCCAATCACAGCCTTGCCAATAGTAGGCATGGCTGCGATGGCATCTTAGGGCAAGTAGTATGATGTATGTTGATTGGCTGCTTTGCAGCCTTTCAAAATGCGCCAAAATACATGCCGAACGACGAACCCGAACCCGAACTTTTTGAAAATGTCCGGTTCGGGTCCGGGTCCCGACACCCTAAAATTCGGCACGAACCCGAACGATGCCTCGAACTGTTCGCTCAACACTATTCACTACACAATTTTCACTTCTGCTTATCTCGTAATTGTGCTATTTAGCCCAAATTCAAACCAATTCAACAAGTACAAGTTGTCCTACAAAATCAAGCCCTCACACATCTCCGTAGAATGGAAAATTATAAAGTTATGGGTCTAGGGAAGTTGAAATTTTTTTGTTTTTTATTGCAAAAGTAGAAAAAGAGTTATATCTGTTTGGTATATCTATGATCAGAATGACCCAGAGAATAAAGTTATCAGACTATTTATGCCAAAAAAATTAATGCTTCAAAATTTATAACGTAAAAACTTTGTGTCGGTATTGCTGTTTTTATCCCTCCCCAAAAAGAGTTAATAAAAGGTTAATGAGTAAGTTATGTGCACCCCAAAATGATTGGCCTTTTTAAATAAAAATTCCCTCACTGGAATACTTTCAGTCTTTGACTGTATGGATTACAGATGGAATGACTGTTATATGTGAGTACCGCTTTCTTTGACAGATTCTAGTATGGGTACATATATGTTTTCCCAACCCCAGCACATTAGTTTGCTAATTCCAGATGTATGAAACGCAGGCCTAACTGTATCTAGTATATTGAACGCCAGATAAACTAACTTGGCCTTTTTTAAATAAAAAATTCCCTCACTGGAATACTTTCAGTCTTTTTGACTGTATGGATTACAGATGGAATGACTGTTATATGTGAGTACCGCTTCTTTGACAGATTCTAGTATGGGTACATATATGTTTTCCCAACCCCAGCACATTAATTTGCTAATTCCAGATGTATGAAACGAGGCCTAACTGTATCTAGTATATTGAACGCCAGATAAACTAACTTGGCCTTTTTTAAATAAAAAAATTCCCTCACTGGAATACTTTCAGTCTTTTGACTGTATGGATTACAGATGGAATGACTGTTATATGTGAGTACCGCTTTTGACAGATTCTAGTATGGGTACATATATGTTTTCCCAACCCCAGCACATTAGTTTGCTAATTCCAGATGTATGAAACGCAGGCCTAACTGTATCTAGTATATTGAACGCCAGATAAACTAACTTGGCCTTTTTTAAATAAAAAAATTCCCTCACTGGAATACTTTATGGCTTTTCACTGTATGGATTACAGGTGGACTGGTATTAGTAGGGGTGACACAAGCACACCCAAGTCCCTGATGTAGGATTTCTATGGCACAGACCACTATTACAAGTGATTAATGGACGTTGGGAGAGATTGTGCTGCAGCACTAGTCCCAAGATGGCCGCCGCCTATCAGCCCAGTAACATGTGCCACAAAATGGTCTGCACAACCTTTAAAAAAATAGCCTTGGACTGTGCTGCTAAATCGCTATTGGTCTGAATCCCAGGTGTAGATGTCTGACTTGTTTGGAGCTTTGGAATGCACACTGTGGCAGCTTCTGCTGCATTACTACAAGTCGCAAATGGCGGCCGGCGGTCAGCCCAGGTACATGTGGATGGAAAAATCACTCTGGCCACTCTAAAAATAGCCAATCCCTATCAAAAAAGCAGCTCAGCTGCAGTTGTTCAGATGAATCACAGGTGGAGGAGAGAAATTTGCTTCCAGTTATTCAATTATCCCTGCCTATTCTCGCCCTAGCATCAGCTGCGTCTATCCCTGTTCTATTCACATCGGGAGTGAGCACGTCCCGACGTGCGCACAAGCTTATAAAGAGGCTGAGTCACATGCTGCACTTGACCAATCACAGCCTTGCCAATAGTAGGCATGGCTGCGATGGCATCTTAGGGCAAGTAGTATGATGCATGTTGATTGGCTGCTTTGCAGCCTTTCAAAATGCGCCTAAAATACATGCCGAACGACGAACCCGAACCCGAACTTTTACGAAAAGTTCGGGTTCGGGTCCGTGTCCTAACACCCCAAAATTCGGCACGAACCCGAACGATGCTCGAACTGTTCGCTCAACACTATTCACTACACAATTTTCACTTCGCTTATCTCGTAATTGTGTTATTTAGCCCAAATTCAAACCAATTCAACAAGTACAAGTTGTCCCACAAAAATCAAGCCTCACACATCTCCGTAGAATGGAAAATTATAAAGTTATGGGTCTAGGGAAGTTGAAATTTTTTTGTTTTTATTGCAAAAGTAGAAAAAAGTTATATCTGTTTGAGTATATCTATGATCAGAATGACCCAGAGAATAAAGTTATCAGACTATTTATGCCAAAAAATTAATGCTTCAAAATTTATAACGTAAAAACTTTGTGTCGGTATTGCTGTTTTTATCCCTCCCCAAAAGAGTTAATAAAAGGTTAATGAGTAAGTTATGTGCACCCCAAAATGATGCCATTAAGAAACTACAACTTTTTGCTAAAAACAACAAGCACTCATATGGCTGCATATGAACAATGAACAATGAAAACATGAAAAAATAGCTTTGTCATTAAGGCCAAAACTGGGATCGTCACTAAGAGGTCAAAAAGTTGCAAAGATGCAAGGTTACTGGGTGATGTAGAAATTGAAGTATTATCTCAAAACATACTTAAAGATGTGCCAAATTTATCATACATCCTGTAACATTTGATAAATTTAGTCCAAATTATGACAAAGTAGACTCCTGCAAAGTGACTTTAAGAAATGATAAATCTCGAATATATCTTGTGGATGCAGCTCCTCTGCACATCTACTGTATGTGATTGATTGTGCAATCGAGTGCTCCTCCATGTCATCTAGCCCTCTTGGAACTTGTTATCTGTAATTTAGCAAAATGAGCTATACCCTATACTTAGACAATACTTTTTCATAGATGTGACTGTGCTTGTTATGTTTGTAGATGAATAACACAAGTAGACTATAATCTATATTATAGTTTAATTACTTGGATTATATAGTTTGATTCCAAATTGAAGCTATTTTACAATCTATAATTTGCAGTAATTTTATGTATACAATAACATACACTGCTAGCAGCAACTATTATAAATGCAGTACACTATTATAACATCCCTGAATATTTAAAACCTGTCTAATTCACATTACACACAAATATACCTTATATGTCTGTCCTAACAAACTATTTTGCTGCCTGTTTTTTTGAAGAGGGTTTGTGCATTTTCATGAATGTGAACTTTGATCTTTAATTCTTCAATTTTATTTTTAAAGAGCATGAGAAGACTTCAGAAAGCCTCTACACTGAAACTTTTATAAGAAGATGCCTTTGAAGTGCAAAATAATAACAGCCTATCAGTATTTGCTGTAACCTTTTACCATAGGACTTTACAACAAGGTTACTCACCCTTCCGCTGCTGCAAAGCATTCTTCATTGCTTTGATTTGTTGGAAGTGACAGGACATATCTGTGGCCAACACCATCTCAATCACCAAGGCCCGGAATTCCCTTCAGGGTTATCATAAGGCAGAAAGAAAAGAATGTGTAAGACATTAGTTTCCTTGTGCATCTGCTAATTGTATGTGGCATTTCCACTACAAACCATTTGTGTCACAAACCCCTTGCAGATATCTTAATTCTGAGGAGGTAAGCTCACATTTTTAAGTATTAAATCTAGTGTGAACCAGTTAGTCAGGTCATTAGCTCTGTTGTGTGAACAGGGTCTGAAAGGTGCTGATATCCAGCCACAGCCCCAATCCCACCCACCTGCAATTGTTTCCCATTGCATTGTTGGTCCTGCAGTGCATATGGGTGGGATTGGGGCTGTGAGCTGGATATCAGCACCTTTCAGACCCTGTTCACACACCATAGGTAGTCTAGTGGTAGGACCCCATGCCATGCTGACAAACCTTGACGTGATGCATGAAGGGGCGCCGATATGTTCCTGACTGGGAGATATTGGTGAATGGCTCAGCTTTTAACATCAGCTTGAGGGATTAGCCAGTGTTGTCAGGTGCTTATCCTTGTGGTGTACTTTTTTTTCAGTGATTTATGTGTTTTGTATATTTTCATCCGCACATTGTTTCTTTTTGTGTAGGATATTTGTGTGGTGCATGTGGTTTGTGCCGGAATCCTCCATTGTATCCAATTTTTGCTGGGGATGGCCGCTCGCTGTGTACCACATGCGGAGGAGCTGCTCCCCCAGTTAGAAACACGCAACAGTGTTTGGGGTTAAGCAGTTCCAACCATTTAGGCCACGTTTATTTCTGTCTAAAATTAATCTGAAAAAAATGTTGAGCTGGCAAAATGGTCAAGGTTAGGGTCCATTCCCACGCCCGTGTGTTTTGTGGATCTGCAAAACATGGACACCATCAATGTGCGTTCCGTATTTTGCGTACCGCACATCGGGGGCAATATAATAGATAATGCCTTTTCTTGTCCGCAATTGCAGACAAGAATAGGACATGTTCTATTTGCGGAATGGCGGATGCGGGCAGGACATAGTGTGCCCCCATAGAAATTAACGGGTCCACAATTCAATTCCATAAAATGCGGAACAGAATTATGGATGTGTGAATGGGACCCTTATTTGATATGTCTTTAGCACTTCAGCTATGTTTTGGATAGAATGCTTTATCAGAAAAATTATATATTAATTATTACAAGCTTTTGACTGTATGGATTACAGATGGAATGACTGTTATATGTGAGTACCGCTTTCTTTGACAGATTCTAGTATGGGTACATATATGTTTTCCCAACCCCAGCACATTAATTTGCTAATTCCAGATGTATGAAACGTCAGGCCTAACTGTATCTAGTATATTGAACGCCAGATAAACTAACTTGGCCTTTTTAAATAAAAAAATTCCCTCACTGGAATACTTTCAGTCTTTTGACTGTATGGATTACAGATGGAATGACTGTTATATGTGAGTACCGCTTTCTTTGACAGATTCTAGTATGGGTACATATATGTTTCCCAACCCCAGCACATTAATTTGCTAATTCCAGATGTATGAAACGCATGGCCTAACTGTATCTAGTATATTGAGCGCCAGATAAACTAACTTGGCCTTTTTAAATAAAAAAATTCCCTCACTGGAATACTTTATGGCTTTTCACTGTATGGATTGCAGGTGGACTGGTATTAGTAGGGGTGACACAAGCACACCCAAGTCCCTGATGTAGGATTTCTATGGCACAGACCACTATTACAAGTGATTAATGGACGTTGGGAGAGATTGTGCTGCAGCACTAGTCCCAAGATGGCCGCCGCCTATCAGCCCAGTAACATGTGCCACAAAATGGTCTGCACAACCTTTAAAAAAAATAGCCTTGGACTGTGCTGCTAAATCGCTATTGGTCTGAATCCCAGGTGTAGATGTCTGACTTGTTTGGAGCTTTGGAATGCACACTGTGGCAGCTACTGCTGCATTACTACAAGTCGCAAAATGGCGGCCGGCCGTCAGCCCAGGTACATGTGGATGGAAAAATCACTCTGGCCACTCTAAAAATAGCCAATCCCTATCAAAAAAGCAGCTCAGCTGCAGTTGTTCAGATGAATCACAGGTGGAGGAGAGAAATTTGCTTCCAGTTATTCAATTATCCCTGCCTATTCTCGCCCTAGCATCAGCTGCGTCTATCCCTGTTCTATTCACATCGGGAGTGAGCACGTCCCGACGTGCGCACAAACTTATAAAGAGGCTGAGTCACATGCTGCACTTGGCCAATCACAGCCTTGCCAATAGTAGGCATGGCTGCGATGGCATCTTAGGGCAAGTAGTATGATGCATGTTGATTGGCTGCTTTGCAGCCTTTCAAAATGCGCCAAAATACATGCCGAACGACGAACCCGAACCCGAACTTTTTTGAAAATGTCCGGGTTCGGGTCCGGGTCCCGGACACCCCAAAATTCGGTACGAACCCGAACGATGCTCGAACTGTTCGCTCAACACTATTCACTACACAATTTTCACTTCGTTTATCTCGTAATTGTGTTATTTAGCCCAAATTCAAACCAATTCAACAAGTACAAGTTGTCCCACAAAAATCAAGCCCTCACACATCTCCGTAGAATGGAAAATTATAAAGTTATGGGTCTAGGGAAGTTGAAATTTTTTTGTTTTTTATTGCAAAAGTAGAAAAAAAGTTATATCTGTTTGGTATATCTATGATCAGAATGACCCAGAGAATAAAGTTATCAGACTATTTATGCCAAAAAATTAATGCTTCAAAATTTATAACGTAAAAACTTTGTGTCGGTATTGCTGTTTTTATCCCTCCCCAAAAAGAGTTAATAAAAGGTTAATGAGTAAGTTATGTGCACCCCAAAATGATGCCATTAAGAAACTACAACTTTTTGCTAAAAAAAACAACAAGCACTCATATGGCTGCATATGAACAATGAACAATGAAAACATGAAAAAAATAGCTTTGTCATTAAGGCCAAAACTGGGATCGTCACTAAGAGGTCAAAAAGTTGCAAAGATGCAAGGTTACTGGGTGATGTAGAAATTGAAGTATTATCTCAAAACATACTTAAAGATGTGCCAAATTTATCATACATCCTGTAACATTTGATAAATTTGGTCCAAATTATGACAAAGTAGACTCCTGCAAAGTGACTTTAAGAAATGATAAATCTCGAATATATCTTGTGGATGCAGCTCCTCTGCACATCTACTGTATGTGTATTGATTGTGCAATCGAGTGCTCCTCCATGTCATCTAGCCCTCTTGGAACTTGTTATCTGTAATTTAGCAAAATGAGCTATACCCTATACTTAGACAATACTTTTTCATAGATGTGACTGTGCTTGCTATGTTTGTAGATGAATAACACAAGTAGACTATAATCTATATTATAGTTTAATTACTTGGATTATATAGTTTGATTCCAAATTGAAGCTATTTTACAATCTATAATTTGCAGTAATTTTATGTATACAATAACATACACTGCTAGCAGCAACTATTATAAATGCAGTACACTATTATAACATCCCTGAATATTTAAAACCTGTCTAATTCACATTACACACAAATATACCTTATATGTCTGTCCTAACAAACTATTTTGCTGCCTGTTTTTTGAAGAGGGTTTGTGCATTTTCATGAATGTGAACTTTGATCTTTAATTCTTCAATTTTATTTTTAAAGAGCATGAGAAGACTTCAGAAAGCCTCACACTGAAACTTTTATAAGAAGATGCCTTTGAAGTGCAAAATAATAACAGCCTATCAGTATTTGCTGTAACCTTTTACCATAGGACTTTACAACAAGGTTACTCACCCTTCCGGCTGCTGCAAAGCATTCTTCATTGCTTTGATTTGTTGGAAGTGACAGGACATATCTGTGGCCAACACCATCTCAATCACCAAGGCCCGGAATTCCCTTCAGGGTTATCATAAGGCAGAAAGAAAAAGAATGTGTAAGACATTAGTTTCCTTGTGCATCTGCTAATTGTATGTGGCATTTCCACTACAAACCATTTGTGTCACAAACCCCTTGCAGATATCTTAATTCTGAGGAGGTAAGCTCACATTTTTAAGTATTAAATCTAGTGTGAACCAGTTAGTCAGGTCATTAACTCTGTTGTGTGAACAGGGTCTGAAAGGTGCTGATATCCAGCTCACAGCCCCAATCCCACCCACCTGCAATTGTTTCCCATTGCATTGTTGGTCCTGCAGTGCATATGGGTGGGATTGGGGCTGTGAGCTGGATATCAGCACCTTTCAGACCCTGTTCACACACCATAGGTAGTCTAGTGGTAGGACCCCATGCCATGCTGACAAACCTTGACGTGATGCATGAAGGGGCGCCGATATGTTCCTGACTGGGAGATATTGGTGAATGGCTCAGCTTTTAACATCAGCTTGAGGGATTAGCCAGTGTTGTCAGGTGCTTATCCTTGTGGTGTACTTTTTTTCAGTGATTTATGTGTTTTGTATATTTTCATCCGCACATTGTTTCTTTTTGTGTAGGATATTTGTGTGGTGCATGTGGTTTGTGCCGGAATCCTCCATTGTATCCAATTTTTGCTGGGGATGGCCGCTCGCTGTGTACCACATGCGGAGGAGCTGCTCCCCCAGTTAGAAACACGCAACAGTGTTTGGGGTTAAGCAGTTCCAACCATTTAGGCCACGTTTATTTCTGTCTAAAATTAATCTGAAAAAAATGTTGAGCTGGCAAAATGGTCAAGGTTAGGGTCCATTCCCACGCCCGTGTGTTTTGTGGATCTGCAAAACATGGACACCATCAATGTGCGTTCCGTATTTTGCGTACCGCACATCGGGGGCAATATAATAGATAATGCCTTTTCTTGTCCGCAATTGCAGACAAGAATAGGACATGTTCTATTTGCGGAATGGCGGATGCGGGCAGGACATAGTGTGCCCCCATAGAAATTAACGGGTCCACAATTCAATTCCATAAAATGCGGAACAGAATTGCGGATGTGTGAATGGACCCTTATTTGATATGTCTTTAGCACTTCAGCTATGTTTTGGATAGAATGCTTTATCAGAAAATTATATATTAATTATTACAAGCATATTTTATCCATATTTAAAAAAAAATAAAAAAAATCCAGAAATACTGCAGTTTTCACATTGGCCACTACAGTGCACACAGACATTTTCAGTTTTCTACTTGTCAACTTTGCTGTGTGGACTGGGTAAGAATCAGCAGAGAGCTGGGATTTCTAGTTTATTCCAAACATAAACCACATGATATCCCACAATTGCCTGATACATGAGGAATACCCCTGATAAATGGCATGTCTTTTGTACTTCTACAGGCCTAAATCAGCTATGGAAAATGCAACCTATCACACCCTGATCCCAGGAGGAGGGTGTGTCAACTGATCTCTGCCACTGGAATTGTTTAGTGGTCTACTATACTTTATAACAAAGGTATGTGAGTAGTATACACTTATGTATGTTAGAAAAATATATTTAATAAATGACTAAATAAAAATGTAATACTCTTTAACATTCATTTGACCCTAGCCTTGCTGAAGATATACAAACATACAATTGCTTTCAATAATTTATCAAAGGGAACTGATGGTATCTGAGCTGCAGGCAGCATGTTATAGAGCAGGAGAAGCTGAGCAGATTAATATATAGTTTTATGAGAAAAGATTCATTAAAACTTTTAATGTATACATTAATATCTATTCTCATTCTGGGCTTTGAAGTGAAGCAGGAGGTCCTATCAGTGGATGACAGCCTTCCCTCTGTGGCTGTGTATACACAAATAGCTGTTGATCACAGACAGGACCACCTCCTTGACTACAAAGCCCAGAATGAGCAGCAATTTGAATGAATGAAATACAATTTTATGCTGAATATTTTCCCATAAAACTATACATCAATTTGCTTAGCTGCTCCTGCTCTGTAACATTTTATATTTTTTTTTCTACAGATTGTACTACATTTTAAAATTAGTTACAATGACCATAAAATTACCAAAATGATTTTACATTTTTTTTATTTTTTATTGTAAAATCAAGTATACAATATGTAGTCATTTCCCTAAAAGGCATCAACATTGAAATACTAAAACTATTTGTATATAACCTTGTTTTAAATCGGCATTAGCCCCCATACACATGAGAGAAAAGCCAAATCCACCAATCCTATATGTATTATGGGTGTATCTTATGTCCCTTGACAGGGGATGCCAGAGAATGGAAGGACAGGCCATCAATATCAGAACGGCAGCGTCTGACACCCCACACCCCTGCTGATCAGCTGTTCTGCAGTCACTTTGGTGCCAGAAATACAGTAAGCATCGGAACTCTAAAGCTCCATCCACTGTGACGTAGATGGAGCTCATTAGTACAGCACTGCTCCCTTTCACTTCAATGGCAGCAGTACTGCAGTAACAAGCTCTGTCCACTACACTCTGCCCCTGTAAGACCAACATCTGTCAACAGGGGAACACTTGACTACTGCAGCCAATCACATGTCCCCCTGTTGATGGATGTTGATCTCATCGCAGGGAGAGGAGATCAGGCCCAGGAGCAGAGGTGGACTGGCCATAGACTCTAGAGGGAAATGTCCAGATGGCTATCCAAGCCCTCCTTACTACCACTGCCCAAGTACATAATGATCTGAAGCCCTCAATGGTAATTAAAACTGGGAACATCAGGTACTAATGTACCCTGCCAGCAGCTGCAAATGTCCTCCTGAATTGTATGGCTGTCCTTAGGATGGTGATACAGTTGAATACTGCAGTGGGGTATGGTTACCAATGGCTCCATATTTTATCTAGAGACAAGTGTAGGGGAACAGAACGTGCAGCTATTGATAGCCACTATGGATAGACAACTTCTGAGGCAGTATTTTGTGCTTCACTGTGTTATTTAGGTCGTCTGGGGTGGTATTTTGTGCTGCACTATGATATTGCTGCCCCCCCCCCTACTTGTGTCAGCCCCATATACTTGTCTTGACACTGCCCACTTGTGTTGCCCCGCCTTCTATTAAATTGGACCCTCTTACAACTTTTTATAAGGCCACTTTTAGCTCCCAGTCCACCCCCACCGAAAGGTTAGGTAAGTATGGTCTCCACCACGGGTCAGCCACTCTAGGAGGTTTGTCTTACCCTTTTCTTACCCATAACCCCTTTAAAGTCCCGTGTAAAGGCAGCACATTAGAAATACAGGTCTGCTCTCCTATTGGCCAAAATAACACAAGTACAGTACATACTGTGCCATTTAGTTTAGTTATTATCCTACGATATTCATGAGGGGAGTACTTTCCCCACCATGCACCTCCTCCCCATCACTGGCTGCTCTAAAGGCAGACACACAGCAGCCCATCATTCACTGTGAGGAGGGTGGGTTATGAATCAATGTATTCTTTAATGGATACTATAGGCTAAATGGCACAATATTTTTGTGCTGTTTGGACTAATAATAGGAGATCTTAAATAGGGCAGCATATTCAGGTGACACCCAAGTACAATAAGTGAAGCTATTTTGTGACAAGATGTTGTGAATGGGGGTGAAGCCTAAAATGAATTTCAGATCAGCAGTAACATGTTCAAATTTAATTCATGCAACCAATTAATGTATAGAACAGTGATGGCTAACCTCCGGCGTTCCAGCTGTGGTGAAACTACGACTCCCAGCATGCTCCGTTCATTTCTATGGAGTTCTGAAAACAGTTAAGTGTGCATCTTGGGAGTTGTAGTTTTACTACAGCTGGAGTGCCGGAGGTTAGCCATCACAGGTATAGAACTATAGTAATCATGAAAAAATGTCAGCATTTGATAATTGTAATTAAGACGTACTAAGAATGCTGTATATTGCTTACACATCTCACCTCCAGTCATCCTTGGAAAGGTTATATAGTATATTCATTTCCTCATCATCCTGAAGCAGGCGGTATGCTGCACTTACATGGTGATTTTCAAGTACAGATCGGTCATTGTACAGAATAGCTGAATCTGATCTGAAAAAGGAAGGAAAATGATTTCATCTTATAAATGAGTAGATTACTAAAGCGTCAGTTACAGTTTGACATTGTTAGTGAGAAAAGGCTACAAGCACCTTCTGAGCCATTTTTACATTACTGATTTAGACTATTCGACAACAACAACCCAAAAAATATTTTTGTAATAAGCTTCCATTACAATTTTTGCTCCATTTGGTTTCTGCAGCTTCTATGTGTTAGAGTACATTGCAAGCTGCAGAATGCTGTTCACAGTGAAATCCGACAAACTTTCTGATGACTTATACTCTGACACTCTCTTCTGAATGATCTTCTTAGTTAAATTATGACCACATTGAAGTTAAATTTCGATTTGATCACTAATCAGCTCAAAAAATCTTTTAGGAGAGGATATACATTTTGTTGATTAAAACGGAATAAACTCATTTCAATATTTTAGCATTGTTTTTACAAAAGAAAAAATATGTATTATAATGTATTTGTAATTCGACAGTGTGAATGAACCTTAAAGAAGGCTAGGTCATCAATATCAGATTAGTGGGGCCCTTATACTGGCATCCCCCCAATCAGCGATGGCACTGGAAACCAGTCAGGGCACGGATTGAAAGTAGAAGGTTCTGTACACTGTGTAGTTGGCATACTGCAGCTCACCTTCCATTCACTTAAATGCAAGCTGAGGTTCAGGACCCCGGTATGGCCACTACACAGTGTACAGAACCATCAGTTTCCAACTCTGTACAGTTTCTGGTGCTGAGGCTGCCAGAAATGGCTGATCAGCAGGGATGCCAAGTGTCATACTTCCACCAATATGCTTTTGATGATCTATCCTGAGGACAGGCCATCAAATTATCTGTGGCCCAGACAACCTCTTTAAAGGAGTTGTCCCACAGAAAATATTCTACAGTTTTAAAACCAGCTCCTGGATTTGAATACTTTAGTAATTGCATGTAATTAAAAAATTTGTAAAGCCATTTCATATAATATATCTGTATAGCGCCGCCTGCTGTTTGTTCTTTTTCTTATTTCTTTGTCCTGGTTACTGAGAAGGCCGCACATGCTCAGTTTCATCCTTCAACTAACTCCTGAGCTGTGATAGGCAGAACATGGACACACGCCCCCTTAGCTGCAGCAGGAAAGATGCTCCCCTTGAGCTGCCAGCTTTATATAAATCTAGCAGAGCAATGAATGGGGAGATCTCGGAATCCATGTGAGGTACAGGGCTGGTTCTAGATTGTCATCTACTATATGATGTTTGATTTTCATTTTTTTTACATTATTCATGGCCCTGGGATAACTGCTTTACCGAAAGTTTTCAAAACATTTTTTTTTATTTAAATGTTTCTGTATATCTGATTATTTTAGTTACAATTACTTATACACAAAGATATAAGCAATGTAACGGTTTGTTCTGCATTGGAGGCTCTGTTTGTTGTCTCCATCACAGACTCCCTCAAAGTGAACAGAGAGAAAAGTCCTGCCTCCACTAAAAAAGTGAACTCCTGAATGATGTGCTGAAACCGACCCTTACATCATTTTAGTTCTGCTCCTATAAATGAGCAGAATAACAGACATCAATAGTGCTGGTGTGAACGAGTCATAAACTATTCACGATTATAATAATATTTATGAAGTTGATATAATAGTAATATTATTTCAGATTCATTTTAGTTCATGGAGATGGTGATTACAGTAGACATTTCTCATCTGAATGACTGGCTTCATCCAGACTGGAAATTGCTTACTGACATTTAGGGCATGCACGTAAAATGGTAACATTCAAGGCACCATCTACAAAACGATTATATCAAAAATTTTGCAATCATTTTAAGTATTTTACCAATAAAACAATAGGATATAAACAGTTATATACGTACTGAAAAAATTATTTACAACTGTGACTTAAAGTTAACTTTGCAGGTGATTTATGCTGCCTAAGTGACATCAGGATAAGGTAGAGGGGGAGAAACTGATCTTTATTTTATCAAGATAGGTTTATATTGAAACAAAATTTCTGAGTAAGAATCAAGTGACTGACAGCCCTCACAGTGACTGAAAGCTCTCCTTGTATTAGTATTTATACCAAGAAGACTGTAAATTATCCTGGGTGTGTGCAGGGTAATCAGGACACTCACTGTATATCCTGGTAGTCTTGGCAGGATTTACCCTATTTTTACTTAAAAATCCTGCTCATACAAACCTATCAGAGAGCTTAAATTCTCACCTTCCTTCATGTTCTGTTCTTAGATAGAACAGCAGATATGACCTTGGCTCTATCTCCAACAGTCCCAAAGAAGTGAAGACAGGTCATCAATCATGCAGACTATTAGCAGCCATCACTCATATCCCCAGCAATTTGACAACTAGCCTTTATCCTGGGGATAGGGGATAAGTGTTTTATGTGGGGAAATCCCCTTTAAGACTCAAGTTAAAGTTTGAAGCATCTGGCTTCATATCGGGGGGCAACATGTGGGCCACAATGTGATTCTGGGCGACACCTAACCATCTGATCACCGTTATGCTTGTCTTCTGACTGCTTACATGTCGGTAATAAGAGAACAGGCAGCGTGAGGACAGGCATATGCAAATATGAATGGTTTTCTGTGTGGTCATCTCTGGAATCCCATATACTGTATTTGCTGAAGGATGATCTCCTGAACCTTGTGTGGTATCTAGAAAAGAGTAGTTAAGATGTGGAGGTGGTCACGCATGTGTGTGGCTATGTTCATTGTAGTTTATGGGAGCGGTGAAAAACTCAAATAAACTAGAATGAATATAGACATGCATGCGCACCTCTCCGTGTCTTCTTTTCCACTCTAGAGTGTCTCACAGAGTTCAGGAAACCCTCATTCTGCAGATTTCCAGTATGATCTATTCCTTTTTAAAGTGAACATGGGTGAAAGGGAGCCCCCATTCTACAGATAGAAGGGAGTTCTGGAGGTGGAACCATCACC
This sequence comes from Bufotes viridis, assembly GCA_033119425.1. Taxonomy (NCBI): domain Eukaryota; kingdom Metazoa; phylum Chordata; class Amphibia; order Anura; family Bufonidae; genus Bufotes; species Bufotes viridis. Next base: position 171,778,264 of record CM065593.1, on the reverse strand, counting down.
TATTATATACTTTCTGTATGCTGTAAACGTCTTGGGTATTAATCTTAAATAATATATCTCAGTAATAGCATTTTACTTTTACTGCGGCTCTTGGGATTGGCTTAATCTGACAATGTGGGTGGCCCTTGGACGAAAAGGTTATGTACTCCTGCTTTCTACAATGCTTGGTTATATGGAGCATGTAACAAGGCAATCAGACTTTATAGGGATTTGCTGTGCTTTTATGTTTCGAACTTCATATGGAGATAGAGTATTTTTTTTATTTTTTACTAGATGACATATTGTAAACGTATTCTTCCCTGAAAGCATTGCTACTAGGGGGAAAATATGATGTCATATGAAGGCATATGGAGTGTTCACCAGTCTGTAGTATGTAGTCTCATGGACTCTATCAGCCCAGGACCTGGTGATCTGTTTGAATCTGGTGGGTACCACTACCTGTGCATACTTGAGTGCAGCACATACCAAAGGGCTGCCAGAACCACACAACCCCTTAAAGCATATCTGACAAAGTAAGAACATTTCCATTTCAACAGTTGCAATATTGTTGTAGCTATTTATATTTCTAAGTGCTTTAAATCTAGAAGCACTAAATAACTGTTATTACTGCTATATCATCAGCATGGAAGCTGTAACGAAAATACAAATCAATCAAGAGGAAGGCGTGTTGCAAATCTATGTAAAAGGATTAAATTATAGATCCAGTCTAAAGGCAATCCTTTAGAAATCAATCAAATTACGTGTTGTTCGTCCCTGCATTTTTAAAGACTTATTGATGTGTTTGTGTATAGTTTCTGTGTACTCTTATGAAAAGAATATATGACCTAAACAACAAAGATAAGAGGCATCAAAATAAAAGAAATGTAAATAAATTATTTCCAATGTCCACCAGATTTAAAAGAGTTTTCCGAGATCTTTATACTAATGACTTATCCTCTGGGAAGGTTATCAGTATCTGCTCTGTGGTGGTCCGACACCCAGGACCCCTGCCGATCAGCTTTTTAAGAAGACACCAGCACTCACATTAGTGCTGTGGCCTTTTCCCTGCTCACCAAGCACAGCACAGTCTATTTGATAGCGGCTGTGCTTGGTATTGCAGCTCAGTCCCATTCACTTCAATGAATGAATTTGAGGAATGTGAAGTTACGTGGCCTGGAGAAGGCTGTGCGAAGGACGCAGCGTTACTACTAGCTCCAGTGCCTTCTCAGACAGCTGATCAGTGGGGTTCCCTGGTCTTGGACCCCCACGATCAGATACTGATAACCTAGTCTATCAGTAAAAAGATGTCAGAAAACCCCTTTAAATCTCAATTTTTATCCTTTTTGAAACTCATGACAGTCTGACAGACCAATAATTATCCTTGACAAATCCCAATAACTGAACTGATGAGCCTGGCCTCGGGTTTGGTGCATTCATTGTGAAGCAGCCTTAAGGCAATATTTATATATTGTTAAAAAAATTCTGAGATATGCATAAGGTGTGAAAAATATTTAAAATCTAGCTTCTAATCAGTATATGTAAAGCAAATATCAAAAGCTAAGTAATGAATCATGAGAGAAAACAGTAGAAAAGAAGGACTATATCAATAGGCAGCACATCCCAAATATATAAAATATAATAATCTTTAATATAGCCACGGCAAGAAAAGAGGTTAAAATATTGTATAAAAAAAAAAAATATGAGGGACCTAAAATACATTCCTCCATATAAGTACACAATACTCCTAATTCTCAAAAAGAATAATGCTGGTACGCAGACAAACCAAAAATTTAGAAATATAAATAAAATAGTACACATGATTTCCAATGTCAAATATATATCTGTGCATAACTAGGCATATTACTGTAAGGAGGCACAGCTGAGCATACTACTGTGAGGGGGCACAACTGGGCATATTACTGTGAGGGGTCACATAACTGGGCATCGTTACTGTGAGGGGGCACATATGTGGACATAACTACTGTGAGGGGGCACATATCTGGGCATCGCTACTGAGAGAGGGAACATATCTGGGCATCGCTACTGAGAGGGGGCACATATCTGGAATAACAACTGTGAGGGGCACATATCTGGGCATCGCTACTTTGAGAGTGCAAATATGAAGGCATCTCTACTGTGAAGGGTGCAGATCTGGGCATCACTACTGCGATTAGGCACATATCTGGTCATAACTACTGTGAAGGCTCACATATTTGGGCATCACTACTGTGAAGGGTCACATATGTGGGCATAACTACTGTTTGGGGGTACATATTTGGTCATAACTACTGTGAGTGGGCACATATCTGGGCTAGTGTTGAGCGCGAATATTCGAATAGCGAATTTTTATCGTGAATATTGCAACTTTAATAATTTGCGAATATAGCGCCATATATTCGCAATTTCGAATATTCGTTGTTTTTTTTTAGTTGTTAATCTTTGCTGCTCTCTGGTTGTCTTCCCACTTCCCAAAAGCTGTTCTTACCTGTCCGGAGGATTCCTGGCTCCCTTAATGCCTGTTGCCGCTTCTGCCGACTTCCTGTGTGCATGGAGCGTCCCCATCCCAATGGGAACGCCTCCATGCTAAAATGTACTGTCGGATGTGAGAATCACGATCTCACAAATTTGACTAAGTTGTAATCGCAATGTGATTAATATAAGCTGAATTATTCGCATTGCGATATTCATTATATTCTAGCAATACAACCATTAGGAACCCAGCTTTAAGTTGAATTCGCAATGCGAACATGTACTCGCATTGCGAAATCAACTTAGAACTGAGTTCCTAATGGCTGTATTGCTAGAATATAAAGAAGATTGAGAATATAGTGCTATATTCGTGAATTCGTGATATTCGTCATCTTCGTTATATTCTAGCAATACAACCATTAGGAACTTAGCTCTAAGATCAATTCGCAATGCGAGTATATGTTCGCTTCGCGAATGAAACTTAGAGCTGAGTTGCTAATGGTTGTTGCTAGAATATAATGAAGATTGAGAATATAGTGCTATATTCGTGATATTTGTTATCTTTGTCAATTCTAGCAATACAAGTTACAACCATTAGGAACTCAGCTCTAAGTTTAATTTGCGATGCGAATATAAATTCGCGTAACATTCGCAATGTATAGAATAATGACGAATATTCGATTTCGACGAATATATGACGAATATTCAATCGAATATTCGCAAAATAGAATATGGCACCTCCCGCTCATAGCTAATCTGGGCATAATCTGTGAAGAGGGCACAATGCTGGCATAACTACTGTGTGGTGGCATAAAGGGGGAACGATGACTATGTGGGAGCATTTAGGGCACTGGGTTAGATAAAATGTTTAGTTATGGACAGAGCTAGAGGCGTGTCCTAGTGCAGAAAAATGTTTGCGCGCCGCACGTAGTGTCCCTTTTCCTTCTTTTCTAAAGTTGGGAGGTATATAGCTATTCTATAAGCTCCTTTACACTTGGAAATTAAACATAATTCATTTAAGTAAAAATTCATCAGGTAGCCTGATGAAGGTAGCAGACCACCACAGAAATGTGTAGCTTTTGTTTTTTATATGCCTTTTATTGTTTATCTTTTTCTATACTCAGGCTGCTAAGTTTTTTCTATGGTACTTACCATTCCGGATGCCTCTGGCTTCTCTGGCTATGGATCAAAGCAGCCTGACCACTCTCCAGCTGGGAGACCCTCTGCTCACTACTAGTGTTGTACCTGGCATTGCCCAACCACAATCAGCAAGGAGGCTCAGCCCCTGTCTCTTCCACTACACTTACGGTACTCAGGCCAGTTGTTGCCCTCACTCTGTGTTTTTGTCACGTCGGGAAGGGTACAAGATACAATAGAAACATAAGAAACAACAAGCAAGCATCTAGGCAAAAGCTGGGGATAATGGTTACCTCCTGACAGGATCCTATCAGCTGACCCTAGACTGCTGTGCACACGTTTAGACCCTAAAGGTGGGAATAAACGTGCCCCCGTGCCTAAGACTGAATAACCCTATAGTCCCTGAGATAAAGGACAAGGGGGGAAAAAGGCAGCCTGCTTCCTCTAATCCTGGAAGAAGCAGGTGTCTAACTAACAGCCTAGACAGTTCACAAATAGAAACCAAAAACACACTTATCTTTGAAGTAGAGCAGAAACAGCAATCCAACTTTCCTCAGAGTGAGAAAGAAACTATAACCCACAAGGGACACTGGGTAGGTGCTTGATTTAAACTCACACAAACGACCCCACCCAGTGCACCCGAAGAGAGGCAGCTACAGCTCACTCCATGTAAACAGAAAACTACACACGTGCTGCCAATCTGACAGACCTCCGCACCTCACCAGAGCAGGGCATGACAGTTTTGTACTGTAACTGTGGAGGCACTGATTCTCACTCTGCTTTCAGATTGTCTCTCATCTCTCCACACGAGCATTCTAAAAGACAAACTGTTCCCCAGAGAAAACAATGACAGCACAGCTTTAATTTTACTACAGCACTTCTTACAATATTGTAAACGTGTGTTTACCAACTTCTGGCTCTCCAGTTGTTGCAAAACTAAAGCACCCATCATACCCTGATGGCTGCAGGCTGTAGGGGCATGATGGGAGTTGTAGTTGAGCAAAAGCTGGTTAGCCACAGGTTGGTAAACATAACGCTCGTTCATCGGGTGAAATGATCTTTCATGCAGCACATTAAATCATTTCATGTTGTGTAAACAACGTTGTATTGCCCAGAAATAATGAATTTGTGGACGAGAGATCGCAGTAGTAGCAACAGTTGTTCCCATACAGTGGAGGTGATAGCTGTAAGTAAATTATGTAAATGCAGCTCTTCACCTCCACTGCCAAGTAGGCAGTTAACGGGAATGAATGGCCCCTTCCAGATAATAGCATGTTCGCTCGGCGCATCTATGCAATCTCCTTATAGAAAACAATCAGTCCTATTGTTTGTCTATTTGTATTATTTGAGTTTGTTTAGCGATAAAATAGAAAGATCAAGATTAAAACTGAGAATAATTATAATAGAGGATGTTTGACTCAAAAAACTAAATTAATTACTGAAGGAAGTGTGAATAAAATAAAGAAAAAATGTCACTCCCCTCTGAAAAGCGTTCCAACCCCAAAGGTCCCATTCACCCTGCTTCTGATCCCAAGGGACTGGAAGTGTTGCTTCATATCCTTAGTCATGACTCATGAACAATACTGCAGCCATTCACTGGCATTGTTGGTGACGCTTACTTAAGCAGTATGTGACAGGTCACGTGCCACTCACATGCTGCTTTCAAGGGGTAAGTTGCTATTTTGCACACATTATCAGCAGTAATATATATATAGTTATATATATATATATATATATATATATATATATATATATATTAGTTATATATATATATATATATATATATATATATATATATAGTTATATATATATATATATATATATATATATATATAGTTATATATATATATATATATATATATATATATATATATATATTTGGCTTCATAATGGCTCTGTAAGAGAGCTGAAACGTTGCGTGTATCAACATGTGTTGAACAAATATCACATTTTTTTCACATTTTTATTCAAGGAGTGCTGCGTTATATTTATTAATTTTTTTTATTTATTTTTTTGGGGCGGGGGGCGGTGAGGCAGAATCCCTTTAAGAGATTTTAGGCCTACCTAGCACTAGTCCTCCTTATAATCCAGTCCTGGTCAACAATGTCTCTAAAGCTCTGCTTCTCAGGTATATAACAAATCTTGGAGAAGCAAAAAAGAGCCACAAATGTGTACTCAAATAAATGGGTAAAATCAAATTGTATAGAGCAGTAATATAAATGTCCACTGGTTCGGTGAATTTATAGTTGATGAAAAACAGTCTGTACCCAGGACCTTCAATCACATAAAACAATGTTCTCCTACCATAAAAAGCTGCTCTCACGGTAGGTGCAGGGACCAATAATAACTACTTTGTATTTGTATTTATTCACAGCAATTTTTAATGTTGACTATTGCACTTTCCCTGTCCATGTTTGCAGCCGACAAGCCATGGCAATAATTTCTATGACTGCTTTGTACTGATGGATGTAATAAAGCAAGGAAATTGTATTGCGAAAAAGAATTGCTTATTTGCCCCATTTTGACACTAAGTGCATGTTTCATTGTTATATACTGTAAATGTATTAATCTGTTGGATTTAACCAGCTTCACATTAGCAAAAAAACTGAAAGAGCTGACTTCAGATTAAGTTTAGATGGATTTTTTAAAAAATATGCTTAGTCCCTAGAGTACATGGTGAAAGGTGTATAATATACGGACACCACTGGCAATAGCACATTACTCTGCAGAATAAAATGCACGCCACTGACACTTCAATTACTGAAACAATGATTCTCATAAGTATGAGTGTCATAAGGAATGTCCAGTACAATGGCACTGTCATTTCTTTATGTCAAAACCTAAAATGGAGTTAGCATACAAAGCAAGTTACAAAAATGCAACTTGAGGCAGAATAACGTCCAAAAAAGTGGGAATGGAGAATATTGAATTGCTCCAGTGAATAAGCATCTGACAAATAACAGCCAAGCTCCATGTCTGCCTGGGCCGGTATAGCTGTCTTGCATAATTTATTATACTACAGTAATATTATAACTAGTATATATTGTATCTTGTAGCTCAATCATATATGTAAATGGTTGTACAACAGAATGATGAATTTTGAACCATACTTGGTCCTTTTCATATTTTTTTTTTATTATTAACAGAAAATTTTAATTACCAATGATACAGTAAGAGTGTAACACAGATATCCTACGGGAAGAGGAACATAACTGGGGAATTGAGATAGAATAGGAATAAATGGAGTTGAGATGTCACAGTGTGATACGGGTTGTCTTCTTGCTCACATTTCTGCTCTGGCGTACTGGCTACGGTGGATTACGTGTGGGCTGGTTGCCAGGAGCAACGTGTAGTGGCGGAAACCTGGGTGTGTTCTGTCTCTTCCTAGCTTTCCTCTTCCTGTCTCCTGGTTTGTGTGGGGTTAATGTCTTGATCTGGGTGTGGTCACTAGGTGCTATATAATCCTGTCAGCTATGGCTTGGGGGGGTCAGTCTGTCTCCAGCTTTGCTGGGTGCAGGGGCTATGCACCTGACCTGGGATTATTCCATCTGCCCTGTCTGTGTGGCCACCTAGTAAGACATCAATGTCTCCTTGTCTGGTTCTGTGTCTGGTCTGTGACTGCGCTATGTGTCGTACTGCATGAGGTCCAGACTCCTGTCTGTCTGTGTCTTGTGAGCAGCTTTGTGTGTTCACCCATGAACTAACTTTGCACAGGGAACAGGCTTCTGCTAGTCCTGTCTATACCTTCAGTGAAAGGGTTCCTGCATTCTCTGGAGGGAGGACATCTCTGTCTTATCTTTATTTGTTCAGTGTCTCTAGGTCTATGTTAGCATGGAAGTGCTTAACTGCTTCTTTTCCTGTCTTGTATGTCCTGCCTTTGGTGAGAGGGCTTTTGGGTTCTCCGGAGGGAGGACATCTATTCTTTGTGTAGCTCTGCCTGTGACCGCCATGTGTCATTCTGCATGGGGTCCAAGCATCTGCTTGTCTACCTGTTTGGGCAGCTCTGCCTGAGACTGCCATGTTTTGTTCTGCATGGGGTCCAGGAATCTGCTTGTCTGCCTGAGATTACCATGCATCCATTCATGGGGTCCAGACAGCTGCTTGTGTGCTGGTTCCCATTTGTCATGTCTCTACTGTGTCCTGTGTGGTTTGTTTGGGTCTAGTGCATTTTCCTGGGTTCCAGTCCTTGTTTGTGTGGACTGCTGGTGCTTGCACCATCAGTCTCTGCAGGTAAGTGGCCAAGTGCACTGGGACCATCCTAGAGGTGCGACCAGTGCGACCTTAGCTTAGTTCATCCCCACTAATTGGGGCTCTGTGACGTACGGGGGTTAACTCAGTCTCTGCCCTCTGGGTTTGGCCCCAAGTACAACTGGTGCACTTAGTCCAGTGATATTTCCTGCCACTGGTCCCTTACCTGCTGATCCAGTTTTCTGCCATGTCTGTATCTAACAAAGACCTACAAAAACTGAAGCACAAAGCTACAATAACAACATATATATTTTATTGAATCAAATAAATACATACATAAAACCGTTGTGTTTAAAAGGTAGCAGCAAGAAAAACCACCATTCCAGTGGTACACTACATAGTGACGAAGGCACGCCGAAATGCGCGTTGGGGTAACGCCATCCCGGTTTGGATACAATACGCTTGGGTGAGTCCCCTCTGTATATGGTGATTACTATTATTTATTTCTTCATGGCCAGCGGTTTATTAGAGGTTATATTCTGTTGTTGGGCTTCACTTGTTTTTGTGATGCTCACAACTGAATACCGCTGCTGCCAGTTGTGGCAGTGATTTCACTGCCCCACATAGTCATATTAGTCATAGAGAACTCTGGAGACTCGGCCATATTCACACCCATTGATATAAGTAGACCTTTATATTACCATTACTATGTAGTGTACCACTGGGATGGTTTTTTTTTCTTGCTGCCACCTTTTAAACACGGTTTTATGTATGTATTTATTTGATTCAATAAAATATATATGTTTTTATTGTACCTTTGCGCTTCAGTTTTTGTAGGCCTTTGTTTGTTATGGGAGTGGGTACTCCTTTATGGTTTCAATTGTTGGCCCCTTTATTTTTGCCGCAATATGTATTGCACGTACTTACTGTAGTTTGGGCATGAGGGTCAATGTTAGTCTTAGATTGGTATTAGCGCATGTCTGTATCTAGTTGATAAAGTATTCGGTTTTGGTCCTTACCTTGTCTTACTGTTTGCTTTTGTCGTGTTTGTTTACTTGAGATGTTCTAGCAGTCGGTAGGACCTTTGCTAGAACATGACATGAGAAATACAGTATGTGGCAATAGGGACTGTCTGAGGAAGAAAATGGGCCAAGTCTTGCTACCTGCTCACTTATTCAGTTTTTTTCTGTTGGTAAAGATGAGGGTTTTCCTTTGAGAAAAAGTCTATGAGGATAGTTATTGAGTTTGACCCAAGAGATTATAAATGCTATAGTGACCTGCTTTGGTAGTATGATATAAGAATAGTGGCATGACAGTGTTGTTGCTTGGTTGGTATCCCAGAAAACAAATAATTGTCTTATAGCTGAGGATAATTACCTGGAATAGTGCTATGGTTTCTCTCGAAGTGATGGACTCAAAGTGGAGGAATCTTGTTGCATGTTGATCTTAATTGATATTTATTCATACACTACATATAACGTGGTATTTTAGCATTAAGACAAGAAACTTGAAATAAGTCTGCGGGGTCATTATTAAAAGTCTACATCCTAAACAAGTACAATAACCTTTTTTATGTCATATTGCTCCTCCCTATGCGCTTCTCAGCCATGCAGTGGCCTTGGCTTCAACAGCAGCCCATGTGTGTAGCAGACTACAGTTCCCATGAAAGATTTGTGACATCTATTCCAGGCTGTTCTCTGCCTGTATTCTCCTGGCTGCTAAAAAACAAGTCAGCCCCATCTTGTGCATTTCATATATTGCTCCCTCACTGCTGAGCCTCTCACATTAGTTTCCAGTTACAGCCTTCTACAACTTCTAGCATACCTCCCAACTACGGATGAGTGAACCAGTTTGGACAGAACCTGGTTCGATCCGAACTTTGGTATTTTTTGGATGGTACGGTACGTAGATGAATCTGAATATTTTCAGGTTTGTCTCGGACAAAATCACTAAAACGGCGTGTAGCGCCATTTTATTGCAGATGTTGGGAAAAAAATGCACTAGGGTGGAAGAAGATTGGGTCTCACATGATACTGTGGGGAAGTGGGGAGCAGGGCTTTCCCTGATTGGCTTCCAGTCTTACAGACAGCCTGGATTAGCCATTAAATGCTGCAGCAGGTAGGGAGTTTATAGTTACAGCCTTCTACAACTCCTAGCATACCTTGCAATTAAGGATAAGTGAACTAGTTAGGATGGAACCTGGTTCGGTCCAAACTTTGTTATTTTTTGGACGGTAGGTGAATCTGAATATTTTCAGGTTTGTCTTGAAAAAAAAAACACTAAAACGGCGTGTAGCACCATTTTATTGCAGATGCTGTTGGGGAAAAAAGCACTAGGGTGGAAGAAGATGGGGTCTCACATGATCCTGTGGGGAAGTGGGGGGCAGGGTTTGCCCTGATTGGCTTCCAGTCTTGATTAGCCATTCAATGCTGCAGCAGATAGGGAGGTGCCCTAGCAGAATGCCATTAAGGTACTGGACTGAGAATGTGGGTGCATGGGTGTTACAGTGTTTGCCAGGAAAACAATCTTAGGGAGTAAGGGAGAGCAAAAAAAAACAACAACAACCAGGGACAGTCAGAAATCAATCATTTTCCAGGGAAAGTGACGGGAAAGGCCAGGATTTCAAAGAAGAATTATGTGTGTTGTGTACAATAGAGAGAATCAGGGCAACTGACAGACATTGAAAGAGAAGACAGGACCTATGGCTGACTGTGCCTGCTATCAGAAGTGCCGGTGCACCTCAAAAGTAGCTACTTGCAAGAAAAGACTTTCATCCTCTCCCCCCATTTTCAAAAAAATCCTTTTTTGTTGGGTTCAACTTAATTAATCTGCATATACGCGTGATTACTGAAGCAATACCCATGGTGTGGCAGCAATCTACCAGTGTGTATTAAGGTGAAATTTAGCATCAAGGTACACATGGTCAGAATTTAAAATATTTGTTTGGGGGTTAATACATTTAATCAATCCAGCATACATATATGATTACTACAAGACACAAGGTATTGCAGTAATTTACTATTGTGTATTAAAGAAAATTTGAGCGTCAAGCCTCAATCATCCATTTACGTACATTCAGTTTCCCCACAATCACAATTTACACTTTTTGGGGAGATTCAATTTAAGTAAGCTGCATATATACATGATTGCTGCAACAATACCCATTGTGTGGCAGAAATCTACCAGTGTGCATTAGGGGGAAATTTAGCATCAAGCCTTTTACATTTATTTAGTTTATACATGGTTGTAATATTTTTTTTTGGGAGGGGGATTGTTTCACTTAATTAAAGTAACAGATACAGTATTTGTGATTATTACAAGACATAAGTTATAGCAGCAATCTACCAGTTGTTTATTAATAAGAAATTGAATGTCAAGCCTCAATCATCCGTTTATGTATATTCAGTTTCCATGCGGTCGAAATTTACATTTTTTGGGGTGTTCAATTTGATTAAGCTGCATATATACGTGATTATTGTAGCAATACCATGGAGTGGCAGCAATCTACCAGTGTATTAAGGTGAAATTTAGTGTCAAGCCTTAATCGTCCATTTATGTATATTCAGTTTCAGCATGATCGCAATTTAGTGTTTTTTTTGGGGTGGTCAATTTAATTAAGCTGCATATATACATGATTACTGCAGCAATACACAAGGTGTATCAGCCATGTGACGTGCAGCCAGGAGTTACAGCATTTCACCTGCTTTTCCTCCTTGCAGTCCCAAAAAAGGCTTTCAGTGGAGGCTTCCTAGTCTTCACTGACTATTCCTAAAGGGGCACCCTCCTTTTTCCTAAGCCCGCAACGCCATACAGCAGATTGTCAAGAGAGTTCCCTGTTGACGACTTGTGTGAAAGCCCACTCCGTGTGGGCTGCACTCAAAAGGAGGTTTGGGTAGAGACGGGTCACTCCATGCATACCTGTGTTGATGGTGGTGGTAATAGTGGCACCTGTAGTAAAGGCATTGGTGGTGGAGGCAGCGACAGTGGAAATTGGGAAAAACGCAGAGCAGGGGTTCCAGGAGCCCATCATGATATCTCACATTTTGATAAAAGTTCCAGGGAGGGTAAGAATAGGACCTTGGAGCCGGATCAGGGTGCAGAGAAGGAGGCAACATCAGTGAAAAAGGGCAGTGGTGGCAGCAATAAAGAGCCAGTGCAACGTTTGCTTAGGGATCTGCTGATGCCGCTGACACTTTGGGCCCAAAGTATGCCAGAGCAAAGCCCAGCTTGGCTGTCTATAGCTCTGTGTGAGCAACTCCCGTATGGCATTTTTCTCCACAAGGCAGGCACACAAAATCACAGTGGTGTGCCAGATCTGCAGAATTAAAATAAGCCGTAAAAATTCAAATGCAATTAGAGGTACCAGAAGTCTGTTGCAGCACACGAAGATCCTTTGGGAAAATACAACTGGCCAGCATTCCCAATCAAAACTAGTCTGTCCTTCTTTTCCTGATCCTCTTTGTTGCAGCCAACCCACATCCCCAAGCAGTACAGTATCTTTGTCATCATCATCATAACCTTTTTCTTCTGCTAAGACTCCTCCTTGTCCTCAGGTCTTCCGTGAGGCATATATAATAAGAAGATTGCGCCAAAAACTGTTCTGCACCAGCAATTAGCTTGTTTACAAGCTGAACCCCCACCCAGACATGTTGCTGACGGTGCAGTCGCTGTAGTACCAATGTACAGTAGTAGAGTCTTGTACTCTACATGGCAGAGAATGAGGGTCACTCCTTGAGATTATCGCTGTGCATCAAGCTGCACTCCATGGTGGACAGCTGTATAGATGTTACTGGCAGGGACAGTACATGTCTTTCACTGTACACTGGGCCAATGTTTTTTCCAGCAGTGGAGTAGAAGCACCCCAGCAACATGTCCAGGTCCTTTTGACCACCTCCAACCATATCATGGGTCTCATCTCTAACAGCAGAAGGGGTACAGGGTTGCTTACAATACCCATACCCCATTTTGCAGTCGGGTCCAAATTGATAGAAGGCAGGGCCAACACAAGTAAATGGGGCCAGCAATACCATATTGTGGGACATTACACCAACCCAACAGAGCCAAATATCACAGTCCATCACAAAATACAGCTGGCAGCAGCACAAAATACATCCCCAAAAACTTCCACTGGACAGCCGTGAGGAGGGCTTAGGTGGTCCCTTGGGCATTGGCCCACCAGGAAATTTCCCTGTAAGTTCTATGGCCAATCTGCCCCTGCATGTGTTGTTTCCAGGTCGGGCAGTGGCAGCTCATGCCGTTCATGCTGCAGTTGTCCCTCACCACCTCATATGTACAGTATTTTGGAAGAGGCGCTTATGCTCATGCAACAGGTGACTCTGTTGGGGACCCACAATGAGAAACTCCCATATTCCAATAGTCGACAGTACTATTTAGTGTTGAGCGCGAATATTCAAATCGCTTATTTTAATCGGCAATATCGCCACTTTGAGAATTCGCAAATATTTAGAATACAGTGCGATATATATTCATATTCGCGAATAGTGTAGATCACGAATATTCTAATTGCGAATTTATCGTGAATTTATTGTGAATTTATCGCGAATATTTGCACTTAGCAACATCCCTAATGTCTTCTTAGAGGGTTATGTGGAGGAGACCGGACAAAGAGAAGCCATATTGGTCCTCGACCAGCGGTAATATCGGTCCTCTATCCATATCCTCCTTTACGGAGGAGGTGTCCTGGGTCCTGGTGTCTCCCCCACTCCCCTCACACCTTATAGTCCAGAGGGCTGGACATGGTTCCTGAAAATGCAGATCCAGTTGTAATGCAGCAAATTTCCTCTCTTTACATTGGTAATATGTTATCATATAGAAAAACAGCCCCTACGGCTGTAGACCTACTTCGTCAACTTTCATATTTGATTTACTTAGTTCACAAATGTGTTACTTGACATTTATTTTCTTTCAACTGTTTCACCTGTTGGTAATATATGCCTCCCCTTCACACCCACTCCCTTCCTCCCTCACATACTCACCTTTTCTAAGTCCTTGGGACTTAGAAAAAGAGTTCATAAATTTCTACTCCTCACTATTCCAACTCCACCCTACAGATCAGAATAAGGTCCCACAAGACTCACAAATAGCCATCTCCAACGTCCTGTCCCGAGCCAACCTACCACAGCTAGACCCCAGTACCCACTCAAACTTATTAAAACCTTTTTCACAGGATGAGGTCCGGTCCACCCTGCGAAAATGCCCAAAGAGTAAAGCACCAGGTCCTGATGGACTTCCTAGCGCATATTACAGGTCTTTCCCGAGACACGTTCAATGCCTACTTATCGGGTACCAGTATACCTCAGCAATCCCTTCAGGCCTACATCACCTTAATCCACAAAGAGGGTAAGGACCCCACGCAATGCGGGAGTTACAGACCCATCTCTCTACTAAATACAGATCTGAAACTGTATGCTAGCCTTCTAGCATACAGGCTAAAACCCTTAATCCCCACACTAATATCGCCAGAGCAAGTGGGTTTCGTGTCTGGGAGAGAGAGAAAGGACAATACTATGAGGATCTTATCTTTGCTACAGATCGCCAAACAAAATAATACGCCCCTGGTGCTGCTGAGAACAGACGCCGAGAAGGCTTTCGATAGGGTGGACTGGCCCGACCAAGTTCTCCCACACTATCTTAGAGGCTTCTCAAAGTATCATATCTTCCACATGGAAGAACTCTATGTTTGGGAAAAGGCGCCCCTTCCAATAAGAGAGACCTGGAGCAGTTTGCTAAGGAAGAGTGGTCCAAAATTGTGGGTGAGAGGGGTAAGAAGCTTATTAATGGTTATAGGAAGTGACTGACTTTAGTTAATTTTTCCAAAGGATGTGCAACCAAATATTAAGTGAAGGGTGCCAATATTTTGGCCAGCCCATTTTTGGAGTTTGGTGTGACATTATGTCCAATTTGCTTTTTTTCCTCCCTTTTTTTGCTTTTGTTCCAATACACACAAAGGGAATAAACATGTGTATAGCAAAACATGTGTTACTGCAATACTTTTCTGTGAGAAATACTTTATTTTCTTGAAAAATTTCAAGGGTGCCAACAAACGGCCATGACTGTATAACTGCACCGCACAAGAGCAAATAAAGCATAAAAATATTTCCTTGTAATAAACCCTGTTATGCCTGTTTTAAACAGCACTTACACCCTAATAAGAACGGTTTGCTGGAATTACAGAGCTGTAAAATGGCAATTTGGATCCCCAGACAGTGTAGCAAGGTGTAATAGGATTGTTCCTACTACCCAGGCTGTAACCTCACCTACTGCACCCTGTTTAACATAAATATTGCGGAACGATTCCTCCCTATCCTTTCCTTACACCCCGAATGAACTTTCCTTGAACTTGTAAATAGTTTTTTTTTAGCACAATGACATTTTTTCTAACAATTTCCCTAGCGCCTGCTGACGTCTCTACCTGCACTGAGTACACTGGTAAATGGCAGAATCCAAGATGTCTGGGATTATTTATAGGGCTGTGACATGACAGGGCTGGTTGGATCAAACAGTGATCAGCCGGAACTCCATTTCAAAGGCGTGGTGCACGTGTCAGAAACAGCAATCTCAGCGTATATAATAGATAAAGACCGGCACTCACTTGTTCTTCTTGCAAATAGATGCTTTATTTGTCACATACAGGAATCTGTGACGAGTTTCGGCTCACAGCATGAGCCTTCCTCAAACAGGTAAATCAGGTGTGTATGCAATATAACATACAGAGTTTAAATAGACCGCCAAAGCGGAAGTGACGTCAGGTAGCCTAGGTAACCGGCTAAACAATACTAAGCAGGAGAAAGGAAATAGAATTACGTGAAGGAGCAACCCCATCGCAGCAGCATCAACAACCACCAAAATGTATGGCTTTTAAAGGAATTCTCCAACAGTAAGGCCAGGTTCAGAATCAGTTGATGCCGTTGGGGGTCCGTCACGTCTTCTAAAATAAAGGAAAAAAATAAGTAAGAAAAAATAAATGAAACAAATGACAAATGCTCAAATATTTAAAAACAATGGAGCATGGGAATTACAGGAAACTATTCAGATCATACTCCCGATTTAATCCCCTTGGTTCAAGTGTCTGCAGTGTGTGATTCCAATACGCCTCACGTTTTTGGAGCATTTTAATCCTGTTCCCACCTCTGCGCGGTACGTGTTCAATGATTTAGAATCGCAATTGTGAAACGTTATGATTGCAGCGGTCCAAGTGGTAAGGGATCGGAAGGAGCAGATTTTTCTTGCGTATAGTAGATTTATGTTTGGAGAAGCGATCCTTCATCCGCATAGAGGTCTCTCCTATATATAGGAGACCACACGGACATTTTAGCACGTATATTACGTAATTGGTGGTACACGTGAAGAATCTCTTCACAGGGAATTGTTTTCCTGTGTGGGGGTGTGAGAAGTATTCACCTCTGATTACGCTGGAACATTGTATGCACCGCAAGCAAGGGAATGTACCCTTTCTTGGGGTAGATAAGGTGTGTTGTCGCTTCTCAATTTGACTGCTACCTGCATTAGCCCTTACCACCATGTCGCGTATATTCTTATTACGCTTGTAACAGAACAGAGGAGGATTCTGAAATTCCTCCACCAAGGGGTATGCCCTGGACAAAATGCTCCAGTGTCTATTGAGAATAAATCTACACTTGTTAACCCAGGGGTGATATTTTGCAACAAAAGGTATACGTGATTTCTTATCTGTTTTGCTTCCTTCCAAAGGAACAACCTTATTCCTCTCCTTTTGAGCAGTGAGGTGGGATAACCACGATTCTTAAATCTGTCAGTCATTTCATTCAGGCGGGTTTCCCTGACCCCCGTATTGGACACAAACGGCTGGCTGTCTGCATGCATGGCATTATGGGTGATCCCGCCTTCCCAGAGTTTCTTGTTCCATGTCCTCACACGTGCAGCAGCCATTTTAGAAAAAAATACGTTTCGTTAACACGAATCATGAGGAAATTCGGATTCTATGCGAATCGAATAATTCCTGAAATTCGGAGGCCACTTCGTCAGCTTCGATTCGCTCATCTCTACTGTAGATGGTAAATTCCAATTCCACACTGTATGAAGTCATCATTAAAACTAATTAAAATAGATCAATATATGTACAGTAAAGCCCTGAAAAACATGAGGGTGATTCAACATCTGCTTAAGGATTTATGTCATTTACAGGATATCATCTTAAGAAGAGGATTTCATTTCTAAGAACAGAATAGATCCTTTCTTTGGATATTTGGAGACTTTGAACCCCTCCTCCTTGGAAGTAACAATTATGAAATAAAACAGATTTCAATCAAACCTCATAAAAAGCTCATTTGCTCTAGTCTTACATGTTAGCCTTACACCTTTATTTTACACAAAAAGGAGGAGCTGCATGTTATCAGCTAAGATAATAAAAGAGTATTAATCTAATTCCCAGAAGACAAAGAAATCTTATGCAGACTTGTGAGAATTTTTTATTAGCTTTAAGTCCATTTATAAAAAGGCCATATAAAGTAAAACCCTCATAATTTGGCAGTTTTTACTCTTTAATAATTTTTGCAAAGTGAAGTGCAGGGTACTGTATGGTGATGCATGGTGACACACAAAACTCTTTGAGGCTTTGTAATACATAACCAAGAGAAGTTTGTGTGTTGTTGCATTATGTCATGTGACATCGGATACTGCTTTTGGGACATATTCTTCCCTAAGAGCTATTCTTTCATGGGAAAAGGATTCCATAACGTGGCATGTTTATTTCTGTATGCAACGAGTGCCCTACTCTGGCTATGTATATAACAGAAAGAGTGCCCAATTGGTGCTATACAGCTATATGACTGTGTGTACCAGCCCTTGAGTTTTTAAGTGAATTTATTCCAGGCTGTGAGATCTGCAAATTACATGACCTAAGTATTGCATTGTTTCCTATTCAGTTACATCACTGTACAACTACAGATCCCAGTTGTCCATAGGGGCATGCTCATTTATCCACAGTATGGGCAATGCTTATTGTTCTATCTATATTTGGTATGACTCATTGAACACAAAAGGAACCTCCAGGCCCTGTTTTGATAATTGGACCCACACAGAAAGACTATGAGGACCAGTGAATATATAATGCAATTAAACGGCTAATTCACTTGTTCTGCTTAACTTGTTCTGTGGGCTCAAAGTAGTCTAGTCTGCCCTTGGAACTCATACTGACTGACGTGGGAGAAAACCCCAGAAACATGCAGATGAAACTGTGGGTGGTTTGCCATCTAAGAAATGAAATTAGACAGAAGCTACATGAGATATCAAGTTTGACACACATCTTCTGATCTTCTGCGATAAGGTATTGAACAGTCTAGAGCAGTGGTGGCGAACCTATGGCACTGGTGCCAGAGGCGGCACTCAGAGCCCTCTCTGTGGGCACCTGCAGGGAGCACTATGAACAGCACAGGCAGCACATCGAAGGGTATGCAGGCTATTATAATGATAAAGTACATGAAAGATATACTATACTGCACTGTAGTATTCAGGTTAAATTGCTGTGCTGGCACTATGTGATAAATAAGTGGGTTTTGGGTTGCAGTTTGGGCACTCAGCCTCTAAACGAGTCGCCACCACTGGTCTAGAGGAAACATCATTGAGTTTTGGAGAAAATGATTTTAAACACTTCCTATGCATAGACATAAGGATGAGAACATGAACAACTCTATATGTTGTGGGCCAAGTGTTTACATACAACTTAGTTTAGAATAAAAGAGGAGAGAATGTATTAGAAGATGTAACTGACATTTTGATACCTTGTTTGGATGTGGAAGTTGTTTGTAGTGCCGGTGTGCTCATAGTCGTGGACTGCAGCAGCAAATATCATTGCAAATATCTCCAGTTCTGTAAGCCAGTGCTAAAATGCAAGAAGAGATGGCTGAAATTAATAATGAAGGAACTGACCATAAACCATCCAGATATCCACATATATATATATATATATATATATATATATATATATATATATATATATAGATTTATCAATAATTTCAAACATCACATGTACCCGTAGATATAACATCTATAATACTTAGAAGAGAAACCTACTTGCTTCACAAATTAAAATTTAATATTAATAGTTAAATATAATGAAAAAAAAAAAAAAAAACATGGCAATAACCTTCAGTTCAGTTAACTTCTTACCGACCGCCTAACGCAGGATTGCGTCCTGCAGGCGGTCGGTCTATTCATCTCTGACGCGTGGGCGCGTCATCTCGCGAGAGGCGAGATTTCCTGTGAACGCACGCGCGTGCGCGCGTTCACAGGATCACGTCGGGGAGAAGGTAAACTACAGCCTGCCAGCGCTGATCGTGCGCTGGCAGGCTGTAGAAGTTAAAAAAATGGCATATCAGACGCTGTTTTGTTAACAGCGTCTGATATGCTTGCTGATCGTTCCTTTGGTGGTCCCTTTTGCTTGGGACCACCAAAGGAAACTTTATAAGTGCACCAATCACCACACAGACCCCCCAGAGGCTGAACGGAAAACAAATCTCATTACCCGTATGCTCAATATAAGGAGAATCGCAGAAACTCCTAATGCTGGCCATACATGTAATGATTGCGGAGACCCTCAAATGCCAGAGCAGTACTAAAACCTCACAAGTGACCCCATTTTAGAAAGAAGACACCCCAAGGTATTCCGTGAGGGGTATGGTGAGTTCATGTAAAATTTTATTTTTGTCACAAGTTAGTGGAATATGAGACTGTAAAAAAAAAATCAATTTCCGCTAACTTGTGCCAAATTTTTTTTTCTGTGAACTCGCCATACCCCTCACAGAATACCTTGGGATGTCTTCTTTCCACAATGGGGTCACTTGTGGGGTTTTATACTGTCCTGGCATTTTAGGAGCCCTAAAGCGTGAGAATCCAAATGCGTAAAAATGGCCTGTGAAATCCTAAAGGTACTCATTGGTTTTAGGGCCCCTTGCGCATCTTGGCTGCAAAAGTGTCACTCATGTGGTATCGCCGTACTCAGGAGAAGTAGGGCAATGTGTTTTGGGGTGTATTTTTACATATACCCATATTGTGTGAGAAATATCACTGTAAACGACAACTTTTTAAATTTTTTTATTCAAAGTTGTCAATTTACAGAGATATTTCTCACACAAAGTATGGGTATATGTAAAAATGCACCCCAAAACACATTGCCCTACTTCTCCTGAGTACGGCGATACCACATGAGTGACACTTTTTTGCAGCCTGGGTGCGCAAAGGGGCCCAAATTCCAATGAGTACCTTTAGCTTTTACATGGCTGCTCAGAATTTAGCCCCGCCCAAAATGCCAGAACAGTACAAACACCCCACAAATGACCCCATTTTGGAAAGAAGACACCCCACGGTATTCGCTGAGGGGCATAGTGAGTCCATGAAAATTTAACTTTTTGTCAAAAGTTAGCAGAATGGGAGACTTTATGAGAAAAAACTATAAAAAATCTATTTCCGCTAACTTGTGCCAAAAAAAAATCTTCTATGAACTCGCCATGCCCCTCACAGAATACCTTGGGGTGTCTTCTTTCCAAAATGGGGTCACATGTGGGGTATTTGTACTGCCCTGGCAATTTAGGGGCCCTAAAGCGTGAGAAGAAAATTGCGTAAAAATGCCCTCCTAAAAGGTACTCATTGGTTTTAGGGCCCCTTTGCGCATCTTGGCTGCAAAAAAGTGTCACTCATGTGGTATCGCCGTACTCAGGAGAAGTAGGGCAATGTGTTTTGGGGTGTATTTTCACATATACCCATGTTGGGTGAAAGAAATATCTCTGTAAATTGACAACTTTGAATAAAAAAATGTAAAAAGTTGTCGTTTACAGCGATATTTCTCACACGCAGCATGGGTATATGTAAAAATAGACCCCAAAACACATTGCCCTACTTCTCCTGAGTACGGCGATACCACATGAGTGGCACTTTTTTGCAGCCTGGGTGCGCAAAGGGGCCCTAAAACCAATGAGTACCTTTAGGATTTCAGAGGCGATTTTTACGCATTTGGATTCTCACGCTTTAGGGGCCCCTAAAATGCCAGGTCAGTATAAATACTCCACATGTGACCCCATTTTGGAAAGAAGACACCCCAAGGTATTCCGTGAGGGGCATGGCGAGTTCACATAATTTTTATTTTTTGGCACAAGTTAGCGGAAATTGATATATTTTTTTTTTTTAATTTTGTTTTTACAAAGTCTCATATTCCACTAACTTGTGACAAAAATAAAATTTTACATGAACTCACCATACCCCTCACAGAATACCTTGGGTGTCTTCTTTCCAAAATGGGGTCACATGTGGGGTATTTATACTGTCCTGGCATTTTAGGGGCCCCTAAAGCATGAGAAGAAGTCTGGAATCCAAATGCGTAAAATGCCCTGTGAAATCTCTAAAGGTACTCATTGGTTTTAGGGCCCTTTGCACCCAGGCTGCAAAAAGTGGCACACATGTGGTATCGCCGTACTCAGGAGAAGTAGGGCAATGTGTTTTGGGGTGTATTTTATATATACCCATACTTTGTGTGAAAAATATCTCTGTAAACGACAACTTTTAAAAATTTTTATACAAAGTTGACAATTTACAGAGATATTTCTCTCACCCAGCATGGGTATATGTAAAAACACATTGCCCTACTTCTCCTGAGTACGGCGATACCACATAAGTGACACTTTTTGCAGCCTGGGTGCTAAAAGGCCCAAATTCCAACGAGTACCTTTAGGTTTTACATGGCGGCTCACAATTTAGCCCCGCCCAAAATGCCAGAACAGTAAACACACCCCACAAATGACCCCATTTCGGAAAGTAGACACCCCGAGGTATTCACTGAGGGGCATAGTGAGTCCGTCTGAGATCTTTTTTTTTTTTTTTTTGCCAGAAGTTAGCAGAAATGTAAACTTTTTTTTTTTTTTCTTTCAGAAAGTGTCATTTTCCGCTAACTTGTGAAAAAAAATGAAATGATACATGAACTCACCATGCCCCTCCGCGAATACTTTGGGGTGTCTTCTTTCTAAAATGGTGTCATTTGGGGGTATTTATACTTTCCTGGCATTCTAGCACCTGAAGAAACATGACAGGCGCTCAGAAAGTCAGAGCTGCTTCAAAATGCCGAAATTCACTTTTTTGCACCATAGTTTGTAAACGCTATAACTTTTACCCAAACCAATAAATATACACTTATTGGACTTTTTTTATCAAAGACATGTAGAACAATAAATTTAGAGAAAAATTTATATAGAAATGTAGTTTTTTTTTAAAAAAAATTTACAACAGGAAGTGAAAAATGTCATTTTTTTTGCAAAAATTTCGGTCATTTTTGATTAATAGCAAAAAAAGTTAAAATGTCAGCAGCAATGAAATACCACCAAATGAAAGCTCTATTAGTGAGAAGAAAAGGAGGTAAAATTCATTTGGGTGGTAAGTTGTATGACGGAGCAATAAACGGTGAAAGTAGTGTAGTGCGGAATTGTAAAAAGTGGCCTGGTCATTAAGGGTGTTTAAGCTAGGGGGGCTGAAGTAGTTAAGGGCCAGGAAAGGTTGGAGTAGGTAGCTCTTAGCGTACATCATGTGGTCTGCTTTAGATGAGCACCTGTTAGCAGGATTGACCATATTACACCAGGCATACTGACTGGTAGGGTTGATACTGTTGAGTAAAATGATACTTGTCTTTTGAAAATCGGTTGCAGTGTTCCTGAAAATAATACTTTTGTATAACTTTATTGGCAGCACTAAATGAGGGAGCAGTGTGGACAGATGCCTGCCAGCTCCCAGCCCCTCTTCCTAGTCATCACAACACTGCGCTGTTAGGAAGACAGACGTCCCTTAGCAATGCTCACTGAAAAAGATCACTGCTAAAGTACTTTTCAGCCCTAGGTTTCTACTTAAAATAAAGGTCTTCCCTAAATAAAGTATATTAGAAAAAATTTTCTATCTCTACACAAAGGCAAAAAATAAATTTTATATATATATATATATATATATATATATATATATATATATATACAGATGGATGTAGTAGAGTTAGCACACATGCTTTATGAGGCGTGTTATCTAAACTAAATGCATTAAGCAAACACCTTTAATCACTTCTCAAAACATTTTGTTTCAAGATAATGTGTTGAGTTAAGAAATTTGAGTTAAGAGTTTGTGTTAACCCTGCTACATCTGTATAACAGTAAAACTTTAAATAGTAGTGTGACATATTCATAACTGACTGATCACATGTGGATAAGGACGTCTATGTTGGTATTGTGAATTTCCGATGGGATGAAATAAAGATTTCAAGTACTTCCATATATGTTAAATCTTTATTAAAAGACTCTAATCTGAGGAAAGAGGAATACCTCCAAAATGTGTCATGGTTGTGAGATTTTTTTCAAATATTTACTTAAATGAATATGCGAGTATGTGAACACTTTCTATACTCCCATCAGAAATTGACAGCGCCAATGGGGATGCCCTTTCTGTCTCTCGTTCTAAACTTGCTAGCATTAGATTTCTCCTGGAAGGAACTAAGGCCAAGACATCCAGCACAGCATTCACTTCAGTCTCTACTTCTATGTGGGTTACATTCACATTATTTTAGCCAAAAGGATGTTTACACAACAGACATGGGAGTGACTACCAGGGCAGCAGAAATAACGGGTGCTATGGGGTCCCAACAATAAAAAGGGGGGGGGGGGGATATCGAATCAGACATATGTGGAGTTTGTGATGTATATGGATATTGGAAGGGTGCACTACATTTTGCATTATTTCTGTGCTGTGAAATCACTGATTATTTTTATCACCATGTATATTATCATATTATTGTGATATCATTGTGAGCCTTATTGCTATACTGTGACATCATTGTGAATGTTATGGCTGTGCTTTAACTTCACGGTGTACGTTATCTAACTATTGTGACTGTGTTCATCATTGTCCCTGTGCACTGGGAAAACCAACATATTCATAACCTTCTCATATTCATGCTGCCACAGATGGCCATGGTGGTGTGGAGACCCATTCTAAGTTTTTCTGTGGGGTCCAAAAGGTCCCTTTTATGCCCCTGACAGCAGGTTTTGCTGTCTGAAAAATCTTCTGAGGAATCTGTGGCAGAAATCCAAGGCCGCCCATTGGACTTCTGCCATAGAACTGCAGTTTGCCATTTTGCGACTTGAATGGGGCAAATCTATGTGCTGCTGCCTGGTGAAAATGATTCCACGTCACACGCTACTCCTTTGTTTTTTTGAGACATGGGTTCCCATTTTAATAAGTAGGATGCCAAATACACAAATTTATGAAAATATTTTCCGTGAGAAGATACGCTAAGGTGGCTGCACATTGTTCAGAATATAAGGCACCATCCTCTGTTTGTTCTTGTGTTTTTTTCTAGTATCATATTATCGTGTATTGAACAGGTCGGCTCTATAGAACACAATCATCTGCAGGTCCAATTTTCCAATGTAACTAGGAAACTGACAGAGATTCTTAGGCCGTCACGGCCCTTTCAATCAGTGAGGAAGCAGATAGAGTTGAGCAAACACCTGGATGTTCGGGTTCGAGAAGTTCAGCCAAACTTCACGAAAATGTTCGGTATCCGAACTCGACCCGAATTTTACCCCGAACCCGATTAAAGTCAATGGGGACCCGAACTATTGGGCACTAAAAAGACTGTAAAATAGCCCAGGAAAGGGCTAGAGGGCTGCAAAAGGCAGCAAAATGTAGGTAAATCCCCTGCAAACAAATGTGGATAGGGGAATGAATTAAAATAAAATAAAATAAATAAAAATTAACCAGAATCACTTGGAGGAGGAGGTAGAATAGGAGGTTGGGGTGGCGCCAGGTGGGAATGCTATGGGAGTTGAAGTTCTCATCACAGCCAAAAAGGATTCATGTCTGCCTGCAGTGCCACAGGCCTCATTCAGACTCGGGGCCATGGCACCCACAAAGAGGATAGCAGTCCCGTAACAGCAACACAGGCCTCAGGTCAACCTGCAATGGAACAGGCCATTATCATTTATGTAGGCCCCTGACACCCAGACAGAGGAGAGGTCATTTGACAGTAAAAAGAGTTTAATGTCTCCCACCAAGACAGCAAGCAACTTGGAGATGCACAATAGTGTGTGCAAATGTAGAGGATTATGCTTTTAGCACTTGTAATTTAACACTTAGTGTAATATACCCTTTTACGGAAAGAAATACACACGTAGATGCACGGTAGCGGTTGCAGTTATTGAGGATGACCCTATCAGCACTTGTATTTACACCTTGAGTGTAATATACCCTTTTACGGACAGAAATACACTATGAGATACACAACAGTGTGTGTAAATGTAGAGGATTATGCTTTCAGCACTTGTATTTTAACACTTAGTTTAATATACCCTTTTACGGGAAGAAATACACTTGGAGATGCATGGTAGTGTGTGCAAATATAGAGGATTTATTTATAGAGATGTCACTAACATAAAATTTTCCATTTGCGAATGGCGAACTTCCGCAAATGTTCGCAAATGGGCGAACCGGGCAAACCACCATAGACTTCAATAGGCAGGCGAATTATAACACCCACAGGGATTCTTTCTGGCCACAATAGTGATGGAAAAGTTGTTTAAACCGGACTAACACCTGGACTGTGGCATGCCGGAGAGGGATCCATGGCAAAACTGGGCACCGAACAGTCTGTGGGCCTGACACACACTGGCAGGCAACTGAAATTATATTAAAGGGTAAAAATTAAATGACTTTTTTATCTGCAAGGTATTGTGCCACCCGATATGAGTAGTGGTTACAGTACAGTCAGTGGGCATGACACACACTGGCAGGCAACTGCAATTATATTAAAGGGTAAAAATTAAATGACTTTTTTTATCTGCAAGGTACTGTGCCACCCTATATGAGTGGTGTGCACACAGTAGAGTCTGTGGGCCTGCGGCCTCTCACACACGGGCAGGCAACTGCAATATATATATATATATATATATATATATATATATAAATGGGAAAAAATAAAAGCAGACTGATGTACCAGCCCTTAAAAGGGCTTTTTGGGTTTTGTCGGGACGCTGTCCTTACAGCAGATGAGTCTTTGAGGACTGGAGTGGACACAGAACACTGGCCTAGCTAACGCTTTCCCTATTAATTCAGCAGCACTCTCCCTGCTCTAACTAAGGCCCCATTTAGACGTCCATAGTGTGTTGTGGATCCGCAACACACCATGCCGGCACTCCCCATAGAGATGCCTATTCTTGTCCGCAGGTTGCGGACAAGAATAGGACATGCTCTATCTTTTGCGGAGCCGCAGCCGGATGTTTCGGGGCCGTGGCTCCGCAAATGCGGAGGCGGAGAGCACATAGTGTTCTCTCCGCATCAAGTCCGGCCCCATTGATGCGGAATTGCGGAATGGATGCGGACAAAATGGCGGACATGTGAATTGGGCCTAACACTGCAGCTTCTGAATGAATCTAAGATGGATGCTGTCTTTGCTTTTTGATAGGAGGTGGGAGGGTCTGGGTGGAGGGTATGCTGATTGGCTGGAATGTGTCTGCTGACTGTGAGATACAGGTTCAAAGTTTCCTCAATGATGACGTATAGGGGACGGACCAAACATCACATATGTTTGCCCGCCCGGCGAACGCGAACATGCGATGTTCGCCGGGAACTGTTCGCCGGCGAATAGTTCAGGACATCTCTATTTATTTATCAGGCCTTGTATTTAGATGCTAACACGCTAAGTGTAATATACCCTTTTATGGACAGATTTACACTTGGCCAGCAACAGCTGAAGCCACTAATTTACGGTATTGCTATTTTGGCAATTGAATTTCACCACAGAACAAAATATATCCTTTGCCGGATACTAGTAAATTTGGCCAGCCATAGCTGAAACCATCAATTTACAGTATTGCTTTTTTGGCAATTGAATTTCACCCCAGAAAAAAAACTATTCTTTGCCGGACACTATTAAACTTGGCCAGCCACAGCAGGAACACCAGATTTATGGTATTGCAATTTTGGCAATTGAATTTCACCCCAGGAAAAAATCTATCCTTTGCCGGACACTATTAACCCCTTAAGGACCCATGACGTATGCGTACGTCATGGGTCCGATCCCTAAGTATGGCGCCCGCTCCTGCCTTCTGTGGGCGCGATAGCTGCGGGGGTCCGGCTGTTTCCTGTAGCTGACCCCCGCGGATAATGATCGCGGTCGGCAGCGATGCCGATCGCAATCATTTAACCCCGCAGATGCCGTGGTCAATCCTGACCACGGCATCTGCTCGCGCTAAAACCGAAAGTAAAACTTTCGGCAGCTCTCCGGCTCCCCCTAGTGGTGATCGGGGGAATTGCAGGGCTGGATGTAGTAACCTCGAACTCAATGAATGATTCGAGGTTACTACTTACTATTTCCTATGCAGCCCTTGTTAGCAATAGGGCTTCATAGGAAAATAGTAAAATCCTCATAAACTCCAATACAAGTGTATTGGAGTTTATGTTAGAAGCAATCAGATGACTGATTTATATAGGTCCCTATGGGACCTATATAGAAGTGTGAAAGAAAAATAAAAGAAATAAAAAAAAACAAAAAAAAAAATAAAAAAAACCTAAAAATTCAAATCACCCCCCTTTCCCCAAAATTAAAATAAAATAATATATTTTTTTTTAAAAATACACATCATGGGTGTCGCAATGTGCGAAAACGCCCGTGGTATAAAAATATATTCCCCATATGGTAAACAGAAAAACGGAAAAAAGCGCCCAAATGGCGGATTCGCCATTTTTGAACGCTTCATTTCCTCAAAAAAAATTTAATAAAAAGTGATCAAAAAGTCCTACACACCCCATAATGGTATCAACTAAAAGTTCAGATCGCCCCGCAAAAAATAAGCCCCCATACAATGCCATACACTTAATTACAAAAAAGTTATAGGGGTCAAAGTATGGCGACAAAATAAATAAATAAAAAATTTCCCACTTTTGAATTTTTCAAAACGCAAGAAAAACTATACATATTGGGTATCGCCGGATTCGTACTGACCTGTAGAATAAAACTAAATGGTCAGTTTTATCACACATCAAACGTCGTAATTTAAAAACCCGTAAAATTGTGGTAGAATAGTTTTTTTTTTGCAATTTCACCCCATTTGGAATTTTTTTCCCGCTTCCCACTACATCGTATGCAATATTAAATGGTGGCGTTGGAAAGTACAACTTGTCCCGCAAAAATAAAGCCCTCATATGGCCATGTGAATGTAAAAATAAAAAAGTTAAGGCTCTCGGAAGGCATGGAGCGCAAAACGAAAATTCAAAGATGAAAAAACCCCGAGTCCTTAAGGGGTTAAACTTGGCCAGACACAGCTGGAACACCACATTTACAGTATTGCTATTTTGGCAAGTGAATTTCACCCCAGAAAAAAGTCTATCC
This sequence comes from Bufotes viridis, assembly GCA_033119425.1. Classification (NCBI taxonomy): domain Eukaryota; kingdom Metazoa; phylum Chordata; class Amphibia; order Anura; family Bufonidae; genus Bufotes; species Bufotes viridis. The sequence goes on along the minus strand of CM065593.1, from coordinate 171,750,087 downwards.
TTTGCCGGACACAATAAACTTGGCCAGCCACAGCTGGAACACCAGATTTAGGGGATTGCTATTTTGGCAATTGAAACACAGTTGACAATAAACACAGCCAAGTCCCTGATGTAGGATATAGCAAAAAAAAAAAATACTATTGATGGATTGATGGACTTGGCGGCAGCTTGTGCTGGTGCACCACAAGACACAAAATGGCTGCCGATCACCCCAGAAAAAAGTGACAGGAAAACGCTATGGGCAGCCTAAAAACCAGTGAGAAATTAACTAGCAGAAGTTAAATGATTCACATCTGTAGATCGATCACTTCATTAGGTGTTTTTGCTGATTTTTTTTTTTTCCCCTGCCTAATCTCACCCTCACAGCAGCTGCATCCTATCCATACACTAATCAGAGCAGAGTGACATGCGGCGCTACGTGACTCCAGCTTAAATAGAGGCTGGGTCACATGCTGCACTTGGCCAATCACAGCCATGCCAATAGTAGGCATGGCTGTGATGGCCTCTTGGGGCATGTAGCATGACGCTTGTTGATTGGCTGCTTTGAAGGCTTTAAAAATGCACTATAGAAATCTCCGAACAACAAACCCGAACTTTTACGTAAATGTTCGGGTTCGGATCCGTGTCACGAATACCCCAAAATTCGGTACGAACCCGAACTATACAGTTCGGGTTCGCTCAACCCTAGAAGCAGAGACACCAATCGGATATTGATGGCTGATCCCAAGGGTCTCAGAAGACCCCTTTGGATTATTAATAAATAAAGATATGTGGCCTAATAATTTTAACCAGTATTTCAAAAAATTATATGTGATAATATTCTAACACTCTGCAACCAGCACTCTGCCCTGCCTCCATGCTGGATGTTGAATGAGGCATTAGTGTACATTTTGGCGAAAGCATAATAAGTCACTCACCACGTCAAGGTCGCCTCCATGAGTGGTCCCTAACACTAGTTCCTACCTGTTATGGGCCATGACAGCCATAGCAGTGTGCACCTGCATATATGGTTGTGCTGACTGAACCCCCCACCTTTTTTTCTTTGTAGTATATATTGGAGGCGTGGCGATTTCCATGCAGTTGTGCACACCTGACTAGTTAGTCTGCCCTGGAGGCTGGTTTTAAAGTCAGTGTAAAAGTGAGTCTGCTTTTATAGCGCCTACCAGTAGCCATTTGGCTCCAGGAGAAGTATATAGTGGGCTCAGCATGCATGTTGGTAGTTGCATCCCTGGATCTGATTGAAGCTGTTATGGTACCAGACAGGGTTACAAGCAGAGTGCACCTGGCATGCATGCTGCACCTGCGCTCCCTGGATTTTGTGTGGCTGTCATGGCCCATAACATGTAGGAACTAGTGTTAGGGACCACTCATGGAGGCGACCTTGACGTGGTGAGTGGCTTATTATGCTTTGGCCAAAATGTACACTAATGCCTCATTCAACATCCAGCATGGAGGCAGGGCAGAGTGCTGGTTGCAGAGTTCCATTGCATTTTAGTTTTTACGTTTGTATGTGTATTTCACTATAGCAATGTGCACCTGCATATATGGTTGTGCCCACTGAACCCCCCACCTGATATTCTAACACTGTTTATTACACGCTAGACTGTTTTTCTATTACAATAAATTTTCACCTCGTTTATTATTATGTTAGACCCATAAGGAATACAGTGGGTGAATGGCAAATGTGATCAATTAGGAGCGTTTTTCCAGCAGGAGCCACCAATATATCATGTAAATAGCAATTTATCTTAAGCATCATAAAATATTTAGCTTTGAAAAAGAAGGATTTTTGTAAATGGCTGTTTACACTGTTGAACTTTTAGATTATTAATGGATTTACAGTACTCTCTTGAGTGTTCAAAAGAGAAGCATTTCTTGCAGATAGACCTCTGGGTCCTCAGGGCTTATGTACATTCAATTAAGTAATACTAATCTTGCAAGAGTTTCATTAGGATGGTAGAAGCTTCCAGCCTAATCTACAGTAATAATTTACACTACTTACTATGAAAATGCCTTCATTTATATTAAAGACCATTGCCCAAGTGGTGTCTGCATCTGTCATAGAATGACAAACACATGTATTTAAACTATTTATGTGTATCTCTAGAAAAATGCTATAAGATACAAGTGTTTTTTTTTTTTTCTCACATTTTATTGTCTATTTCTGGTGTTAAGGTGGCCATACACATTCAAGAGCTGTTGGACAAACAATCATTCGGCCAACAGCTATCTATCCCGACAGACATTTCTAGCGGCAGCTTATCTCCCAGGAGAACAAAAGGATCAGGCAAAAATATTCACTTTGCCTAATCCTTCTCTCTTCTGACATCATCTGCCTGGGGGAGAGTCTGGAGCTCCCCACATACATTAATTGGCTGAACCTGCCAAATGTGTTTGGGGTCCTTTAGGGAAGGAGTACAAACAGAATCTATGTTTGCACCTGAAATATTGGTCAGTAGTAGGGGAAAGTTATGGCAATGTCAATAATAAGTGCCAGCCAATGGTGCAGTCATATTTACAAAATTTGACATTGCTTAGTGGTATCCTTGGCATTCCCATGTGGGAGACACAGAATGGTGCAATCCCAAGAGTCGGACCTCTGCCTATTAGAATTACTAGGACAACCATTTTATTGTCATAATTACGAGTGTACTTGAATTCTGTATCTTTTTGTACCTTTCAGTAATATCTAAAGTTAACATGGCAGCCTCTTTTTTTCTCTAAACATAATATTTAGTTTTGAAGTCATGAATTCTGAGCCAAAGTGAATGCTACAGTGGCTTGTCAAAGCAACTGCACACACCATCTGCTTATTTTGGAGTCAGCTAAGCAGCCTCGAGATTCTCATTAAAGTCATTTTATTTTTCATTTGTAGGTTTGACAATGCCAAATATGTTACAGTCAGTGTTTGGAGCGGTATGATTTTAAACTGACACACTAAGTAAGATCTTAATTGAAAATGTTGGCGGGCAATTTAATTGTTTAAAATAAAATGAACATCACTTTCCAATTCAGTGAAACTTAAAGTGATATTTGTATCTTCAACATTTATGGTATAGATGAGCGAATCAGATTGTAGTGAACTGGGTTCATTACGAACTTTCCAAAAATCTGTCCGTAAAATCAATCGAAAGCTTTGCAGGCTTTTGAGTGTGCAGTCCCACATGACCCTGAGAGGAAGTGCTATAAGGGGAGCTTGCCCTGATTAGCTAGAAGGCTAACAGACAGCCTGGATGAGCCAATCAGTGGGGTAGCAGGCACGGAGGTGCCCCTGCAGAATGAGCAGATTGTCATTCTATGTTGGGCTGTGAATGAGGGTGGATGGGTATAGCAGTCTGTGGCAGAAAATCTTAGAGACAATGTCCAGTTACAAACAAGCTTCTAGTGTCAGGGAGAGAAAGGCTAGCAGTGGCGTGCCCAGGGGGGGTTTGGTCTGCACTGGGTGCTGGCTATTAGGGGGGTGCCCGAGAAGCAATGAGTGCTTCCATCTACTGCGGCGGAGCATGGGAGCGCATAGTTAACCTGCCCTGCCGCCAATCACCGCCTGCCATAGGCATTAGGCCAAGTAGGCCTGAGGCCTATGCGGTAGTGAAATCTCGGCGCAGTCGTGCATGATGACGTCATTGCGCGTGCCTGTGCCTGGACGCATCAGCACAGTAAAGTGTGCGGGCCTTCCTCTGCGAGCAATCGCCTGGACATAGGTGAGTATTTAGCTTTTAGTTTATTTTTTTGTATTTTAGTTTATGTGGCAAGTCACTTTGGGGGACACAGGAGGACATGTGGGGAAAAAATATTATGGTGGAATGCTATATAGGGGCAATAATTATGACAGAGATTAATATGTGGGGGGAAAGTTACTATATAGGGGCAGTGTTGGGGACACTACTGTGTTGGGGACACTACTGTGTGTGGGGGCAGTGTGGGAGACACTACTGTGTGTGGGTGACACTACTGTGTGTGGGGGGCAGTGTAGGGGACACTACTGTGTGTGGGCAGGGCAGTGTGGGGGACACTGTGTGTGGAGGGCAGTGTGGGGGACACTGTGTGTGGGGGACACTACTGTGTGTGGGGGCAGTGTGGGAGACACTACTGTGTGTGGGTGACACTACTGTGTGTGTGGGGGTAATGTGGGGGACACTACTGTGTGGTGGGGACACTACTGTGTGTGGGGGAGCAGTGTGGGGACACTACTGTGTGTGGGGGGCAGTGTGGTGGCAAAGGATATATTTTGTTCTGGGGTGAAATTTAATTGCCAAAATAGCAATACCCTGAATCTGGTGTTCCAGCTGTTGCAGACAAAGTGTTAATCTGTCCGTAAAAGGGTATATTACACTCAAGGTGTATATACAAGTGCTGAGGGTCATCCTTAATAACTTCACACGCTACCGTGCATCTCCCATTGTATTTCTGTCTGTTAAAGGGTATATTATACAAAGTGTTAAAATACAATTCTGCCACAGCCACACGTGCTAGTGAACCAACTACCTCAGGTTCCAGTACCCGCCAGAATTTACAGCGATATTTGGTGGGGCCCAATGCAGTCCTAAGGATGGTAAGGCCTGAGCAAGTACAGGCGCTAGTCAATTGGGTGGCCGACAGTGGATCCAGCACGTTCACAACATTATCTCCCACCCAGTCTTCTGCAGAAAGTGCACAGGTGGCGCCTGAAAACCGAGCCCATCAGTCTGTCACATCACCCCCATGCATATCAGGGAAACTGTCTGAGCCTCGAGTTATGCAGCAGTCTCTTATGCTGTTTGAAGACTCTGCTGGCAGGGTTTCCCAAGGGAATCCACCTAGCCCTTCCCCAGTGGTGGAAGACATAGAATGCACTGATGCACAGCCACTGATGTTTCCTGAGGATGAGGACATGTGAATACCACCTCATCGGAGTCCGCACGTCTCTGATGATGACGAAACACAGGTGCCAACTGCTGCGTCTTTCTGCAGTGTGCTGACCAAACAGGAGGTCAGGGAGGAAGACTGTGTGGAAGACGATGCAGGGGACGATGAGGTCCTAGACCCCACATGGAATGAAGATCGTGCCACTGACTTTCATAGTTCAGAGGAAGAGGCAGTGGGGAGACCGAGCCAACAGCGTAGCAAAAGAGGGAGCAGGGGGCAAAAGCAGAACAGCCTCTGCCAAGAGAGTTCGCCTGCTACTGGCCACCGCCACCAGGGACCGAGCACCCCAAAGGCAGCTTCAAGGAGTTCCCTGGCATGGCACTTCTTTACACAATGTGCTGACGACAAGACCCGAGTGGTTTGCACGCTGTGCCATCAGAACCTGAAGCGAGGCATTAACGTTCTGAACCTTAGCACAACCTGCATGACCAAGCATCTACATGCCCAGCTTGAACTGCAGTGGAGTAAACACCTTAAAAGCAAGGAACTCACTCTGGCTCCCCCTGCTCCCTCTTCTGCTGTTGCCTCGGCCTCTTCCTCCGCCTCGGGAGGAATGTTGGCACCTGCCGCCCACCAAACAGAGGATGTGCCACTGACACCACCACCTATGTCACCAAGCATCTCCACCATGTCACACGGCAGCGTTCAACTCTCCATCTCACAAACCTTGGAGAGAAAGCGCAAATTCCCACCTAGCCACCCTCGAGCCCTGGGCCTGAATGCCAGCATTTCTAAACTACTGGCCTTTGAAATGCTGTCATTCAGACTGGTGGACACAGACAGCTTCAAACAGCTGATGGCCATGGCTGTCCCACAGTATGTTCCAGCCGCCACTACTTCTCCAAGACAGCTGTTCCTTCTCTGCACAACCAAGTATCCAATAAAATCAAGTGTGCACTGCGCAATGCCATCTGTGGCAAGGTCCACCTAACCACAGATACGTGGACCAGTAATCAAGGCTAGGGACGCTATATCTCCCCAACTGCACACTGGGTAAATGTAGTGGCGGCTGGGCCGCAGGCGGAGAGTTCATTGGCGCACGTCCTTCCGCCGCCAAGGATCGCAAGGCATTATTCTTTGCCTCCTGTAGCCTCCTCCTCCTACTCGGCTATCTCCTCCTCTGCTTCCACCAACTCATCCAGTCAGCCACAAACCTTCACCAGCAACTTCAGCACAGCCCGGGGTAAATGTCAGCAGGCCATTCTGAAACTCATATGTTTGGGGGACAGGCCCCACACCGCGCAGGAGTTGTGGCGGGGTATTAAACAAAAGACCAACCCCGACATGTCAGAGCTGCTGCATAAAGTACGGGATGTCTGTGCGCGCTTCCGGCGTTCACATCCTGCTGCTGCTCGCCTTTCTGCGCTACAGCGTAACTTCGGCCTTCCCGCTCACCGCCTCATAAGTGACGAGCCCACCAGGTGGAACTCTGCTGGAGAGACTGTGCGAGCAGCAGCAGGCCATAGTGGAGTTTCAGCTGCAGCACGCACTCGTCAGTCGCACTGCGGAACAGCACCACTTCACCACCAATGATTGGGCCTCCATGCGAGACCGTGTGCACTGTTGCGCTGTTTCGAGTACTCCACCAACATGGCCAGTGGCGATGACACCGTTATCAGCGTTACAATACCACTTCTATGTCTCCTTGAGAAAACGCTTAGGGCGATGATGGAAGAGGAGGTGACCCAGGAGGAGGAGGAGGAGGAGGAAGAGGGGTCATTTTTAGCACTTTCAGGCCAGTCTCTTAGAAGTGGCTCAGAGGGAGGTTTTTTGCAACAGCAGAGGCCAGGTACAAATGTGGCCAGCCAGGGCCCACTACTACTACTGGGAGGAGGTGGAGGAGGATGAGGATGAAGCGGGTTCACAGCGGGGTGGCACCCGATACAGCTCAGGCCCATCACTGGTGCGTGGCTCGGGGGATATGGAGGATGATGACGATACACCTCCCACAGAGGACAGCTTGTCCTTACCTCTGGGGAGCCTGGCACACATGAGCGACTACATGCTGCAGTGCCTGCGCAATGACAGCAGAGTTGCCCACATTTTAACGTGTGCGGACTACTGGGTTGCCACCCTGCTGGATCCCCGGTACAAAAACAATGTGCCCACCTTACTTCCTGCACTGGAGCGTGATAGGAAGATGCGCGAGTACAAGTGCACACTGGTAGACGCGCTCCTGAGAGCATTTCCAAATGTCACAGGGGAACAGGTGGAAGCCCAAGGCGAAGGCAGAGGAGGAGCGAGAGGTCGCCAACGCAGCTGTGTCAAGGCCAGCTCCTGTGAGGGCAGGGTTAGCATGGCAGAAATGTGGAAAAGTTTTGTCTCCATGCCACAGCTAACTGCACCACCACCTGATACGGAACGTATTAGCAGGAGGCAGCATTTCACTAACATGGTTGAACAGTACATCTGCACACCCCTCCACGTACTGACTGATGGTTCGGCCCCATTCAACTTCTGGGTCTCCAAATTGTCCACGTGGCCAGAGTTAGCATTTTATGCCTTGGAGGTGCTGGCCTGCCCGGCAGCCAGCGTTTTGTCTGAACTTGTATTCAGCATGGCAGGGGGCGTCATTACTGACAAACGCAGCCGCCTGTCTACAGCCAACATGGACAAGCTGACGTTCATAAAAATAAACCAGGCATGGATCCCACAGGACCTGTCCCTCCCTTGTACAGAATAGACATTTATAACTGCCTTCCCCTCAACCATGTATTCTTGTACTCCGGGGCACTTCTTTATTGAATCCTCATTTTTTTTTTTACTTTACCATGATCTTGCCCAGCCACCCGGACATACCCACATTTTCACCCAGGCAAACCCCTTATATGAGCATGCTCCAATGCACTCCTTTGACCTGTGCTGAACTGCGCAGGGCAGACGCATTTTATGGAGTTTTGGTGGCGTACTGGGCTCTCCATAAGGACTGCTTAGTGGAGGCTTCCGCCCAGCAGTGAGCCTGGTGATGTCACCTGCACTAATGAGCGGGTTTTAGCACTGCTCTAGCCTGTAAAACGGCTAGGGCAGTGCTAAAGCCCGCCCATCAGAGCTGATGATGTCACTGGGAAGCCCGCCCAGCAGTGTGTTAATATAAACAAAAATCCCTTTGCCCTGCATGATAGTAATAATGACATTTTAACTTTATTCCGGGGGTCAATATGATTATGGAAATACCAGGGATGCATCCTGCTTTGTGCTTAAGACTCAGGATTTTTTTTCTCTCTGTATTTAAAAGATCTTAATTATTTTATTTTTTTCCTTCAACATAGCTACAGTATATGAGAGCTTGTTTTATGTGGCCAAGTAATATTTTTTACTACTTGCCTTCACCATTATGGGTACTTTTCAAAAAGGTTTGAGGAAGATAGTGTAAAAAACTCAGCAATTTTCCTATGTGTCACCATATTATGACAACCATAATATTTTATTTTTCTGCTAATGTTGCTGTGTGAGGGCTCATTTCTTGTGGGTCAAGCTACACTTTGCATTGATTTATTTTGGGTTACCGTGCATGGGAATTTTTGATTACATTTTTTTTTAAGAGGCAAGGTGACAAAAAATGACAATATAACATTTTTCTTCTTTTTTAACGGCATTCACCATATATTGCAAAAAAAAAAAATGAGCAGCACAAATAGTAATGAAACCATGTTGTATGTTAATAAAATATGAAAGGGAGCTTTTTGAATTTTTAAATACTTTATTCAACTTTTTTTTTTTACATTATTTAGTCTCCCTAAAGGGATTCTGTCAGCTAGTTTTAGAATATAGAGCTGTGTACATGTGCTGCTAGATCACAATTAACACATCCACAATATACATTATCCATAGCTGTGAATGATTTTATTTAGTAAAAAATAAATGAATGCATATGTATGCAAATGGGGCCAGCCCAAGGAGCTGTTAGCAGCATTTCAGGAGCCCAGAAACACCCACTGTGAAGATGCCCAGCACCTCCCCTCATCCTTCAAATCGCTTCCTTGCTCCACTGACGTTACACAGGTGAATCGCTGTAATCTCTCTCATGCATGAGTATACTGAATGTCAGTGCCAGCATGGTCTTCCATCCCTGTGCTGGCATCAGCCTCAGGGAACAAACTGTGCATACGCTAGCTGTCATGTGTGATATTATGGCACTTCAACTGTGTTATGTCGGGGGAGAAAGGAGTAATTCCTGAAATGTTGGTAACAGGACTTAAACCTGTGTTCTCATGGTCACTCCTGTATTACAGTGCATAGTCATTCTAATAGGTAGGCTATTAAATTTGATATGGGGCAGGCCTCACAGCTGAATGCACCTCAATCCTCTTTTTGAGTCTTCCTCATCTTCAGGTATGGGGGCACCTTGGACATTCACCCGCTGTGACAGTTGGGCTGTTCAGCTGGAGATCTCTCATCACTTGGTCCCCACTGGTTGTCTCTACCATCTAGTCCTCCACTGCAGCTGATCTGCTCTGCTGTTCTGCTCTAAGCTTGGGTTTATGGCCTCTGGTTTGCCTTGAGGCTCAGGCATCTGCCCCCTGTCCTAGCTGTCTCTCGTGTCCATGGCTTTTTTCTGGCCATCTCTCATTTGCAGCCGCACTCCATGGTGACCACATTTGTTGCAACCATCTCACTGTCCTCATTGAAGGACATCTCTTCTGCCTACTCCCTAGCTTGGGAGCAAGCTCCTTGTCACCTCCTTGCTACAGCAGACAAAAAAACAGAGCCTTTTCACAGCGTACCCCTAAAATGATGGGGGTACCAATTTGCGCAACGATTGGCAGGGGGAGGGGACCCATTGCGCTAACATGTAACAGGGGCCTGGCATTGCCACTGTACTAAATGCCGGGCACCGTCAGAGTGCTCATCGCACCTCCATCATACTGTATGTGCTCAAGGCCTCCAGCATCTGACCCCAGCGCTGCCCTACTAGATTCAGTCACAGATTACTAATGCTAGTAGAGCCGCACGGGAGGGGGGGGGGGGCGCGCCGGCTGATGCTGTAGGCCTAGAGCGCATATGATGGGGCTGTAATGAGCGCTCTGACGGGGCCGGCATGAAGTACAGTGACAGTGCCGGCCCCTAATAAATGTGAGTGAAGACTGGGGCAGTGGGGTACATTACTAGGGGCAGTGGGGGACATTACCGGGGGCATTACTGGGGGATCAGGGTACCATGTGCCTAAAATGGCTGCTTAAGCCCTTACATCCAGGTTCCCTTAACATTATTCCTAAGTGCACTCCCTATGCATAGAACATCCAAACAACCAGATCTAATCAGTGCAACTCATTTCCTCTTGTTCTCTTCAGCTGGCAGCATTCTATGTCTGATCAGAGAAGCATGGAAGCAGTGGCACCACCCATATCTGCAAGTTGGGCACTCCTGGAAGTTAGGACTACTGGGGGAACTCTTCCACTCCCTTACATATTTAGGATCTCAGCTTGACATAACCTGCATATAGTCAAAAAGTACTTTCTCAAAAGTCTTTTTGAAAAGTGTCAGTCAAGAGATGGATATAAAAGAAGTGAGTAAATATCTCTCAAAATACAGTTATGGGATATGGACACCTTTGCACTGGATTTTTTTTATTCCTTATTTGCTTCCTACATGCAAAATTAAGAAACTTTCTAAATAGTGTTTGTTAAAAATTTCTTACAACTTTGCTTCTACAGACAGCTGATAAATAGGGATGAGGGGACCCGTGGATGTTCGGTTTCGGCCGGTATGGCCGAACTTTGGGTCAATGTTTGGGTTTGGGACCCGAACTCGAACCCGAACCCCATTGAAGTTAATGGGGACTCGAACTTTGGTGCACTAAAATGGCTGTAAAATAGTCATGGTAAGGGCATAGAGGGCTGAAAAAGGAAGCAAAATGGGCGTAAGAGCAGGACAATTGCACTGCAAACAAATGTGGATAGGTAAATGACTTAAAATAACATAAAAAATAAAATAATAAAATAATAATCTTAACCTAGGAGGCGGAGATCAAAGTGGAGTAGGAGGTGGTTCACGTGGTGGTGTAGGTGAAAGTGGCAGTGGAGGAGGAGGAGGTAGCCAGTTTTTATTTATTTTTTTATAAATTTTGGAAGGCCCCAAAACATTGGGAAATGGAAAAGCGAATGCAAAGAGAAAGTGCACTTGAGTATAACAATGGCTGGGTGGAGCTTGTCCACGTTGGCTGTGGACAGGTGGCTACGCTTGTCTGTGATAACCCCCACCCACCGATCTAACAGACGGATTAACTATATTATTTCCCCTGTCACAGATGCAGTGCTGGTGTACCTCACACCAGAAATGTGTATATGTCACCCACTGAACTAACAGACAGATTAACTATATTAATTTCCCTGTCACGTATAAAGTGCACGTGTATCTCACACCAAAAATGGGTATATGTCACCCACTGAACTAACAGCCAGATTAATTATTATATTTCTGTGTCAGGGGTGCAAATGTGGTATATTGCACCCTCAAAAAATCACTATAGGTCACCCACAGAATAAATAGCCAGATGAAATTCCTAACACTCTCCCTCACATCAGCTGCCTGCTTTCTGTCACTGCACTACTCAGAGCTAATGGGCGGTGCTACACGTGATCTAGCTTATATAGAGGGTGGGTCACATGATGCACCGGACAATTACAGCCATGCCAACAAGCTTTATTAAATGCCCGAACACTGAACTCGAACCCCAACTTTTACGGCAAAGTTTGGGTTCGGGTACCTGAAGTCGCTAAGTTCGGTATGGACCCGAACTTTGCAGTTCGGGTTCGCTCAACACTACTGATAAATCCTTTATCTTGTTGCTGGTTCTTCTAAATTTGACATGCAGTAAATCCATCAGAGCACTGCTCCTGTTTTTGGCTGCTCTTCATGCTCTCCTTAACCCTTCTGGTAGTGATAAAGATAGTAGCTAGACAGTATTGAAAAATTTGAATAGGCTGCTTCACTGAATTACTTTGTCACAAAGCGCATTTCTTTGTAAGTAGTGGGTGCAATGACAGGGAGCAGCGATGGTACCCCCCTCCCCCGTGTCATTGTACCCCTCAGATGTCACAATCATACATGATCACAGCATCTGATAGCAATAATCCATTTGCTCACGACAGGCCGGCCACCGCCATCTTGCTTGAAGATCTGACACATAATCTTGTGCGACCCGTTATGACGTCATCACATCTGCAGGTGTAGTGATACCATATGTCACCACACATGGGATTTTGTGCGAGATCATCAAGCAAGATGGTGGCGGCCAGCCCATCGCAAGCAGGTTCACCAGCAGGTGGCAGCAAGTCTGTGCAGAGATAGTTTACTGGAGAAGAATCTTCTAGTTCCACTCCAGCCCTCTCTAGAGAGGGAGTTAGTTAGTCAAGGTCAGTCTAGCCTACCCCCTCCTTGGGAAAGGTTGTGTGTTGGCTAGCAGTTGCCTGTGAAATGCTACATGGTTGCTTGTTCCCCTCCTGGGCTTGCATAGCCTCCCAAGCTAAGAGAGCTTCATGCCAGGAAGAAGTTCCTAGGATTAAATATAAAGTAAGAGACAGACTACAGCTAACTTAAGTTCCAGTAGAAGAGGAAATGTTTCCTATTTACCCAGTTAGCATAGCAGAGCTGAGAGAGCTACAGCATAATAGAGATGAGGTTGTTGCAGAAGTGTTTGCCTGCCAGGATAAGCCAATACCTGCTGATGACCAAGATAACATTTGGAAACTGTTTGGATTACAGTTTATGCCAAGTAAAGCTGTGTTCAACGTTACTACAAAGTCTGGACTCCATTTATTCTGCTTATTCATCACCCAAGTTCAACAACCCCTTTTTTGCTCTTGCTTCGGACTATACCATGTCTGAGATTCAAGGATATCCAGGTAGGAGCGCCGTAACATGGTTCTATATCATCTACAGAGACACTGTAGGCCACTGTACACCACTCTGGCATTCCCACCCTGGGTTCCACCAATACCATCTACAAAGGGGACTCCATGTTAACTGCAACTGGCGTCATGAATACTTGCTTTAACAGAGGGACATATAATTGTAAATACCTCTTAATGAGCAAGGGATCCCCCAGGTGCTGGCAATAGGCCGCTGCATATGTGGTTGTATTATTGTAACGGAAGCATTTTTCAGCTCCATGACGGATCCGTAAAAAACGCTAGTGTGAAAGTAGCCTAAGAGAGATGCCCCACATGAAAAAAGTCTCAAAGGTCTGAAGATAACTAAAAGAATGAAAATTGCAGACTGAAACTTTTTAAATTAAGGTGAACCCTCACATAGATAAAAATAATTTTTCAATGTCAACTGTGTCCCTAGCCTTTGTCAGTCTTTAATAGAAGGAAAGTATATGCAAGGCTGCATAAAGCAGGCTGCCCCACACAATGCAAGAAAGACAATAATGAGGACAACCAGCAACGGCACTTTAGGTAATGCTGGTTGTGTACTATAGGGGTTCTCCAGGAAAGAAAAAAATTAAAATACTAAAAAACATGTTATTATTATAAATAAACTCTTAAATGTCTTTAAGTATTTATAATGGCTCATTTAGTCTAGGGGACAATCAGTGGACGAGTTAAAGTGGCTGCTGTCAGATTCCTGGGCATGGAATATGTCCTCCTAATGACAGTGCAGGACGGCCTGTATGAGAAATCAGAGCACAGAGCAGGAGTCCTTTGCAGACTCCTTCTCTGCCTCTGTGAGCACAGTGGAGCACAAAATGATGTGCAGATGACAGCTCAGATAATCGCTTATCTGTCTCTCTTAGAAAAGCGCTGAAGTCACCTCACCTCGATCACATAAGCTGAAGTGTTTTCTAATAATTCTCCTCCCCCACAAAAGCGTGTCTGGTCCTCTTTCCTACACTTCAGCTTGTGAGTACGAGGTGAGGAGAGCACCAATGCACCCGGACACAGCTGACGCGCATGAGAGATGTAAAGTGGCACAATGTATTTGTTTGTGTTGAGCTACTCCACTCCACCCATCCCACTAGAAGGTTCCAGTCTAACTAAAACTGTATTTAAAGAGAGCAGTCAGAGCCCCTAGGGTGCTGTGCTGCAGTTAGGAAACAGTGCTTGGAAGACGAGAGTTTGCCAGACTACTAAGTGACCATAAGAAGATGCTGAGATAGGGTTACTCTGCCACAGACCTTGGATCACCAGCCTTGAACCAGGGTACCAGCCTTCTGAAGAGAGAGAGGGACAGCTAGCTCAGGCCTTTCCTCTGCTTCAAATCCTTCTTCTGCCTGGGAGGAGACTGGAGAAGCCAGCCCTAAGCCTCACCTGTATTGTTTTGCACCTGAATCCCTCCAGAAGAAGAAGCACTCTGGTTTGCTGCAGACCCTCACTCTCTAGACTTATTTCCCCTTGGGGTGTACCAACGTCTTACCATCCCTTACAGAGAGAAGCAACACATGGTGACACCTCGACAAATTCGTGTCTATATATGCATCTCCAAACATGTAGACAGATCATATTCAACTTTTCAGTAAACAGACCTGATATTGAACCATTTGTTTATAAGTTAGCTATTATTATTTTGTTCATCTGGGGTACCAGTGACGTGGAAGAGCATATCTCATTTTTAAATAGCTGACTATCTACCGTTCATACACAAATAATGTATGTGACAAGAAAAATCTTGAACCATTAACCCTTTCAGTACCAAGCCACTTTTCACCGTAAATCCTAGGCCGATTTGACATTTGTCACGTTATGTGGTAATAAATTTGGAACAATTTTAATTATCCAAGCCATTCTGAGACTGTTTTCTCGTGATACATTGTACTTCATGACAGTAGTAAATTTGAGTCGATTTATTTCACCTTTATTTATAATATATTCCAAAATTCACCCAAAAAATTCACAATTTTCTAATACCTCATAAAATAGTTATCAATGAGCATTCCCCATATGTCTGCTTTATGTTGGCATAATTTTGTAAATGTCATTTTATTTTTTTAGAATGTTGGAAGGCTTCTAATTTTGGAAGCAATTTTTAAATTTTTCAACCAAATTTTCAAACCATTTTTTAAAGCACCGATTCAAAATTTTACTTTTTTGGTAGATTTTTTTTGGTTAATCAATTTTTTTGGTTAACAGCAAAATAAACCTCTATATACATTACTCTGATTCTGAAGATTACAAAAATACCCCCTATGTGGTGGTAAACTGCTGTATGGGAACGTGCAAGTGGTCAGAAGGAAAGGGTTTTGGAGGCAGATTTTGCTAGAATGGTTTTTAGGCACCATTTTAAAATTGAAGAGACCCTGATGTACTCCTACAATGGAAACTCTCAAAAAGTGACTCCATTTTGGAAACTACACCCCTTAAAGAATATATTAAGGGGGTACTGAGCACTTTGACCCCCTAAGCATTTTATAGAATTGGGAAACACTTGACTGTAAAAATTAAAAGTTTCATTTCTTCCAATAAAATGTTGCTTTAGCCTCAAATGTTTCATTTTCACAAGGGGTAACAGGAGAAAAAGCACCCCTTATTTTGTTACCAATTTTCTTCTGAATATGGCAACACTCCATATGTAGTGGTAAACTGCTTGGGGGGAACATGGCAGGATTCAGAACAGAAGGAGCGCCATATGGCTTTTGCAGCGCAGATTTTGATTGATTTGGTTTAGAGGTGCCATTGTTTTGTTTTTTTTGACTGATTGACTTATGTGGGGGCTCATTTTTTGCAGGATGAGGTGATGTTTTCATTGGTACCATTTTGGGGTACATAAGACTTTTTGATCGCTTGGTGTTACACTTTTTGTGAGGCAAGGTGACAAAAAAGTGTCTATTTTTATTTTTGTTAAGTTTTATACAGTAAAAGCATTTTTGAACAGAATAAAATCTTATTTTTGGCATGTTGGCTGTTTTGGCATAGTTTTTTTTTTTTGATTTTCTTTTACATCATTAACCTAAAATTTGTGATATTTTTATAGAGCAGGTTGTTATTTACGCGACGATACCTAATGTGTCTATTTTCATTTACACAGTAAAAGCATTTTTGAACAGAATAAAATCTTGTTTTTGTGTTTCCATTTTTTAAGAGCCATATTATTTTCTGGGCGATTGTCTTAGGTGGGGTCTCATATTTTGTAATATAAGATGACAGTTTGATTGGTATCATTTTGGGCTAAATACGCCTTTTTGATCGCTTGTTATTGCACTTTTTGTGAGGGAAAGTGACCAGAAAATGGCTGCTTTGGCACTGTTTTATTTGAATTTTTTATGGCATTTACTTGACTGGGTGGATCATGTGATATTTTTATAGACCCGGTCGATACAGGCGCAGTGATATCTAATATGTATACTTTTTTTCCCCTTTTTTTTACATTTTTTTTAAACTTTATTTTGGGAAAAGGATGCTTTTTCAACTTGAAACTTTTAATCTTTTTTTTGTAAAACTTTATTTTTTTTACTTTTCTTTACTTTTTTTTTTGTCCCACTCTGGGACTTAAACTTTTGGGGGTTGGATCCCCTTTACAATGCATTATAATACATAATACATGCATTGGCTGTAAGTGTATTACCAGTGTAATACATTTACAGCCTGCTTCCTGTGAGATCCAGCCATTGGGTCCCCGTCACAGCAGTGCAGTCATCCGGGACCCGTGAGGATACTGCACATGCTGCTTTCAACGCTGACCATGTAATTGCGGGGCTTAATCCGCCGGCATAAGTGTTTTCACAGATGCTGGCACATACAGCAGGGGTCCGGCTATCAGTGACTGCCAGAGCCCTGCAGCTGATCCGGCGGGAGCAGCTGCTGCGCCCGCCGGATCAGCGCACTGTAGCTGTAAGGTACTGGGACTTCAGACCCAGTTCCCAGGGCCGTACATATAAGACACTGGTATCCTACGGTTAAAAAGGACTAAAGATGTATACTCTACACAACTTTGGCAAAACTCATCCAAATCTATTTCTAATCAGCTGATGCTGCAATGCAGTGGTGGCAAACCTATGGCACAGGTGCCAGAGGTGGCACCCACACCCTGGAAAAAGTCTAAGGCGTACCAATATGCTTAGACTTATCCTGCTATTCATCAGCGCAGGACACACTATGAACGGCACAAGCAGTGCACTGAATGTAGGCAGTCTATTATAGCTAAATGATAAAGTATGTGGACGATGTACTATATTGGACTGTAGTATTGAGGTTTAATTGCCGTAATGGCACTTTGCGATCAATATGTGGGATTTGGGTAACAGTTTGGGCACTCAGTCTGTAAAAGGTTCGTCATCACTGCTCTAATGTGTATGGGGACTGCTCATTTCCACTGACCGCAGTCGTTGCCTGGAAAAAAGGATCTGTTGTTCTGAACTTCAATATACCTGGTCCTTTGTAATGGCAACAAATTCTGCTACCGAAGAGGTCTGGGTGAGGCATGCTGTTTGGTTTATGGTGAAGTAGTGGGAAATAATTATGGATAATTTTAGCTGAATGACTAATTTATGGGTACAACCTAGTGTTCGGGTGCTATGGTGCTCGAGTAGACCACTTCCCGATGCTCAGGTGCTCTACAGAGCACCCGAGCACAATGGAAGTCAATGGGAGAACCCGAGCATTAAACCAAGCACCCCCTGCTCTGAAGAGGGGAGGGTGTCGGGACTTTAGTTCGGGCTTTGACCCTGCTTTGACTCCATATATAGCTATGTTCATATATGAAGTCATTGCTTGGGGAAATCAAGTGAATTTAAATTAAATTTAATCTCTATTTCTGAAATGTATCTGCCGGGATTTGAACTCATGGCCTTCTGCATTAGAGGCAAGCCTCTGATGCAACAGGTTGTGAGTTCAAATCCCAGCAGATACATTTCAGAAATAGAGACTAAATTAAATTTATATTTTTTATATGTTTTTTAGTAATTGTAAAAAAAAAATTCCACCTTCAATGTGACCTATAAGCTGTTCAACTCAATTTAATGACAAACTGAAATCTTTTAGGTAGAGGGAAGAAAAAATATTAAAATAAAATAATATGGTTGCATAAGTGTGCACACTTATTCTTTAAAGCACCTTTTGATTTTATTACAGCACTCAGTCTTTTTGGGTATGAGTCTATCAGCATGGCACATTTTGACTTGGCAAGATTTTCCCACTCTTCTTTGCAAAAACACTCCAAATCTGTCAGATTGCGAGGGCATCTCCTGTGAACAGCCCTCTTCAGATCACCCCACAGATTTTCAATTGGATTCAGGTCAGGCTCTTCTTCTGATGAAGCCATTCCTTTGTTGATTTTGATGTATGCTTTGGGTCGTTGTCATGCTGTAAGATGAAGTTCCTCTTCATGTTCAGCTTTCTAGCAGAAGCCTGAAGGTTTTGTGCCAATATTGACTGGTATTTGGAACTGTTCATAATTCCCTCTATCTTAACTAAGGCCCCAGTTCCAGCTGAAAAAAAACAGCCCCAAAGCATGATGCTGCCACCACCATGCTTTACTGTGGGGATGGTGTTCTTTTGGTGATGTGCAGTGTTTTCTTTTTTGCGCCAAACATATCTTTTGAAATTATGGCCAAAAAGTTCAACCTTAGTTTCATCAGACCATAACACCTTTTCCCACATGCTTTTGGGAGACTTCAGATGTGTTTATGCAAAATGTAGCCCGGCTTGGATGTTTTTCTTAAGAAAAGGCTTTTGTCTTACCACTCTACCCCATAGCCCAGACATATGAAGAATACGGGAGATTGTTGTCACATGTACCACACAGCCAGTACTTGCCAGATATTCCTGCGGCTCCTTTAATGTTGCTGTAGGCCACTTGGTAGCGTCTCCAAGACCAGTTTACCTCTTGTCTATTCATACATTTTGGAGGGAGGTCCAGTTCTTGGTAATGTCACTGTTGTGCCATATTTTCTCCACTTGATGATGACTGTCTTCACTGTGTTTAATGTTATATCTAATGCCTTGGAAATTCTTTTGTACGCTTCTCCTGACTGATACCTTTCAACAATGAGATCCATCTGATACTTTGGAAACTCTCTGTGGACCATGGCTTTTGCTGTGGGATGCAACTAAGAAAATTTCAGGAACGACCAACTAGAGCAGCTGAACTTTATTTGGGATTAATCAGAGGCACTTTAAATGATGGCAGGTGTATGCTGACTCCTATTTAACATGATTTTGAATGTGATTGCTTAATTCTGAATACAGCTACATCCCCAGTTGTAAGAGGGTGTGCACACCTATGCAACCACATTATTTCATTTTTTTTTGTTTTCTTCCCTCCACCTAAAAGATTTCAGTTTGTTTTTCAATTGAGTGGTACAGTTTATAGGTCACATTAAAGGTGGGAAAAGTTCTGAAATGATTTATCTTTGTCTCATTTTTATACAGCACAGAAACCTCACCTTTTAACAGGGGATTGTACACTTTTTATATCCACAGTATATATTTAGCAAATACACATTTATTTTGTGCCATACTTTTTTTTTACCATTACTAAAAAACTAAAATATATAAATTTAATTTAGTCTCTTTGTGTATCTTCAGGGATTTGAGCTCACAACCTTTTTCATTAGAGGCCAGTATCTTAACCACTGGGCTATACAACCCACTGATAAACTGTGCTGGAAAAACCTCATAGTAGTTTCTAAAGTAGTAAGTATTCCTATACAGAAGGACTACTTACTGATACAGAAACTACTGAGAGGTTTTTCCAGCACAGTTTATCATTGGGTTGTATAGCCCAGTGGTTAAGATGCTAGCACTGACCCCAAGCACTGACTCCATATATGGACATAGCTATATATGGAGTCATAGCAAGGACTCCTACACTGCGGACTCCCACTGGGGGATTCCCCCACTGTACTGCAATCTTCTGCATAGACATAGAGCCTAAATTAGATTTAAATACTGAGCCCATGCGGTGAACTGGTGTTTGCTCAACACTAGTACAAACATCTTTCTGGGCCCATGGAAACAAGACTGTTCATGAAATGCCGCATGTGTAAGATATAACATTCTAATAAAATGCAACTACACTACAAAAATGCATATTAAGAGACAAAAGGAAAGAATGAGACAGTGGAACTTTTTAGCACAAATTCACAACAATTTTGAATGGAAAAGATGACTGTGCCCCAACACTAAAATCTTGTCCCAACGTCACACCTTGTGATTAGAGATGAGCGAATCGAAGCTGACAAAGTGGAATTCAATCCGAATTTCAGGAAAAAATGGGTTCGCACAGAATGCGAATTTTCTCGGGCTTCGTGGTAACGAATCACATTTTTTCCTATTATTGCTGCAACACGTGTGAGGACATGGGGCAGAGAACTCTGAGAAGGCGAGATCACCCATACTGACATGCATGCAGCCAATCAACAGCCAGCCCTGTGATGTCACAGCCTTATAAATACGGCGGCCATGTTAGATTCTGCCATTCACCAGCCTGCTTACTGCAGGGAGAGATGTGTCTGCAGGCGCTAGGGACAGTGATAGGAAAGACTTGATTGTATTGAAAAAAAAACTATTTACAAGTGCAGGAAAAGATTACTCAAGGTGTAGGGAAAAGATAGGGAGGAATTATTCCACCAGCATTTCTGTTGAACAGGGTTCAGTCGGGGAAGTGACAGTCTGGGTAATAGAAACAATCCGATTACACCTTGCTGCACTGACTGGGGATCCAAATTGCAATCGTACAGCTCTGTAATTCCAGCAAACCTGTCTTATTAGGGTACAAGTGCTGTTTGATACAGGCATGAACAGGGTTTATTACAAGGAAATATTAATATGTTTTATTTGCCCTTGTGCGGTGCAGTTTCATGTTCTAAAGCATTTTTTGGCTTGTATTAGTGGTAAAAAGGGCTTATTAGCCATTGTGTGGTGAAGGGTAAAAATTACAGCCCTTTTTGTCGTGTATTAGTGACAAAAGTAATATATATTTGACGCTCAGCTGTGCGGTTATCTGTTTTAAGGCCATTTTTTCCATGTATTACTGTAGTGGAAAAAGAAAAAATATATATGTTGATCTGCGGTGCAGTTATCTGTTTTAACGCCCTTTTTTGCGTGTATTAGTGGAAAAAGAAAAAATACTGTATCTTCGCCGCTCAGCGGTGCAGTGATATATTCGGAAGTCTTGTATGCCGTGTATTAGTGGCAAAATAAAAATATATTCGCCATCCAGCGTCGCATATATCTGTTGAAAAGCCTGCTGTGTAAAAGTAGAAAAAAATTTGGCCCTAATTGACGTTCTGCGGTGCAGTGATATATTGAGAAGCCCAGTTTGCCATGTATTAGTGGCAAAATAAGAATATATTCGCCGTCCAGCGTTGCATTTATCTGTTGAAAAGCCCTTTGTGAAAAAGTGGGAAAAATTAGGGCCTAATTGCCGCTCAGCAGTGCAGTGATATATTCAGATGCCCATTTTGCCATGTTTTAGTGGAAGAAAAAATTTTTTTCACCGTTCATCATTGCATTTATCTGTTGATAAGCCTTGTGTAGTGTAAAAGTTTAAAAAAATAAAGGCCTATTTGTCATTCAGCGGTGCAGTTATATGTGGTAAAGGCCTTTTTGCAGTGAAATATTTTCTGAAAAGTGGGCTTTTTTGGGATAATTCATGGGTGACTGTACACTTCCTTTTGCTATATGGACCAAATTACGTAGTGGTGAAATTTGTAATATGAAACTGGCTTTTTTGTCAAATTTATGGGTGATTGTACGCCTCCTTTTGCGGTATGGACCAAATTACTTAGTGGTAAAAATTTTTATATGAAATGGCCATTTTATCGTCACATTTATGGGTGATTGTACACCTCCTTTTGCTGTATGGATCTAATTATGTCGTTTTGGGTTCTGCAGTAAACATAACAAAGACCATCTATTTACAATAAAATCAAGCAGTAAGGGGCGTGGCTTGGCCGCCGAGTGTAATGGACGCCTGAACGTGCAGCTCCTGCACACCAGCGACTAGTGCTCAGCAAAGCAACTGCCCAGCAGCTTCTTTTCAAGAATAATTTGTCTGCCTGCTATCCTGTTGAGATGGGGAAGTCGAAGAGATTGCTCCCGAGAGTGAACACTGAGGGCTTGGAGAAATATTTTGACCGAGGAGGATTACAAGATGGCGCCCGGCCTCTTGGCAGTGAAACTCCGTCTACCGCCTCACCGCTTCTTCCTATGTCTCCTGCTGCAATCCCCGACCCTCACCCTTCACCTCCTCCTCTGAACCCTGCAGAATTTCCGAACTCTCCACACCCTTCACTCCCAGCCACACCAGAGGACTCAGGGGATACATCCTCTATCCACGGAGCGGCACAAGGACATGCAGGAACCGTGGCTCACTCACCTTCTTCCAGCCCTGTGAAAAGGAAGCCGAGGACAGACTTCTCCACGGCAATTCAGGTCAGTGCAGCACCTCACCACCCACCGGAGGACTTTTTCTCTAATTATCCTGCCTCAGACAAACTAGTGTCAGAAGACGCTCTGAAGCAAATGCTGTTAGCGCTAAGAGCATCAATGCAGGGGGATTTGGCGGCCATGATTGCCCCTTTGTCCTCTAAAGTGCAAGAGGTGGATCATAAAATTCAACATGTCGAGTCTAAAATGGCGTCGTTTGCCTCCTCTCAGAATGAGGTTATTGATGCACATAATAATCTTGCTGATGAGATGGAAAATGTTAAGCTGAAAATTGCTGACATGGAGGACAGATCGCGTCGGAACAATATTAAATTCCGCGGCATTCCAGAAAATATCTCCAATTCTGAACTGTCCTCATACATTCAGGAGTTATTTTTAACCTTGCTGCCTGACCTCTCTCCACAAGATCTTATTATAGACCGGGCTCACAGGGTACCCAAACCCAAATACCTGGACGCTGAAGTCCCTAGGGACACTTTAGCAAGAGTTCCCTTTATTCCACCAAAGAAGCTGTGATGTCAGCTGCAAGGAAGATGGGGCCCCTTCCTACCCCTTATCAATCTGTGAAGTTGTACACTGACCTATCTGCTGCCACACTTAAGTTACGCAGAGACCTGCTTCCAGTTACTCTTTCCCTGCGGAAGCACGGAATACCCTATAAATGGGGATATCCCATGAAGCTGCTTGTTTCCAAGGATAACCGCACGTACTCTATAAGATCCCTTGAAGATGGTAAATCTCTACTCCATTCCTGGCACATTTCTGCCACTGTTATTGAGACTCGCCCTCCTCAACAACGGGGCTCATCTGTAGTAACATGAGGTGATTTGAGGGTGTCGTATACCTTGTTGGACTTTTTCTTCAATGCCTGTTCCTGGGAAGACACCGTCGTGGTCAAGCCGAGAAGACCGCATGGATTGCGATCCCCAAGTGTTCTGAACCTACATGACTTCTTCAGTTCTTTATTGACTGTTCAAAAGTTTCCGTCACGTTTCTTAGCAGGAGGCTCTCAATAAGGCTAAGTTGCGTTTCTCTGTTTGCCTTCATAATGTGCAGTTTGTGTTCTGCTATGCGTTCTTTTCCACACACTGTTCTTACACCTGGTTTCATGCAGATTTTGGTGCCTCCAAGGAGCAGATAGAGTTTCAGCTCTATCTTGCCTTCTTTATCTTTTCTCCTGGCATTACCCACAATTTTGTTTTATTTTTCCTTATATTGTGTTTAATATATTGCTTTATCTTTTAGTGTCCTGCGAGCACCGCGGCAGTCTATATCAGCGACTTTTAGCGAGGTCATGGGATTGACAATACTATCCCTCAACTCCAAGGGATTGAATTGCCCTCAAAAGAGGTATTATCTCTGGAAAGAGGCGTTGTCTGGTAAGGCTGATATAATCTGCATCCAGGAGACCCACCTGTTGCGGTCTGATGCGTACCGGATTAAACACCGCTTATTTCCAGTGGTCATTCACTCTCACTTTGGTAAGAAAAAAGGGGAGTCTTTATTGCAGTAAAAATACTGTCTCATTTTCTCTGATCTCCCAGGTTATTGATCCTCACGGCAGGTATGTGATCCTGGTATGTAACGTGAACAACATCCAGTACACTATTGTAAATATCTATGCCCCCGCCGTCCGCCAAGTCTCTTTTCTGCGCAAAGTGTTACGGAAGACCCGCCCTATTCAGCAAGGTAAACTGATTATTTGTGGCGACTTTAATACTATTTTAGACCCATCATTTGATTCTACCAATCCAAATAGACGTTTCGCCCCTAGCTTTTCCCTCCTTTTGCATTCCGAAGGTTTGTTTGATGTATGGCGTGCTCAACACGGTCATGAGAAAGATTTCACCTTCTTTTCTCCCATACATCATTCCTACTCTAGGATCGACATGTTTTTGGTAGATCAGACTGCCCTATTTCACTCCCGTACATCCTCTATTGGCCTGATTAAATGGTCGGACCATGCTCCCGTCATATTACAGCTTGAGGATCAATACCAACACTCTACACCTCCGATATGGAGGAATAACACATACCTACTCTCCCATCCTAAACACAAGTTAACTATAGAGAAAGCATTAGTGGAATACTTCCAACATAATAAATAGTGTTGAGCGCGAATATTCGAAAAGCGAATTTTTTTAGCGAATATCGGCACTTCGCTAATTCGCGAATATTTCGAATATAGCGCTATAAATTCGCTATTTCGAATATTCGTTTTTTTTTTTTTTTTTTTTAGTTATATTTTTTTCTTTCCCACTTCCCAAAAGTAGTTCTTACCTGTCATGAGGATTCCTGGCTTCCTGGCTGCTCCAGTCAGTGCCCGTTGCCGCTTCTGCCGACTTCCGTGCTCATGGAGCGTCCCCTTCCATGGGAAAATCTCTATATACTAAAATGTACTGTCGGATTTGAGGAATTACGTTGAAATCGCAATGCGATTAATTCAAGTTATATTAATCGCATTGCGATTACAACTTAGCACTGCTATCTTACATAGGCTAGAATTAACGAATATGGAATATAGCTATGCACTAGCAGTGCTAAGTTGAAATCGCAATGCGAATACTTTAAGTTAAATTAATCGCATTGCGATTTCAACTTAGCACTGCTGCTATATTCCATATTCGTTAACTTCGTTAATTCTAGCAAGCTGACCCATTATAAACCCAGCTCTAAGTTGAAATCGCAATGCGATTAATATAACTTGAATTAATCGCATTGCGATTTCAACGTAATTCCTCAAATCCGACAGTACATTTTAGTATATGGAGACGTTCCCATGGTGATGGGGACGCTCCATGAGCACAGAAGTTATGGTTGGCTTGGTAGATTAGCGAGGATGACGAATATGACGAATGTATTCGTCATATTCTCAAAACGAAGATAACAGTATTCTACATCTTCGTTTTAGCAACCTATTCGTCAACCTCGCTAATTCTAGCAATCAAATAGGAAGGTTGACTTACCAGACAGCTGTAGTTAAATTCGCTATGCGATTTTTTTTTTTTCTAATAAATAGAATACTTATAATAATATTATCATATCAAGTAATATAATTATTGTATTAAAAAAAATCGCATAGCGAATTTAACACAGCTGTCTCTATAGTCAACCTTCCTATTTGATTGCTAGAATTAGCGAGGTTGACGAATAGGTTGCTAAAACGAAGATGTAGAATACTTCGTTATCTTCGTTTTGAGGAATATGACGAATAAATTCGTCATATTCGTCATCCTCGCTAATTCTAGATATGAAACCAATAGGAAAGTAGCCTTAAGTACAAATCGCAATATGCGATTATTTAAATCGCATTTTAATCGCGATAACTAGAAAAAATGACGAATATTCGATTTCGACGAATACGAAACGAATATTCATTCGAATATTCGCGAATTTCGTCGAAATCGAATATGGCACCTGCCGCTCATCACTAATAATAAAGACTCCGTCTCTGATCCCCTAATAGTATGGCAGGCCCATAAGGCCTACATCAGAGGGATTTTGATTAAGCTAGGCCTCACAGAAAAGAGAAACCGTGAAAGGGAATTGTTAGCCACAGTTGATAAGATTAAGGAATTGGAAATCAGCAACAAATGCAATCCAAATAGTTCTACTTGGAATGACCTTAAAGCTGCTAGAGACAAACTCATGTGTCTCCTGGATAAGGATTATCATAAAAAACTCCTATATTCTAAAGCTAGGTATTATGCCCAGGGTAATAAGGCGGGGAAGTTATTAGCGTCCAAACTCAAACAGCAACAGGTTAAATCCAAAATACCGTATATCCTCCACCCCACTACTGGAACCAAATTGATTGATCCCAGGGACATAGCCGAACAGTTCCGCCTATATTATGAAGCACTTTATAACTTAAAGGATCACATTTCCCACCATTAGATTACGAAACCCTAATTCGGGATTTTTACAAAAGCTAACTTGCCCCAACTATCTACTGCTCAATTAGAGACGTTAAACGCCCCATCCATGATGCAGAACTGCAAAAATTAGTTAACTCTCTCCCTTCAGGCAAATCCCCGGTCCTGATGGACTCTCCAACGAATATTATAAACTGAACTATACGATCCTTGCCCCTTTTTACTCAATATATACCAACGAACCATGTCTGGAACCCCGTTTCCATCGGACATGTTAATGGCCCTAATTGTAACGCTGCCCAAACCGGGAAAATCCCTGACTCACCCCAGAATTTCCGCCCTATTTCCCTTCTTAATTCTGATATTAAGCTGTTCGCTAAAATTCTCGCATCTAGACTATCCCCTGTTTTGTCCTATCTGATTAAAGAAGACCAGGCAGGATTTGTTAAACACCGTCAGGCCTCAGACAACACCAGGCGTTTATTTAATATTTTTAATGCAGCGGAACTGAGAAACATACCTCTGGTTGCTGTGACACTTGACGCTGAAAAGGCGTTCGACCGCCTCCATTGGACATACGCCTTTTCTGTGTTGGAACACATGGGCTTTACAGGTTCTTTTATTCATGCCATACATGGCCTCTACGCTAATCCTGTGGCAAAGATTTTTGTAGACGGGGTGTTGTCTGAGAGCCTACACATATCCAATGGGTCGCGACAGGGATGTCCCCTTTCTCCATTGCTTTTCATTCTGGCATTGGAACCCCTGGCGCAACACATTCGATTATCTCCTGACATCGAAAGGGTATGTATTGGAGATGTAACCCATGTGATCTCACTATATGCAGATGACATTATCATCACAGTGGCAAATCCTGAGCATTCCCTGAAACACGCCTTCGATATTATAACACATTTTGGTAGCCTTTCCTATTATAAAATCAATAACTCCAAATCTCAAGCTTTGCCAATCAATATCCCTAGGGCGGAGTGGAGGACTTTACAAAATCTATTCCCGTTAGACTGGCAGGAATCGTCCCTACCGTACTTGGGGATTAGACTTACGTACCCCTGTTCACTCGCATATCAGGTTAACTACTTACCTTTACTTTCAACTATGAGAACTGACCTCGCCCAGTTTAATATGCAAGAGATCTCATGGGTCGGGAGAATTGCCTCTTTTCAAATGATGACCCTGCCCAAATTGATTTATATTTTCAGAGCATTACCAATCCCGCCTCCTGAGTTATTTTTTAAAGAGGCCCAAGCCATCTTGAATAAGTACATTTGGAAGGGGGGACGTCCAAGAGTGGCGCAACCTATCATGTTTAGACGCAGACGAGCTGGCGGGGTGGGTCTCCCTTCCATTAAAGATTATCATAAGGCTATTTGCCTTTCCTTCCTTAGGGAATGGTGGAATGACTCTTCTGAGAAGGCGTGGCTAGGTTTGGAGGCTCATCTGTCTCCTGGGTTACCATTGAAAGATCTTATGTATTTGTCTCTGATATCTGCCAAGGCGGTAAATCACCCTCTTATCTTAGCTAATCATGCTCTACAAATATGGTCGCTACTTCATAAAACGCAAGGGTTGTGTGATACTCAGTTTCTTACCTATATCCCGTTACACACTTTAGCTGCGCTTATTGGTGACATTGATCTGTCTTCGTGGTACGCTGCAGGTATTGGGTCATTGAACCAATTATTGAGCAACAAGAAAGTGGTTACTTTTGAACACCTGTGTCTTAACTTTCAGATTCCACCTTCGCAATTTTTGGCTTATTTGAGATTGAGGCATTGCATTCAGGCAATTTTGTCTTCACCACCTATAGTACACCTAGAAGTTCTCAGATTATTTCGTTTCCCGTGTCTATTTAAAAGACAAACCACACGTTTCATTTATGATGCTTTCCAAGCAAAAACCAAATTAGTCAAGTCTCCACCTATTGCGAAGTGGGAATCTGACCTCCATTGCACTTTCTCCGCTGACTCTTGGGAAAGAGCAATAAGTTTCATTGGATCTACTTTCAAATGTGTAACCCATTATGAAGCAGGTGTAAAACTGTCTTGCGTTGGTATTTCACCCCTTATCGCTTAAGCATTATGTATCCCACCTCTTCCGCGTGCTGTTGGAGACAGTGTGGATCCACCGGGTCCCTGTTGCACATACTATGGTCATGCCCAAAAATCCTTCCCTATTGGAGGTCGGTATTTGCACTTGTATCACAAATTACTGGATTGCAAGTTGAAGCATCTCCGGCTCTTGCTCTTTTATTTTTGAACATCCATGATCTTCCTGTGGCATACAGACGCCTTGTAGGGCATATATTGCTCAATGCTAAGTTGGTTCTCACGAGACACTGGGAGTCGGTTCACTCCCCCTCCTTCTCAGAAATTGTACGATCCCTGAACTCCACATGTCGCTATGAACATGTCCTTCCATCAACTATATTAAACCCGAAAGTGAGAGATCAAACATGGTCCCCTTGGAAGTTGTACCCCGGATATCAACCTTGAATAATTTGATATTAGCCTGGGTGTTGACTGCTGTGGTGCTCGCTGGTGCTCGCTAGTTTTCTTTCTTTTGTTTATTTTGTGCCTACTGATTTTGTCGCTGTCCTTATTATCCCTCTTTATTTGTGTCTTATATACCTGATCTCTACCATGTACTGAGGCTAATTGAGGGTTTTGTGCCTCACCCTCTTGTACTCTTATACTTTGTATTCTTGTACTCCTGATTTCGCCTGCTGTGACAGGTCTCAGGGAATTCATGTGTTGCATTGCATATCTTTGTGCTTTTCTTGAAAAATCAATAAAAAACGATTGATTATAAAATCAAGCAGTAATTTGAAAATATTCATGTCTTTTTATCTACTCCGCCACCTCCACACTCTGTCATTGTGCCGCTCTGTGGTCTCCTGATGCTGCCACCATCTCCACACTCTGTTATTGTGCCTCTCTGTGGTCTCCTGATGCTGCTGCCACCTCCACACTGTCATTTTGACGCTTTGTGGTCTCCTGATCCTGCTGCTGCCACTTCCACATTGTCATTGTGACACTCTGTGGTCTCCTGATGCTGCCGCCACCTCCACTCTCTGTCATTGTGCCGCTCTTTGGCCTCCTGATGCTGCCGCCACCTCCACACTCTGTCATTGTACCGCTCTGTGGCCTCCTGCTGCTTCCGCCACCTCCACACTGTTATTGTGCCGCTCTGTGGTCTCTTGATGCTGCTGCCGACACCTGCACACTCTGTTATTGTGCCTCTCTGTGGTCTCCTGATGCTGCCGCCACCTCCACACTCTGTCATTGTGCCGCTCTGTGGTCTCCTGATGCTGCCGCCACCTCCACAATCTGTCATTGTGCAGCTCTGTGGCCTCCTGCTGCTGCCACCACCTTTACACTCTGTCATTGTGCCGCTCTGTGGTCTCCTGATGCTGCCGCCACTTCCACACTCTGCAATTGTGCCGCTCTGTGGTCTCCTGAGTCTGCCACCAACTCCATGCTCAGTCATTGTGCCGCTCTGTGGCCTCATTATGCTGATGCCATGTCCACACTGTCATTGTGCCACTTTGTGGTCTTCTGATGCTGCCACAAGCTCCACACTCTCTTTGTGCCACTCTGTGGCCTTCTCATGCTGTTGCCACCTCCATGCTGTTATTGTCCCATTCTTTTTGTTTCCTGATGCTGCCGCCACCTCCATGCTCAGTCATTGTGCCGCTCTGTGGCCTCCTGATGCTGTCGCCACCTCCACACTCTGTCATTGTGCCGCGCTGTGGCCTTCTGCTGCTGCCGCCACTTCCACACTCCGTCATTGTGCAACTATGTGGCCTCCTGATCCTGCTGCCACCTCCGCACTGTCATTGTGCCACTCTGAGGTCTCCTAATGCTGCTGCATCCACCTCCACACTGTCATTTTGACACTCTGTGGTCTCCTGATGCTGCCGCCATCTCCACACTCTGTCATTGTGCCGCTCTGTGGTCTCCTGATACTGCAGCCGACACCTCCACACCCTGTCATTGTACAACTCTGTGGCTTCCTGCTGCTGCCCCCATCTCCATACTCTGTCATTGTACAACTCTTTGGCCTCCTGATGCTGCCGCCACCTCCACACTCTGTCATTGTGCCGCTCTGTGGTCTCTTGATGCTGCTGCTGCCACCTCCACACTGTCATTGTGACACTCTGTGGTCTCCTGATGCTGCCGCCACCTCCACACTCTGTCATTGTGCCGCTCTGTGGCCTCCTTATGCTGCCGCCACCTCCAAGCTGTCATTGTGCCGCTCTGTAGCCTCCTGCTGCTTCCGCCACCTCCACACTGTTATTGTGCCGCTCTGTGGTCTCTTGATGCTGCTGCCGACACCTGCACACTCTGTTATTGTGCCTCTCTGTGGTCTCCTGATGCTGCCGCCACCTTCACACTCTGTCATTGTGCCGCTCTGTGGTCTCCTGATGCTGCCGCCACCTTCACAATCTGTCATTGTGCTGCTCTGTGGCCTCCTGCTGCTGCCACCACTTCCACACTCTGCAATTGTGCCGCTCTGTGGACTCCTGAGGCTGCCGCCACCTCCATGCTCAGTCATTGTGCCGCTCTGTGGCCTCCTTATGCTGCTGATGCCACGTCCACACTGTCATTGTGCCACTTTGTGGTCTCCTGATGCTGCCACCAGCTCCACACTCTCTTTGTGCCACTCTGTGGCCTTCTCATGCTGTTGCCACCTCCATGCTGTTATTGTCCCATTCTTTTTGTTTCCTGATGCTGCCGCCACCTCCATGCTCAGTCATTGTGCCGCTCTGTGGCCTCCTGATGCTGCTGCCGACACCTGCACACTCTATTATTGTGCCTCTCTGTGGTCTCCTTATGCTGCCGCAACCTCCACACTCTGTTATTGTGCCGCTTTGTGGTCTCCTGATGCTGCTGCTGACACCTGCACACTCTGTCATTGTGCCACTCTGTGGCCTCCTGATGCTGCTGCCGACATCTCCACACTCTGTCATTGTGCCACTCTGTGGCCTCCTGATGCTGCCGCCACTTCCACACTCTGCTATTGTGCCGCTCTGTGGTCTCCTGAGGCTGCCGCCACCTCCATGCTCAGTCAGTGTGCTGCTCTGTGGCCTCCTTATGCTGCTGCCGCCACCTCCACACTGTCATTGTGCCACTGTGTGGCCTCCTGATGCTGCCGCCAGCTCCACACTCTCATTGCGCCACTCAGTAGCCTCCTCATGCTGTGGCCACCTCCAAGCTGTTATTGTACCGCTCTGTGGTTTCCTGATGCTGCTGCCACCTCCACACTCTTTCATTGTGCCGCTCTGTGGCATCCTGATGCTGCCGCCACCTCCACACTCTGTCATTGTGCCGCTCTGTGGTCTCCTGATGCTGCCACCATCTCCAAACTCTGTCATTATGCCGCTGTGTGGCCTCCTGCTGCTGCCGCCACCTCCACAATCTGTCATTGTGCCGTTCTGTGGTTTCCTGATGCTGCCTCCACCTCCATGCTCAGTCATTGTGCCGCTCTGTGGTCTCCTTATGGTGCCGCCACCTCCACACTCTGTCATTGTGCCACTCTGTGGCTTCATGATGATGCTGCTACCTCCACACTCTCATTGTGCCACTCTGTGGCCTCCTGATGCTGTTCCTACCCTCCCCACTTCATGACTGGGCCACTATTTTGAATTTAGTCCTCGCTGACATCATCATTTATTTGACCCTTCTTCTGATCTGTCAGAAGGAGGTAAAAATGAGATGCACAACGGATCCTGTCTAAATAACTTCTGTAAGGTTCTGCATGACATGCTCCCTATTTTTCATCAGAATTGGCTTATGATTTGGTAGTAACGTGTCATCTCTGTTTTAGATCCACTCCGGGTTTTTTTTTGCCTTTACTAATACTGATGGATTATTGAGCAAATGCTAACGGAGCGAAGGTGTATGCTCCACAGACAGTATGCATTTTTTCTGGGTAATTCTTCTGACGGATCAGAGAATGAGGGAAATTAATCAGTGACAGCAACACCAACTTACTGCTGACACCCTCTCCACTCTGTCTGTGGGCTCTACTTGTATAAGCGTTTCATAGAACAGGTTCTGTAGACATCTATGTAGAATCAGCTGACGACGGTGTAAAAGGAGTGCTCTTCTTCTTGGAACTAACATTGACTTGTAAGGCTGAGTTCCTACTTGAGTTATTTGGTCAGTTTTGGCCCTGTGACTGCCCAAATAAGTGAAGTGTGCAGTTATTTTAAAAGTGACGCCTGCTATCTGCATGTCATACGGATTCACAGTATTTTTTCAGTCCCAAAGCTGACTCCCTATTCGTGTTACTGCAAGGCACAGTGTTCTATAGCACTATAAAGGCACTCTGCAGCAAGAAAATAGCCGTTTTTAAATAGCCGCAAATATATTCAGAACAAACCACATTTTTCCCAAAAAAATTGGCGAACCGGCGAATCGGATTTTTGAAAAATGCGTTCATCTCTACTTGTGATCATTGAGAAAACAATGAACTCTAAGATGTATCAGATTTATTTACAGAGGGATGTAAGGAAAGCAGTCCATGTACCCCACCTCGAGAGACATTGGGTAATGCAACAAGTCAATGGCCCAACGCATAAAAGTAAAGAAACTAATGAATTATTGACAAAGAAGAAGAGATTCCTGACTTTAACCCTTTTGATTTATAGTGAAGATGGTTGCTGCTAAAAGGGATGTACAAGTTATTATATTCAAGGGTTCTTTAATTTTTCACCTTGGACTGTAGTTTACTCAATGTGCTCAATAAAAGAAATGAACCGTACAAATATATGTGTATTAGTTTAGTTAGATTGTTTTTGTATATAATTGTAACTTTAATAACCATCAGACATTTTATTAGTAACCAGTGTAGAAACCCAGGAAATTTTAAAGGGGATCACTTGCTTTTTTTCTTGCAAATGTATGCTTTAAATTAGGGTAACACCTTTGGTCTGTTTTAAGACCCGCATACAACATTAGATTATTGATTTCAGCTGTACAGGCTGACAAATGTTTATGGGGCAGCCAGCTTTTCCCCAGACAGATAATGTTAAAGAGCCATGACTTTTTTATTTTTGCATTCACTTTAATGTATTTAAGGGCTTGTTTTTTGCACAACAAGTTACACTTTCTAATGTCACCATTTAATATTGTATACAATGTAGTGGAAAACTGGTAAAAAATTGCAAATGGGATGGAAATGGAAAAAATGCAACTGTGCTCTATGTGGTACATACCCCATTGATAAAGTTTTTCTTCTGTTTTAATACTGGTAAAAAAAAAAAAGGGATTTTTTTTTTTTTATTTGCATCTCCATATTCTGACCCCCATAACTTTTTTATATTTTCATCTACAGAGCTGTGTGAGGGTTTTGTTTTAGATGGCATTTTTTTTTTGTTTATTGATATCATTTTGGATTGCATATGGTTTTTTGATCACTTTTTATAAATTTTTTGGGGGGAGGCAAAGGGACGAAAAAATGTTAAGGCATTCGGTCATTTATAGGACAGAGCAGTATATATGATCTATTGTTCATTTTTACTTATTTAAATTTATTTTAAGCCCACTGGAGGACCTAAATGTGTAATCATTGCTTCACCCATACACTAATGTGATTTAATACAATAGTATATGGGGATTTCAGCATATTTCAATGCAGTACTGCTACCTGCAGTGACAGTTTAAGATAATTGCCTAAAAAATGTGAGTACATGCTGTGTTCCAAATTTATTATGTTTTATGGTACAGTATATGCAACTGTATAACAGGTTACCTGTTATGTTGGATTAAAATGGAATTCAATTCTCATTGATAAAGTCCCCAGTTCAGGGTAGAAACATATATGTACAGATAAAAATACCTAAGTTCTAGCCACAATTCTCTGGTCATTATTTCGGAAAACAGGGGCAAAGCCATAGGAAGTTTCCATTTTCTTCTCTGTACACAAATTATTTGGCATTACAGGGACTAACAGGAAGAATCCTGGTGCCAGCAACCAGGTTGTGCAGCTCCATTCCTCTCTCTGGGTCATAATTGATCATTGATCACTAATCAAAGCTATGTCTACAATATGTATAACCTGACAAGATGGGCATATGTTACATTTTTGTCCACCTTTCATTAATGCATTTTTGGTACTACTGGACTGCAATAGCCCCCTTTGTCATATCACTATTTTTTATCACTATATTTCTAAGAATCATCCATTTCCGATATTGTTCATTGTTAATGAACATGCAACACTGACTACAAGTATGCTATCAGGCATATGGTGGATTATATTGAACAATATACAGTCATGAGAAAAACAAAGTTCACCCACTTTAAGCTCTATGGTTTTACATATCGGGAAATAATGAAAACCTTAGAAGGTTTTAAAACACAGCATCAAATGAACAACACATTAAAAATTATGTGTCATTATCTATTCAATAAATAAATAGGACATCTACTAAAACTGTGTGTGAAAAATAAAGTACACCTTTACTGCTTCCACCGGAATTTAGAGAGTAAGTAGCACCCAGGTGCTGCTAATTCAATGGAATTAAGAGGGTAATTGGAAATCAGTTGTTGCTAATTAAATACTCATGATTAATTGATGATCAGCAAGTATGACCACCTTTATAAATCAGACATTCTGGTCTGGAGCATTCAGATGTGTTCACGAGAATACCAAGGAGGAAAGGTATTCTACTTGTTGCTACCTATCAATCTGGGAAGGGTTACGAAGCAATTTGCAAAGAAGTTGAAGTCCATCTTTCTACAGTGAGAAAAATTATTCACAAGTTGAAAACATTCAAGACAGCTAACAATCTTTCCATTAGTTGATATCCCAGCAATGCTCAGAGAAATTGCACAAAAACCCAAGAACTGCATCTAAGAATCTACAGGCCTCAGTTAGCATGTTCAAAGTATGTAAGGGTAGCTCAGAAAAAGCCTCTTCTTTCGAGGAAGTACACAGAAGCTTAAGCTCAGTTTGAGATTGCAAAGTTATATCTGGGCGAAGTACAAGACTTCTAGAACAGTGTTCTTTGGACAGACAAGTGGAGTTGTCTGGTGATACCAAACAGCATCTCACCACAACACCTCATACAAACTGTCAAGTATTGTAGTGGAGGGGTAATTATTTTGGTTAGTTTTATAGGCACAGGACCATGGCACCTTGCAGTCATTGAGGGAACAATGAATTCCTCTATAAACCAAAGAATTATTATGTGAGGCCACCTATCCAACAGCTAAAGTTTGGCTAAAACTAGGTCATGCAACAGGACAATGCACACCAGTCAAAGTCCTGACCTCAACCTTTTATAAACGCTGTGGTGGTATCTTAACCTTCCTAGCGGTAATCCCGAGTGTGGGTCAGGGTTAACTTATGGGGGTTACCATGGGTTAATTACAACGGGGCAGGCATGGTTGCGGACAGCCCACTGTGTTCTGTCCGCACACGCATTTCAGGAACGCGGCACGAACTTTCGGCCGCCGCTCAGTAGATTGTACCGCTTCGGGTACATAATTACTTACAGATTCATACTGCTAGAGAGGTTAAGAGAGCTGTGCATAAACAAATGCCCATAAACCATTCCTTCAGAACAATGCGAGATAATGATAAAGTCATGCAGCAAACGATTACTTCAAGTTGTTGTTGCTTTTAGTTTTTCTCACATGACTTCTCCATTTGGCTTAGTTTTTGTTGAATAAATAGTGAAATGGTGAAATTAATGTGTTCTGTTCATATGTGGTTGTATTAACCTAATTTTAAGACCTGATGGGTTTTTTTTATATGTCCTGATACTGTATGTGAAACCATAAAATTTCAAGAGGGTGTACTTTGTTTTTCTCATGACTGTCAGTTGGTCTGAGACTCTTTCCATGCTTACAAATTTCATTTATATAATATCACATGGTAATGGAATGAACAATGGCGCTTTTAATTTCACTGTGCTATTAAAACAAGAACTATTATTTTAAAATAAATAATTCTATAGAAAGTCATCACTTACCGCTAAACCTGACTTAAAGAGAAAGTAATGAACAGTTTGTGTAACATCTGCCGCATGAATAAGGTTGTGATATGGATTTTTATGCTTGGTATATCCAACTTCCAGCGCCTCCACAAAAGATACAAGTGCAGATATTGGTATCTAAAATAGAAAGCAGCATTATTGTCTAAAATAGAAAGCAGCATTATTATTTCCTAGATTTAACATAGCCAGGAGGAAATACGACACGCAATGTGGCAATGAAAATATTAAAACTTGAGACAATAAACTTGAGTTTCGTGTAAAAAGGACAATGAAGGTCATACACTATATAAATGTGATGTATATACCACAGGGGTGTAATGATTGAAAACTTTACCATAACCTGTTGAATAATTGTATCATTATCAATGTGAAGATTGCCTCTGTAAATAGAAATCTAGGCTTCAGGCAGCATACTGTACTGCAGCTATATAGTTTGGGGTGAATATATGTCCATAGGAAAATGCAAAGAACAGTTCATTTGTTTTTGTCCACATGTGATTGCTAGAAGAACAGAAAGCAAGAGAACAGAAATCGAGAAGGCCTAAAATAGTTAAAAGTATATACAGAGCCTTTCAAATAAATACATTACATATCATATAGAGATATATTGCACAGTACCTACCTGTCTTATAGAATCCATCCACTTATTACAGTTCTGTACCCATTTGAGTCTTTGTATCGGCGAGCACATTTGCATAGTAGTACTGAGTACAAGCACCAGCATGTGGAACTCCGCAATATATAAGAGTTATATCTCCCCATACAGTTCCCTAGAATCCTGAATATATTCATATTGTTGTATTCACATTTTTGAGGAAGTACAAAAAAATATTCATGCATTTTCATTTCTATAGCAAAACATAATAATGTAGTATGACGGAAACAGGTAAAATCAGAAAAGCATTATCAGTGCCACAAAAAAGAATACATTAAATCATGTACAGTAGGTATGAGCCATTGAAACAGTTTCCGACTCTATGACACCAGAAGATCTATTCAGCAAAAGTATCTTTATTCCAGTTATACCTCGTGAACATATACTCTATGCTATAAGACAAATTTTCAAAATTAATATATATATATATATATATATATATATATATATATAGTACAGAAGCAACAAAAGCAAAAATGAGAAGACAAACACCATTCTAGATCAACTAGAAGTGGCTTAGTTGCCCATAGCAACCATATTCCACCCTTCATTTTCCGAAGTAGCTGTGTAAAATGAAAGTTGGAATCTGTTTGGTTGCTATAGGCAACTAAGCCACTTCTACTTTTACATCAGTTTGATAAATCTCCACAGTAGAACATGAAACATAGAACACTCTGGCACTCTGTGCCAAGAAGGAGTGTAACTGAAAAAAAAAATAATTCTGATGTACTCAATGTCCATGGACCATACTTTATCCTAACTATTTCAATAGATATTATATATTACATTTTGTCTGTAGTGACAGCTAGAGATACCATCAGCTGTGCCCATACAATATGCATGTCATAAATGTCTCATAGGTCAAAACCTCTGGAACCCTCACCTTTCAGGAAAATGAAGTTCCAGTTCAATGGAGATGTGGCTGCATTTCCTTGCAGCTAGCTCTACTGACATCTATGGAAATTATTAAGAGTCAAGCACTGCTTCTTTGAAATGTATAGATACTGTGGCAGCCAGGAATTGGCAAACAGGGGTTACCAGAAACTTGTTTTCTCACCTGGTGAAGGTCCAAATAGTTTGAGCCATTCCTGTCACATATTCTGTGAGTTATTGTGACTATTATGTCAGCACTGTCATAGTTGAATGTCTTTCAGTAGTATATTAGTATTAAAGTATAACTATCATTCTTTTTTTTACTTTTGTAACATGTAAGGGCAGTGATACTGACCATTTTTGTAATATACGTTAATTATTGAAATCATACATTTCTATTAGACAAATAGCTCTAAAATAGCCCATTTTGAGCCTTAGCAACGCTCCTTTGTCTTCTGTTTATGTAACTGTTTAGACTTAATCAATACTGGCTCTGTCATGTAAACAGAAGACAGGAGCATTGCTATGGGGTCAAAATGGGGCAATTTAGAGCTATTTTTCTAATAGAAATGCACTATTTCAGTAATTAAAGTATATTACAAAAATGGTCAGCATCACCGCCCTTACACATTACAAAAATAAAAATAGAATGGCAGTTCTACTTTAAGATCATTCAGTGTTGCAACATCAGGCATATGATGTGCACTTTGTAAAGCCAATAATATGATTTGCATGTTCTCAAGGGGAACATTACAATTATTTGTCTTAGCATAAATATGTTACTGCTCTAAATATAATTTTTTTGCTGCAATGTTGTCATACAGAGTTGAGGACTGTAATAGTGCAGCAATGTTAAAGCAATTCTGCTCCCCTTACCTGGTGGCCTGGACCATCCCCTCCTTCTTAAAAGGCCAGCAACCACACCATAATCATCACTATTTAATGGCTGGTAACCCTGGGTACTAAAGGCACCTTTTTCTGAGCAAGAGTATTTGACCAATAGGTTTTCTAACTTGCTAGTTCCCTGCTAAGGTGTGCTATATTCTGTTGTCTGTCCATGTACCCACTTTCTACCTGTTTACTGGATTCTGACCCTCCACTGCTTGATCTGACCTTTGCCTGATTTCTGTATTGACCCTTCACTGCCCGCCCTGACCTCACACTACTTACTATATAACATGTACTCTACCAGCCCTTACCTCGGCCCGTAATTTTTTCCTGTACCCTTGGTGCTCTACACCGGTGTCTATGATCCTCTTGGTTCAGCTTTCAATCACACAAAGACTACTCCAGAAGGTGGCAGCCTGGTGGTTTCCCTACATTGAAGTCTGAATCCCTGTACAGTGGTTAAAGAGTGAATACCAGGGGACTGCGAGGAAATGTCCCTAGCCGTATCCCAAAGTCAAATCTGTTGGTTGGTACAGTTGTTCCACACCCATTGCTATAACAAGTGCTATACTATACAAAGTAGTTTAAACAAAGAAATGCAGACCTTGAAAACTCGCTGAGGTCTCTTCAAACAGCTGATCAAGGTACTAAAAGTTAGACCACTGTTGATCTAATAATGATCACCTATTCTAGATATCAGCTATTTGTTTTAACTGAAACTGCCATAGAAAGGTTTTTTTCAGCACTAACAGCATACTTTACAGCTTTAATCAGCCTCCGGAAGGCAAGCGAGTGACGAGCACGCATTTATTCAGGGTATGGTCACACCCCTTTCCAGGAAGGTTTTAGCTTTTTTCTTGATGGATTATGCCCTTTTAGAACGTATCTGGGCACCAGTGCTGTGTCTAGTGATGCAGAATCCCAGCTCCATAGACAAGGGGAAAGCAGCCTTCCATGAGTTGTGTTGGAGATTTGTCAGCTTGTCTGGGAGGTTTCCCCTTTTTCTGGAGCCTCTCAGAAGAATTGGGAAAGTTAAAAAGTATGACTAACAGTGATATGCCATGATTTTCCCATTAGCTCAACTTTTCTCCAAATTTTTGCCTTATTAAACTGGTCTCTAAGGTTCACAAGGCTGTAGGTTTCGTAGGATCTGTTCACACATTTAAAATGAGGTTGGATTTACCCTTATACTGACTTGCTAAATGGCAGGTTCATTGGATATCTTTTATTTTGCGTTTAATCAAAGAACTCTATCTTTATGCAACAAACTGAGAACCTTCAGGCGTCTTTTGCTGCAATTTAATGTTGTGCAGCTTAGTTGTCCTGTCCTTAAAATGAACTTCAAGTGACCAGATGGTAATGTATTTGCCTAATAAGGGAAAATCCAAGAATAAATCCCAAGAGAAATGAAGGCACAAAGCCCCCTTCTTGAGTCTCAAGAACTGATATTATTTTTGTATTTTGGACTGTTTTTCTGCATGTGATAACCTCATCTTACATCTTGTCTATAAGCATTTGTATACATATTACTATTTAGAAGCTAGAGGGAAAACTGTTATACATTTTGTTTAGTTGGATTTTTATTGTGTTAACTCTCATGGGGCTTAATTTAAGAAAACTGCCTTTGTTGTCCATAGCAACCAGTCACATCCAAGCTTTCATCTCTTATATGGATCTGGAAAAATGAAAGCTGAGCTTTGATCAGTTGCTATGGGCAACAAAGCTAATTTCACGTTAGATTGTTTTGATAAATTGTGCTCATAGGTTTTAATGAGGTCAAAAATGCTATATGTCACAACAGGGTGCAGCATAAAATCCAAAACACTGGTATCAAGTAAGTGGAAGCAACGGCCTTATTTTCTAGAGACTTAAAGGCAATGTATACCTTTTGGGGTAAATTTTTTTATTATTGTACTTTACTCATTTTGCGCTAAAAATCATTTTTTCAATTGGTCTTTATAAAAAATTGGAACCCCTTTCTCTCTAGGCAGTTGATGGCTCCTTATTGCTGATCTCTGACCTCAAACACTCTTTATAGCTCAATTCTTACTGATAATAACGTGGCTTAAATAATTGTTTATGACAGTTTAGTGATTTAGAGATAAGACCTATTAAGATGAGCAACACAAAGTGAAAGTATGATTCACACAGCTAAACAGTTAACCCTTTGTGACAGAACAGCTGAATATTTTTTTTAATAAAGAGCAACTGAAAAATGATTTTATCTAAAAGTGAGTAAAATGCAATTCAAAAAATTACCCCCAAGGTATACATTGTCTTTAATTGTAATGTGTATTTTCATTCATTTATTATCTAAATCCACACAGCTTGAAAATTGTTTACAGTTTTTCTTTGATTCATCATGTATACATTCCTTTTATATTTCAGCATTTGTTCCATATTTGTTCCTGAAAATGCTGTCAATGAGGCTAAACTTTTTGCATGCATACATTTTTTTAATGAATTTTTTATATCCAATGTGGTCATCTAGACCTGTAAGAATCAGGCTTCTAAGAGATGCCTTTTGCAGTATGCTTTGTCATTTTTAACTAATTTCCATTAATGTCTCATCTCATACATTAATGGCATATCTCTAGTAGGGGCGGACTGGAAATTTAAGGTGGCCATGGGAAAAAAAGCCTTAAAGTAGCCCCAATGTTATAGGTGGGTCCAAATTGACAGAAGGTGGGACAACACAAGTAGATTGGGTCAATACAAGTTAACAGGGTCAGTAATATCATATTGCTCTACAGAATAACATTGCACAGAACCAAATACCAAAACTTATCTCTCCAGAAGTTTTCGTCAATAACTGCCATATTTTATCTTCCTCCCCCAATTGTTGCTAATGTGGATATGGAGCAAGGGGCTTAGGAGGTGAGATTTGGGTTGACAACACCAAGCTAGCCCTACCTTCATGCTGCCTGGACTAATAATGACCCATAACTCTAATAATGACCCATAGGCCCCTTTCACACGGGCGAGTTTTCCGAGCGGGTGCAATGCGTGAGGAGGACGCGTTGCACCCGCACTGAATCCGGACCCATTCATTTCTATGGGGCTGTGCACATGAGCAGTGATTTTCACGCATCACTTCTGCGTTGCGTGAAATTCGCAGCATGCTCTATATTGTGCGTTTTTTACACAACACAGGCCCCATAGAAGTGAATGGGGCTGCGGGAAAATCGCAAGCATCCGCAAGCAAGTGCAGATGCGTTGCGATTTTCCCGCATGGTTGCTTAGCAACGGGACCCGATCTTTATTATTTTCCCTTATAACATGGTTATAAGGGGAAATAATAGCATTCTTAATAAAGAATGCATAGTAAAATTAAGTGGAAGGGGTTAAAAATAATAAAAGTTAACTTACCTTAGCCACTTGATCACATAGTTGTGATCTGTCCTCTCTTTCCCAGCATCAGCTAAGAACTAAAGGACCTGTGATGAAGTCACATCACATGGTCCAATCACATGGTCCATCTTACCATGGTGATGGACCATGTGATTGGACCATGTGATGTGACGTCATCACAGCTAGGATATGCCATCAATGTCAGATAGGTACAAGTCCACCTCTGGCACCTGCTCCTATCTGCTGATTAGATCCCCCCCACCCCAAAGTGATGGACATCGCACTGTGAAGGCACATCCACCCTCCATTCACCCCTATGGGAGTTCCGAATATAGCCGAGTACTGCCTCGGCTATTTCAGGTGCTCCAATAGTGGTGAATGGAAAGGGGGACTGGGCTTGCACAATAGGCTCTCCTTTCACCGCTATGAGTGAATGTGCTTGCATGGCTATTTTTGGTACTCTGATAGCGATGAATGGAGACATAGCCTTATTTTGTGCTTCAACCCTATATTTTAAATCTGACATGTCCATTTATGTCGTTAAAACTACTAATACATTTGAAAGCTTTCACTTATCCAAAGGATTTTTTTTTCAAGCTACATTGGGCAGATTTATGAAACCTGACTTAATGAAAAACACTGTTGACCATAGCAACCAATCACAGTGCAGGTTTTAGTTTTCAAAAACACTATAAAAATGAAAGCTCCACTGTGATTAGTTGC
Organism: Bufotes viridis; assembly: GCA_033119425.1. Lineage (NCBI taxonomy): Eukaryota > Metazoa > Chordata > Amphibia > Anura > Bufonidae > Bufotes > Bufotes viridis. The sequence goes on along the minus strand of CM065593.1, from coordinate 171,707,464 downwards.
TATTGGCAAAAAGACAGATATTGTTTTAGACAGTTTCATAAATTTCTCTAGTGTACTCTAGTGGTAAGTAGTGATTTTTCTTTAAAATTTTGTTTTTATTTATTAAAAATGTAATGAAAATGTTACAAAATTTGCACCATATTTTCCCTAGTTTAGACGCAATTTTTAAAATTTTCAAGAAAATGTGCAAAACCTTTTATTTTAAGGACCAGTTCAGTTCTTAATATGTTCAACAGTACCTTGATTTAGTCATAAATTTTATAAGGAGTAAAAGTAGAACATGGAAATGCAATTCTAAACTGTAATGTAATTTCTGCTGAGTACAGACCTGTTTGGGCACAGGGCAGCGGTAAGAAGGGAAAAAGCATTATTTTGGGACATGGATTTTGTTGAAATTATTTTTTTAGAGCCATAACTAGAGATGAGCGAACACCTGGATGTTCGGGTTCGAGAGGTTCGGCCGAACTTCCGGAAAATGTCCGGGTTCGTGATCCGAACTCAACCCGAACTTCATCCCGAACCCGAGCCCCATAGAAGTCAATGGGGACCCGAACTTTTGGGCACTAAAAAGCTTGTAAAAGACTCCCGGAAAGGGCTAGAGGGCTGCAAAAGGCAGCAAAATGTAGGTAAATCCCCTGCAAAAAAATGTAGATGAATTAAAATAAAATAAAATAAATAAAAATTAACCAATATCAATTGGAGAGAGGTCCCACAGCAAGGAATCATGCGTCATATCATCCACCACTGGAGAAGGCCACTCTCATGTATTTGGGACCAGCACCCAGACAAAGGATACAGGTCCCACAGCAAGGAATCATGCTTCATATCAACCACCACCGGAGAAGGCCACTCATGTATTTTGGACCAGCACCCAGACAGAGGATACAGGTCCCACAGCAAGGAATAAGGCGTCATATCAACCACCACCGGAGAAGGCCACTCTCATTTATTTTGGACCAGCACCCAGACAGAGGATACAGGTCCCACATCAAGGATTCATGCGTCATACCAACCACCACCGGAGAAGGCCACTCTCATGTATTTTGGACCAGCACCCAGACAGAGGAGAGAGGTCCCACATCAAGGAATCATGCGTCATATCAACCACCACCGGAGAAGGCCACTCTCATTTATTTTGCCAGCACCCAGACAGAGGATACAGGTCCCACATCAAGGAATCATGCGTCATATCAACCCCCACCAGAGAAGGCCACTCTCATTTAGTTCAGACCAGCACCCAGACAGAGGAGAGAGGTCCCACATCAAGGAATCATGCGTCATATCAACCACAAACGGAGAAGGCCACTCTCATTTAGTTCGGACCAGCACCCAGACAGAGGAGAGAGGTCCCACATCAAGGAATCATGCGTCATATCAACCCCCACCGGAGAAGGCCACTCTCATTTATTTTGGACCAGCACCCAGACAGAGGAGAGAGGTCCCACATCAAGGAATCATGCGTCATATCAACCACCACCTGAGAAGGCCACTCTCATGTATTTTGGATCAGCACCCAGACAGAGGAGAGAGGTCCCACAGCAAGGAATCATGCGTCATATCAACCACCACCGGAGAAGGCAACTCTCATGTATTTTGGACCAGCACCCAGACAGAGGAGAGAGGTTTTCACAGCAGAGAATCAGGCATTTAGATCACCCACCACAGGAGTAAGCCACCATTTAATGGGGCCCCGGCAACCATGTCAGATGGCACAAACATCAGCTTCACATCACCCAGCACAAGAGAAGGCCACTTTGAGAGACTTTGACCCCTGCACCCAGACGGAGGAGAGAGGTTTTCACAGCAGAGAATCATGCATTTAGATCACCCACCACAGGAGTAGGCCACCATTTAATGGGACCCCGGCAACCATGTCAGATGGCACAAACATCAGCTTCACATCACCCAGCACAAGAGAAGGCCACTTTGAGAGACTTTGACCCCTGCACCCAGGCGGAGGAGAGGGGTTTTCACAGCAGAGAATCAGGCATTTAGATCACCCACCACAGGAGTAGGCCACCATTTAATGGGACCCCGGCAACCATGTCAGATGGCACAAACATCAGCTTCACATCACCCAGCACAAGAGAAGGCCACTTTTAGAGACTTTGACCCCTGCAGCCACACGGAGGAGAGAGGTCCCACAGCAGAGATTCAGGCATTTATATCAGCCAGCACAGGAGAAGGCCGCTTTCAGTGACTTAGGCCTTAGCACCGACACAGAGGAGACAGGTCAGATAGCACAAGCATCAGTTTTACATCAACCACCACAGGAGAAGGGCACTTTTAGAGACCTTGACCCCTGCAGCCACACGGAGGAGAGAGGTCCCACAGCAGAGAATCAGGCATTTCGATCACCCACCACAGGAGAAGGCCGCTTTCAGTGACTTTGGCCCCCTGCACCCACACAAAGGAGACATGTCAGACAGCACAAGTATAACATTCATATCACCCAGCACAAGAGAAGGACACTTTCATGTACTTTGGCCCCGGCACCCAGACAGAGGGAAGGTTCATTCAACTCTGGGTTGCACCCCAAGATCCTACTTAATTTCAAAAATTGATTTTTCAATGAAGAAGTGGCCAGGAGTACAAGACAACATGGTTTAAGGCAGTTATTAAGGACTACTCTGCACAAGGGAGGGTCAGGTCTTGTGGGATCCATGCCTGGTTCATTTTTATAAACGTCAGCTTGTCCACGTTGGCTGCGGACAGGCGGCTGCGTTTGTCAGTAATGACGCCCCCTGCCGTGCTGAATACACGTTCAGGTAAAACGCTGGCAGCCGGGCAGGCCAGCACCTCCAAGGCATAACATGCTAATTCTGGCCACGCGGACAATTTGGAAACCCAGAAGTTGAATTGGGCCGAACCATCCGTCAGTACGTCGAGTTGTGTGCAAACGTACTGTTCAACCATGTTAGTGAAATGTTGCCTCCTGCTAACACGTTCCGTATCAGGTGGTGGGGCAGTTAGCTGTGGCGTGGAGACAAAACTTTTCCACATTTCTGCCATGCTAACCCTGCCCTCAGAGGAGCTGGCCGTGACACTGCTGCGTGGGCGACCTCTAGCTCCTCCTCTGCCTTGGCCTTGGCCTTCCACCTGTTCCCCTGTGACAGTTGGGAATGCTCTCAGGAGCGCGTCTACCAGTGTGCGCTTGTACTCGCGCATCTTCCTATCACGCTCCAGTGCAGGAAGTAAAGTGGGCACATTGTCTTTTTACCGTGGATCCAGCAGGGTGGCCACCCAGTAGTCAGCACACGTTAAAATGTGGGCAACTCTGCTGTCATTGCGCAGGCACTGCAGCATGTAATCGCTCATGTGTGCCAGGCTCCCCAGAGGTAAGGACAAGCTGTCCTCTGTGGGAGGCGTATCGTCATCATCCTCTGTATCCCCCCAGCCACGCACCAGGGATGTGCCTGCGCTGTGCTGGGTGCCACCCCGCTGTGAACCTGCTTCATCCTCATCCTCCTCCACTTCCTCCTCATCCTCCTCGTCCTCCAGTAGTGGTCCCTTGCTGGCCACATTTGTACCTGCCCTCTGCTGTGGCAATAAACCTCCCTCTGAGCCACTTCTAACAGACTGGCCTGAAAGTGCTAAAAATGACCCCTCATCCTCCTCCTCCTCCTGGGCCACCTCCTCTTCCCTCATCGCCCTAAGCGTTTTCTCAAGGAGACATAGAAGTGGTATTGTAACGCTGATAACGGTGTCATCGCCACTGGCCATGTTGGTGGAGTACTGGAAACAGCGCAACAGGGCACACAGGTCTCGCATGGAGGCCCAATCATTGGTGGTGAAGTGGTGCTGTTCCGCAGTGCGACTGACGAGTGCGTGCTGCAGCTGAAACTCCACTATGGCCTGCTGCTGCTCGCACAGTCTCTCCAGCATGTGCAAGGTGGAGTTCCACCTGGTGGGCACATCGCATATTAGGCGGTGAGCGGGAAGGCCGAAGTTCCGCTGTAGCGCTGACAGGCGAGCAGCGGCAGGATGTAAACGCCGGAAGCGCGCACAGACGGCCCGCACTTTATGCAGCAGCTCTGACATGTCTGGGTAGTTGTGAATGAACTTTTGCACCACCAAATTCAGCACATGCGCCAGGCAAGGGATGTGCGTCAACCCGGCTAGTCCCAGAGCTGCGTCGAGATTTCGCCCATTATCGCACACCACCAGGCCGGGCTTGAGGCCCACCGGCAGCAACCACTGGTCGTTCTGTTGTTCAATACCCCGCCACAACTCCTGTGCGGTGTGGGGCCTGTCCCCCAAACATATGAGTTTCAGAATGGCCTGCTGACGTTTACCCCGTGCTGTGCTGAAGTTGGTGGTGAAGGTGTGTGGCTGACTGGATGAGCTGGTGGAAGCAGAGTAGGAGGAGGAGGAAGCCGAGTAGGAGGAGGAGGCTACAGGAGGCAAAGAATGATGCCCTGTGATCCTTGGCGGCGGAAGGACGTGCGCCAAGGAACTCTCCGCCTGGGGCCCAGCCGCCACTACATTTACCCAGTGTGCAGTTAGGGAGATATAGCGTCCCTGGCCGTGCTTACTGGTCCACGTATCTGTGGTTAGGTGGACCTTGCCACAAATGGCGTTGCGCAGTGCACACTTGATTTTATCGGACACTTGCATGTGCAGGGAAGGCACGGCTGTCTTGGAGAAGTAGTGGCGGCTGGGAACCACATACTGGGGACAGCCATGGCCATCAGCTGTTTGAAGCTGTCTGTGTCCACCAGCCGGAATGACAGCATTTCAAAGGCCAGTAGTTTAGAAATGCTGGCATTCAGGCCAAGGGCTCGAGGGTGACTAGGTGGGAATTTGCACTTCCTCTCAAAGGTTTGAGAGATGGAGAGCTGAACGCTGCTGTGTGAAATAGTGGAGACGCTAGGTGACGTTGGTGGTGGTGGTGTCGGTGGCACATCCTCTGTTTGCTGCTTGGCAGGTGGCAACATTCCTCTCGAGGCGGAAGCCGAGGCAGCAGCGGTAGAGGGAGCAGGGGGAGCCTGAGCGGGTTCCTTGTTTTTAAGGTGTGTACTCCACTGCAGTTCATGCTTTGCATGTAGATGCCTGATCATGCAGGTGGTGCTCAGGTTAAGAACGTTAATGCCTCGCCTCAGGGTCTGATGGCACAGCGTGCAAACCACTCTGGTCTTGTCCTCAGCACATTGTTTGAAGAAGTGCCATGCCAGGGAACTCCTTGAAGATGCCTTTAGGGTGCTGGGTCCCTGTTGGCGCTGGCCAATAGCAGGCAAACTCTCTGGACGGCGGCTGTTCTGCTTTTGCCCCCTGCTCCCTCTTTGGCTTCGCTGTTGTCTCGGTCTCACCACTGCCTCTTCCTCTGAACTATTTAAGTCAGCGGCACGACCTTCAGTCCATGTGGGGTCTAAGACCTCATCGTCCTCTGCATCGTCTTCCACCCAGTCTTCCTCCCTGACCTCCTCCTGTTCAGTCTGCACACTGCAATAAGACGCGGCAGTGGGCACCTGTGTTTCGTCATCATCAGACACTCGGTCACTCTGCTGTGGTGGTATTCCCATGTCCTCATCATCTGGATTCATAAGTGGTTGTGCGTCAGTGCATGGAATGTCTTCCACTGCTGGGGAAGGGCTAGGTGGACGCCCCTGGAAAACCGTGGGAGCAGAGTCTTCAAACAGAATAAGAGACTGCTGCATAACTTGAGGCTCAGCCAGTTTCCCTGATATGCATGGCGGTGATGTGACAGACTGATGGGCTTTGTTTTCAGGTGCCACCTGTGCGCTTTCCGCAGAAGACTGGGCGGAAGACAATGTGGTGAACGTGCTGGAAGCACTGTCGGCCACCCAATCGACTAATGCCTGTACCTGCTCAGGCCTTACCATCCTCAAAACGGCATTGGGCCCCACCAAATATCGCTGTAAATTCTGCCGGCTACTTGAGGGAGTTGGTTCACTACTTTGTGTGCCTGAGGCCGAACGGCCACGTCCTCTGCCAGCAACAGAGGCTCCACGGACACCACCACGACCGCGTCCTCGTCCCTTAATAGAATGTTTCTTCATTGTTGCGATTCAACTCGCACCACAATAAAATATATTATTTTTTAGCCCCAAAATTCCCACACTGGAAGATATAATTCCTTTTTCCGGTATTAATTACAAGAAAACTGCTGCAAATTGGACACCAGAATTTTTAATATGCTAGTTTTGGTACATAGATTCCCACACGGGGAGATATAATTCCTTTTTACAGGAGTAAAAACGTGAGGCCTAGTGTTTCTGGTCTACCAAACACCAGATTGATTAAATTGGCCTTTTTTTCAGCAAAATTACAACACTGGACAATAATGCCCTTTGGCGGTATTATTTACAAGAAAACTGCTGCAAAGTGGACATCAGATTTTTTAAAATGATAGTTTTGGTACATAGGTTCCCACATGGGGAGATATAATTCCTTTTTACAGGAGTAAAAACGTGAGGCCTAGTGTTTCTGGTCTAACAAACACCAGATTGATTAAATTGGCCTTTTTTTCACCAAAATTACAACACTGGACAATAATGCCTTTTGGCGGTATTATTTACAAGAATACTGCTGCAAATAGGACATCTGAAGTTTTAAAATGCTAGTTTGGGTACATAGATTCCCACACGGGGAGATATAATTCCTTTTTACAGGAGTAAAAACGTGAGGCCTAGTGTTTTTGGTCTACCAAACACCAGATTGATTAAATTGGCCTTTTTTTCACCAAAATTACAACACTGGACAATAATGCCTTTTGGCGGTATTAATTACAAGAAAACTGCTGCAAATTTGACATCAGAATTTTTTAAAATGCTAGTTTGGGTACATAGATTCCCACACGGGAGATATAATTCCTTTTACAGGAGTAAAAACGTGAGGCCTAGTGTTTCTGGTCTAACAAACACCAGATTGATTAAATTGGCCTTTTTTCACCAAAATTACAACACTGGACAATAATGCCTTTTGGCGGTATTAGTTACAAGAAAACTGCTGGTATTTCAGAACACCCGAATTTTTAAAATGCTAGTTTTGCTAGATAAATTTCCCACACTGGGAGAAATATTGCCTAAGCCTTTTTACAGTATTAATTACGACTGGAGTGCTTCTTCTGGTCTAACACCAGAATAATTTTATTATTACGGTGAAAGCTTTTTCTAATTTATATTTCTGGCTCATAAAAATTTTTTTTTTTCTGGCTGACAGTATTGGACTTGGCTGGCTGTAGTGGCACTGGCTAGCCTAGCTGGAACAGCACATTCATGGGATTTGCTATCCAAGTGGGTTACTTTAAGTTTCACCACTGATATATTAAATATCTTTGCAGTTAGTATGGGTGACACAAGCACAGCCAAACCCCTGATGTAGTATATCTATGAAAAAATCGAGTATTACATGAGATTAATGGACGTTGTGGCAGCTTTTGCTGTAGAACCACAAATCCCAAAATGGCCGCCGCCTATCAGCCCATTAACATGTGCCAGAAAACGGTCTGCCCATCCAGAAAAAAAATAGACTTTGACTGAGCAGCTGAATCGCTGTTGTTCTGATTCACAGGTGTAGATTTTACACTTCTTTGAAGCTTTGGTTTAGACTCTGTGGCAGCTTGTGCTGGCGCACCACAAGTCCCAAAATGGCCACCGCCGGTCAGCCCAGTTACATGTGCCAGTAAAAATCGCTCTGGCCAGTCTCAACAAAATAGTGACTTTCAGTGAACAGCTCAGCTGAGTTGTTCTGATGCACAGGTGTAGAAAGGTAGATCATTCAATCACTTCTTTATCCCTGCCTATCTCGCCCTCACAGAAGCTGCATCCTCTCCCTACACTAGTCAGAGCAGTGTGACGTGCGGCGCTACGTGACTCCAGCTTAAATAGAGGCTGGGTCACATGCTGCACTTGGCCAATCACAGCCATGCCATTAGTAGCCATGGCTGTGATGGGCTCTTAGGGCAAGAAGTAAAACGCTAGCTGATTGGCTGCTGTGCAGCCCTTCAGAAAGCGGGAAGTAATCGACGAACACCGGACCCGAACCCGAACTTTTTTGAAAATGTCCGGGTTCGGGTCCGTGTCACGGACACCCCAAAATTCGGTACGGACCCGAACGATTTTCGAACTGTTCGCTCAACACTAGCCATAACTTTTTTTTTTTTAATGAGTGAGTGTGTGAGGGATCAACATTTGTGGTAAAAGCTGTAGTTTTCATTGGTACTATTTTGGGGTACAGTACATATGGCTTTCTTTTTTTTACAGATTTCTTCACTTCTACTTCACTTTATGGAAATTTGGTGGGCTAAAATTGCAGTTCAGTTTTTTATGAGCATCGCCAGGCAGTATAATTGACATTAGTGTTGAGCAAATCAAAGTCAAACGAATTGACCTTGATCAAAATTTCTGGAAAAATTAGATTCGCAATGAAGCAGAATTTCCCCGCACTTCATGCTAATGAATCAATTTTTTTGAAATGCGGTAAAAAAAATACATTCTAACCTCATCCATTTGCTCACTGAGAGGTTGTAGTGGCCATCTTGATTGAAGAGACCGCACCAAATCTCATGTGTGGTGACATGATATCACAGTGCCAGCATGCTGACTGAGCGTGTTGATGTCATCACTGATGACGTCACTGCAGAAATTTCACAGTTTCTTCAATCAGGATGGCTGCAATGGCGTCTCTGTGAGCAAATGGATAAGGTGAGTCGTTTTTTTAACCTTTATTAACCCCTGAAAGGCCTCAATTTTAATGTCAGATGCTGCGATCAGCGATGAACGCAGCATCTGAGGGGTTTAATTACGGAGCATGACACTATCGCCGTTTACTGTCATTGAATCCGCTACATACAATGGAATAAGATTTATGACTAAGTAATTTGAGATGAATTGATTTTATTTGTGAAATTCGGCGAAGCAGCCATATAAAATTTTTAATAACTTTGCTCATCTGTAATTGACATAATATTTCATATACCTGTTAGGAGCCTAATGGGCTTCCATAAATGTCAGACCAAGAGGCCTTTATAAGGACTATGGCTGCTATAGCAAACATAGGAACCTGTAATAAATTAGTTTTGCACATTTCTTGGCTTTTTGCTGCCCCGTTTACAAAAGGAAATGATCACAAGGAGTGTTCTTTGAAAACCTAGTAATTGTTGGGTATATTCCAGTTCCTCTGACTCAACTGTAAGTTCTGACTTGTATCCAGTAGAATGCAGTGGTTTTTAATTAGCTTGTGTTTCACCATAGTCAGCAGGAGCCATTTTTTTTTAACTATGTCATCATTACCTATTTTTGATGTTTTCATGTAGCTTTTAATTTGTTGGAGAAATCTACTGTTGCTGCCCAAATACATTCACTGATTTGGCATTTCGAGCCTGTATCTCATCTGTGAATAGGTTGCAGGTCTGACTGGCTTATTAATACCTTGTTACTCCCTGTTGTCCTGCTTATTAACTCATAAATAATCAAATAGCCATGTTTGAAATATTTAAACAAGAGTTTTGGGATATTCACACATAAAGCGGGTTATAGGTCATCAATATCAGGTCAGGTTGGGCCAAGTAGTTCTAATTATACTGCACTGCCATTACAGAGGAGGTGGCGCTCAGGTAAACCTTGAAGAAGAAGCAAGTCTTTCACAAGCACCTTAACCTATTCAAATAGCTGATCATGGGGGTGTCTGGCATCAGACCCCTGCCAATTTGATATTAATGGCCTTTTCTATGGTGTCTGTGAGATAATAACACAATAAATAAATAAATGATAATAGGCTGTCACTATAGTGTGATATAGTAATATATATCACATTACTACCTCACAGACACCGTTTTATCAGCACTAAATTCTGTATTATCAAGTAATATATTATGCTATTTGCTATACAAAAAATGTCTTGGTTTAGGTCCCCCTGACATAACTTTGGGGCTCCAAAAATGCCAAGTCCGCCTCTGTTTATATGCTGTCAAGTTGATCTTGAGTACTATTATATGATTGATCAGCTATTCAGTTAGATCCAAGGACAATCTGACCACAACAATCTGTAAAAATCCAGTAGTACAATTTAATCACATTATGTTATGTATTGTCCAGATGCCCTATAATTTGTTAATTTGTCAAGTGATAAAACTTTTATGTGCTTCTCCCAGTTCTGAGCAGTAATTTCACATATTAATTATTGTGTATCATCTGTCATGGTGATATTGCATTTCAAAGCATCATATTCACATTGTCACAATGAGTTTGGTTTCATTTTTGCAGGACTGCTGCTCTATGTTACTGGAAAAGGTAATTATTGACATTACAATTTAATGTAATATTACCACTTTATAAAGCTTTGGTGTGTTCTTATCTGGAATATGCAGTTCAGTTCTGGGCACCTGTTCCTAGAAAATATACCCTGTAGCTGGAAAAAGTACAGAGGAGAGCAAGTTATGAGGAAATACAAAAAAAAATAAAAATAAAAATGTATTTAGTCGGGAGAAGGGATGTCTAAAGGAGGACATGATTAACCTACATTATACAAATATATAAATGGGCTATACAAAAAACTCTGTTATTTGGTATATGTTAAAGGTCAATGAATTTTCAAAAAAACGTTTGATATGTCATAAAGACATATAAAAAGTTTGATCGATATTTGCCTGAGTGCTGAGACCCCCTTCCCCAATGATCCCTCGAACAAGGAGAGAGAAGTGCTCATATATTGTGCTCTATCTTCTCATTAGTCATTGCAGGAGATGGGTTGAATAGAAGTCTATGATTCCATCCTCTGAAGCGATAAGATGGAGCATGCATGCTAAGTCTCATGACTTAGACCTCCACTGATCAAAACTTTTGATATGTCTCTATTAGAGTTGACCGAACACCTGGATGTTCGGGTTCGACGAGTTCGGCCGAACTTTCGAAAAATGTTCGGGTTCGGGATCCGAACTCGACCCGAACTTCATCCCGAACCCGAACCCCATAGAAGTCAATGGGGACCCGAACTTTTGGGCACTAAAAAGGCTGTAAAACACACCCGGAAAGGGCTAGAGGGCTGCAAAAGGCAGCAAAATGTAGTTAAATCCCCTGCAAACAAATGTAGATAGGGAAATGATGAGTTAACATAAAATAAATAAAAATTAAACAATATTAATTGGAGTGAGGTCCCATAGCACAGAATCAGGCTTCAAGTCACCCACCAATGGAGAAGGTCACTTACTATTATTTTGACCACAGCACCCAGACAAAGGAGAGAGGTCCCACAGCAGAGAACCAGGCATCATATCACCCACCACAGGAGTAGGCCACCATTTAGTTACTTTGACCCCTACACCCAGACGGAGGAGAGAGGTTACACAGCAGAGAATCAGGCATCATATCAACCACCACAGGAGAAGCCACCATTTAGTTACTTTGACCCCTGCACCCAGGAAGAGGAGAGGCCCCACAGCACATATTCTGGCATCATATCAGCCACCACAGGAGAAGCCACCATTGAGTTACTTTGACCCCTGCACCCAGGAAGAGGAGAGAGGCCCCACAGCACATATTCTGGCATCATATCAGCCACCACAGGAGAAGCCACCATTGAGTTACTTTGACCCCGCACCCAGGAAGAGGAGAGAGGCACCACAGCACATATTCTGGCATCATATCACACACCACAGGAGAAGGTCTCTTTCAGTGATTTAGGCCTTTGGACCCAGACAGAGGAGAGAGGCACCACAGCACATATTCTGGCATCATATCAGCCACCACAGGAGAAGCCACCATTGAGTTACTTTGACCCCTGCACCCAGGAAGAGGAGAGAGGCCCCACAGCACATATTCTGGCATCATATCACCCACCACAGGAGTAGGCCACCATTTAGTTACTTTGACCCCTACACCCAGACGGAGGAGAGAGGTTACACAGCAGAGAATCAGCCTTTTAGATCACCCACCACAGGAGTAGGCCACCATTGAATCAGACCCCGGCAACCATGTCAGATGGCACAAGCATAAGCTTTATATCAATCAGCACAGGAGAAGGCGACTTTGAAAGACTTTGACCCCTACACCCAGATGGAGGAGAGAGGTTTCACAGCAGAGAATCAGGCATCATATCAACCACCACAGGAGAAGCCACCATTTAGTTACTTTGACCCCTGCACCCAGGAAGAGGAGAGAGGCACCACAGCACATATTCTGGCATCATATCAGCCACCACAGGAGAAGCCACCATTGAGTTACTTTGACCCCTGCACCCAGGAAGAGGAGAGAGGCCCCACAGCACATATTCTGGCATCATACTAACCACCACAGGAGAAGCCACCATTGAGTTACTTTGACCCCCGCACCCAGGAAGAGGAGAGAGGCACCACAGCACATATTCTGGCATCATATCAGCCACCACAGGAGAAGCCACCATTGAGTTACTTTGACCCCTGCACCCAGGAAGAGGAGAGAGGCCCTGCAGCACATATTCTGGCATCATATCAGCCACCACAGGAGAAGCCACCATTTAGTTACTTTGACCCCTTCACCCAAACAGAGGAGAGAGGTTCCACATCAGAGAATCAGGCATCATATCAACCACCACAGGAGTAGGCCACAATTTAGTTTATTTGACCCCTGCACCCAGGAAGAGGAGAGAGGCCCCACAGCACATATTCTGGCATCATATCACACACCACAGGAGAAGGCCTCTTTCAGTGATTTAGGCCTTTGGACCCAGACAGAGGAGAGAGGTCCCACAGCAGAGAACCAGGCATCATATCACCCACCACAGGAGTAGGCCACCATTTAGTTACTTTGACCCCTACACCCAGACGGAGGAGAGAGGTTACACAGCAGAGAATCAGGCATTTAGATCACCCACCACAGGAGTAGGCCCCAATTTAATGGGACCCCGGCAACCATGTCAGATGGCACAACCATCAGCTTCATATCAATCAGCACAGGAGAAGGCGACTTTGAAAGACTTTGACCCCTACACCCAGACGGAGGAGAGAGGTTTCACAGCAGAGAATCAGGCATTTAGATCACCCACCACAGGAGTAGGTCCCCATTGAATCAGACCCTGGCAACCATGTCAGATGGCACAACCATCAGCTTTATATCAATCAGCACAGGAGAAGGCGACTTTGAAAGACTTTGACCCCTACACCCAGATGGAGGAGAGAGGTTTCACAGCAGAGAATCAGGCATCATATCAACCACCACAGGAGAAGCCACCATTTAGTTACTTTGACCCCTGCACCCAGGAAGAGGAGAGAGGCACCACAGCACATATTCTGGCATCATATCAGCCACCACAGGAGAAGCCACCATTGAGTTACTTTGACCCCTGCACCCAGGAAGAGAGAGAGGCCCCACAGCACATATTCTGGCATCATATCACACACCACAGGAGAAGGCCTCTTTCAGTGATTTAGGCCTTTGGACCCAGACAGAGGAGAGAGGTCAGAGATTAGCTTCATATCCCCCAGCACAGCAGAAGACCGCTTTATTTGACTTAGGCCTCAGCACCCAGACAGAAGACAGAGGTAGCATGGCAGAGGTTATGGCTTCATGTCACCCGTTAGTTTAACCGGCCACTTTCATCTGGTTAGGCCCGGCGCCCAGACAGAGAAGAGTTTCATTCAACTGTGGGTTTCATAAAATTTGTATCAAATAAAGAAGTGGCCCGTAGCACAACAAGACATGTTTTAGGCAGTTAATAAGGACTACTCTGCACAAGGGAGGGACAGGTCCTGTGGGATCCATGCCTGGTTCATCTTTATGAAGGTCAGCTTGTCCACGTTGGCTGTGGACAGGCGGCTGCGCTTGTCAGTAATGACGCCCCCTGCCGTGCTGAATACGCGTTCAGATAAAACGCTGGCCGCCGGGCAGGAAAGCACCTCCAAGGCATAACATGCTAACTCTGGCCACGTGGACAATTTCGAAACCCAGTAGTTGAATGGGGCCGAACCATCCGTCAGGATGTGGAGGGGTGTGCAGACATACTGTTCAACCATGTTAGTGAAATGCTGCCTCCTGCTAACACGCTCCGTATCAGGTGTCGGTGCAGATAGCTGTGGCGTGGAGACAAAACTTTTCCACATTTCTGCCATGCTAACCCTGCCCTCAGATGAGCTGGCCGTGACACAGCTGCGTTGGCGACCTCTTGCCACTCCTCTGCCTTCACCTTCCACCTGTTCCCCTGTGACATGTGGGAATGCTCTCAAGAGCGCCTCTATCAGCGTGCGCTTGTACTCGCGCATCTTACGGTCGCGCTCCAGTTCAGGAATTAAAGTGGGCACATTGTCTTTATACCGGGGATCCAGCAGGGTGGCCACCCAGTAGTCTGCACACGTTAAAACGTGGGCAACTCTGCTGTCGTTGCGCAGGCATTGGAGCATATATTCGCTCATGTGGGCCAGGCTACCCATGGGTAAGGACAAGCTGTCCTCTGTGGGAGGCGTATCGTCATCGTCCACCGTATCCCCCAGCCACGCACCAGTGATGGGCCTGGGCTGCCACCCCGCTGTGAACTTGCGTCATCCTCGTCCCCCTCCACCTCCTCCTCCTCATCCTCCTCGTCCTCCAGTACAGTGCCTTGGCTGGCGACTTGTGAACCTGTCCTCTGCTGCTTAAACAAACCTCCTCTGAGCCAATTCGAACAGACTGGCCCGAAAGTGTTAGAAACGAGCCCTCATCCTCCTCCTCCTCCTCCACCTGGGCCACCTCCTCTAACATCATTGCCCTAAGTGTTTTCTCAAGGAGACATAGAAGTGGTATTGTAACGCTGATAACAGTGTCATCGCCACTGGCCATGTTGGTGGAGTACTCGAAACAGCGCAGCAGGGCACACAGGTCTCGCATGGAGGCCCAATCATTGGTGGTGAAGTGGTGCTGTTCGGCAGTACGACTGACGCGAGCGTGCTGCAGCTGAAACTCCACTATGGCCTGCTGCTGCTCGCACAGTCTCTCCAGCATGTGCAAGGTGGAGTTCCACCGGGTGGGCACGTCGCATATGAGGCGGTGAGCGGGAAGGCCGAAGTTCCGCTGTAGCGCAGACAGGCGAGCAGCGGCAGGATGTGAACGGCGGAAGCGCGCACAGACGGCCCGCACTTTATGCAGCAGCTCTGACATGTTGGGGTAGTGGTGAATGAACCTCTGCACCACCAAGTTCAGCACATGCGCCAGGCAAGGGATGTGCGTCAAACCGGCTAGTCCCAGAGCTGCCACGAGATTTCGCCCATTATCGCATACCACCAGGCCTGGCTTGAGGCCCACCGGCAGAAACCACTCGTCGGTCTGTTGTTCAATACCCCGCCACAACTCCTGCGCGGTGTGGGGCCTGTCCCCCAAACATATGAGTTTCAGAATGGCCTGCTGACGTTTACCCCGGGCTGTGCTGAAGTTGGTGGTGAAGGTGTGTGGCTGACCGGATGAGCTGGTGGAAGCAGTGGAGGAGGAAGCCGAGTAGGAGGAGGAGGCTACAGGAGGCAGAGAATGATGCCCTGCGATCCTAGGGGGCGGAAGGACGTGCGCCAAGGAACTGTCCGCCGGGGCCCAGCCGCCACTACATTCATCCAGTGTGCAGTTAGTGAGATATAGCGTCCCTGGCCGTGCTTACTGGTCCACGTATCTGTGGTTAGGTGGACCTTGCCACAAATGGCGTTGCGCAGTGCACACTTGATTTTATCGGACACTTGCATGTGCAGGGAAGGCACGGCTGTCTTGGAGAAGTAGTGGCGGCTGGGAACCACATACTGCGGGACAGCCATGGCCATCAGCTGTTTGAAGCTGTCTGTGTCCACCAGCCGGAATGACAGCATTTCAAAGGCCAGCAGTTTAGAAATGCTGGCGTTCAGGCCAAGGGCCTCGAGGGTGACTCGGGGAATTTGCGCTTCCTCTCTAAGGTTTGAGATATTGAGAGCTGAACGCTGCTGTGTGATATAGTGGAGACGCTAGTTGACGGTGGCGGTGGTGGTGGTGTCGGTGGCACATCCTCTGTTTGCTGCTCGGCAGGTGGCAACATTCCTCTCGAGGCGGAAGCCGAGGCAGCAGCGGTAGAGGGAGCAGGGGGAGCCTCAGCGAGTGCCTGGTTTTTAAGGTGTGTACCCCACTGCAGTTCATGCTTTGCATGTAGATGCCTGGTCATGCAGGTTGTGCTGAGGTTCAGAACGTTAATGCCTCGCCTCAGGCTCTGATGGCAGAGCGTGCAAGTCACTCGGGTCTTGTCGGTAGGACATTGTTTAAAGAAGTGCCATGCCAGGGAACTCTTTGAAGCTGCCTTTGTGGGGCTGGGTCCCTGTTGGCGATGTCCAGTAGCAGGCGAACTCTGGGGGCGGCGGCTCGCCTGCTTTGGCCCCCTGCTCCCTCTTTGGCTTCGCTGTTGTCTCGGTCTCACCACTACCTCTTCCTCTGAACTGTGAAAGTCATCGCCACGACCTTCAGTCCATGTGGGGTCTAAGACCTCATCGTCCTCTGCATCGTCTTCCACCCAGTCTCCCTCCCTGACCTCCTCCTGTTCAGTCTGCACACTGCAAAAAGACGCGGCAGTGGGCACCTGTGTTTCGTCATCATCAGAGAGTCGGTGACTCTGCTGTGGTGGTATTCCCATGTCCTCTTCATCTGGAGACATAAGTGGTTGTGCGTCAGTGCATGGTATGTCTTCCTCCACTGGGGAAGGGCTAGGTGGAC
This sequence comes from Bufotes viridis, assembly GCA_033119425.1. Taxonomy (NCBI): domain Eukaryota; kingdom Metazoa; phylum Chordata; class Amphibia; order Anura; family Bufonidae; genus Bufotes; species Bufotes viridis. The sequence goes on along the minus strand of CM065593.1, from coordinate 171,690,842 downwards.
GCCCCTGGGAAACCCTGGAAGCAGAGTCTTCAAACAGAAGAAGAGACTGCTGCATAACTTGTGGCTCAGACCGTTTCCCTGATATGCTTGGGGGTGATGTGACAGACTGATGGGCTTGGTTTTCAGGTGCCACCTGTGCGCTTCCGCAGAAGACTGGGTGGAAGACCATGTGGTGAACGTGCTGGAAGCACTGTCGGCCACCCAATCGATTAATGCCTGTACCTGCTCAGGCCTTACCATCCTAAGAGCGGCATTGGGCCCCACGAGATATTGCGGTACATTCTGCCGGCTAGTTGAGGGAGTTCGTTCCCTACTGTGTGCGCCTGAGGCCGAACGGCCACGCCCTCTACCAGCAACAGAGGCTCCACGGACACCACCACGACCGCGTCCTCGTCCCTTAATAGTATTTTTCTTCATTGTTGCGATTCAACTCGCACCACAATGAAATATATTATTTTTTATAAGCAAAATCCCCTCACTGGAATACTTTCAGTCTTTTGACTGTATGGATTACAGATGGAATGACTGTTATATGTGAGTACCGCTTTCTTTGACAGATTCTAGTATGGGTACATATATGTTTTCCCAACCCCAGCACATTAGTTTGCTAATTCCAGATGTATGAAACGCAGGCCTAACTGTATCTAGTATATTGAACGCCAGATAAACTAACTTGGCCTTTTTAAATAAAAAAATTCCCTCACTGGAATACTTTCAGTCTTTTGACTGTATGGATTACAGATGGAATGACTGTTATATGTGAGTACCGCTTTCTTTGACAGATTCTAGTATGGGTACATATATGTTTTCCCAACCCCAGCACATTAGTTTGCTAATTCCAGATGTATGAAACGCAGGCCTAACTGTATCTAGTATATTGAACGCCAGATAAACTAACTTGGCCTTTTTAAATAAAAAAATTCCCTCACTGGAATACTTTCAGTCTTTTGACTGTATGGATTACAGATGGAATGACTGTTATATGTGAGTACCGCTTTCTTTGACAGATTCTAGTATGGGTACATATATGTTTTCCCAACCCCAGCACATTAGTTTGCTAATTCCAGATGTATGAAACGCAGGCCTAACTGTATCTAGTATATTGAACGCCAGATAAACTAACTTGGCCTTTTTAAATAAAAAAATTCCCTCACTGGAATACTTTCAGTCTTTTGACTGTATGGATTACAGATGGAATGACTGTTATATGTGAGTACCGCTTTCTTTGACAGATTCTAGTATGGGTACATATATGTTTTCCCAACCCCAGCACATTAGTTTGCTAATTCCAGATGTATGAAACGCAGGCCTAACTGTATCTAGTATATTGAACGCCAGATAAACTAACTTGGCCTTTTTAAATAAAAAATTCCCTCACTGGAATACTTTCAGTCTTTTGACTGTATGGATTACAGATGGAATGACTGTTATATGTGAGTACCGCTTTCTTTGACAGATTCTAGTATGGGTACATATATGTTTTCCCAACCCCAGCACATTAATTTGCTAATTCCAGATGTATGAAACGCAGGCCTAACTGTATCTAGTATATTGAACGCCAGATAAACTAACTTGGCCTTTTTAAATAAAAAAATTCCCTCACTGGAATACTTTCAGTCTTTTGACTGTATGGATTACAGATGGAATGACTGTTATATGTGAGTACCGCTTTCTTTGACAGATTCTAGTATGGGTACATATATGTTTTCCCAACCCCAGCACATTAATTTGCTAATTCCAGATGTATGAAACGCAGGCCTAACTGTATCTAGTATATTGAACGCCAGATAAACTAACTTGGCCTTTTTAAATAAAAAAAATTCCCTCACTGGAATACTTTCAGTCTTTTGACTGTATGGATTACAGGTGGACTGGTATTAGTAGGGGTGACACAAGCACACCCAAGTCCCTGATGTAGGATTTCTATGGCACAGACCACTATTACAAGTGATTAATGGACGTTTGGAGAGATTATGCTGCAGCACTAGTCCCAAGATGGCCGCCGCCTATCAGCCCAGTAACATGTGCCACAAAATGGTCTGCACAACCTTTAAAAAAAATAGCCTTGGACTGTGCTGCTAAATCGCTATTGGTCTGAATCCCAGGTGTAGATGTCTGACTTGTTTGCAGCTTTGGAATGCACACTGTGGCAGCTTCTGCTGCAGCACTACAAGTCGCAAAATGGCGGCCGGCGGTCAGCCCAGGTACATGTGGATGGAAAAATCACTCTGGCCACTCTAAAAATAGCCAATCCCTATCAAAAAAGCAGCTCAGCTGCAGTTGTTCAGATGAATCACAGGTGGAGGAGAGAAATTTGCTTCCAGTTATTCAATTATCCCTGCCTATTCTCGCCCTAGCATCAGCTGCGTCTATCCCTGTTCTATTCACATCGGGAGTGAGCACGTCCTGACGTGCGCACAAGCTTATAAAGAGGCTGAGTCACATGCTGCACTCGGCCAATCACAGCCTTGCCAATAGTAGGCATGGCTGCGATGGCATCTTAGGGCAAGTAGTATGATGCATGTTGATTGGCTGCTTTGCAGCCTTTCAAAATGCGCCTAAATACATGCCGAACGACGAACCCGAACCCGAACTTTTTTGAAAATGTCCGGCTTCGGGTCCGGGTCCCGGACACCCCAAAATTCGGTACGAACCCGAACGATGCTCGAACTGTTCGCTCAACACTAGTCTCTATATCAACATATCATACAGACATATCGAAAGATTTTGGAAAAATGAGTGACCCTTTACCAGATATAATGCCTTGTTCTAATTTAATCAGTTGTCGTCGTCCCCCACTCCCCACCACCAAAAAAAAAAGATAAATCAATGTTGTGGGACCAAAACAGTCTGCCTGCCTCTCTCTCAGGAGAGAGGAGGAGGAAGAAAGGGCAGAGTACAAGAGCAACACAGGAATGATTCAGCACATTTAACAGCTAATAGTAAGTTTTTCTTATTTAAGCCACATTCCTATCAGTAAGATAAAAATTGAACAGAATAGAATAGGGTAAAAATATAGATCCTGCTACTAGAGAATCCCAAGGCTCTACAGAGAAAGGGGTTCAACATTTTTAAGAAAGACCAATTGAAAAAAAATATTTTTAGCTCGAAATAAGTACAGTGAAAACTATTTCCTTTTTCCTTTAAATGGTTCTGTTTTTATTAGAGGGCCCCCTGATGATAGACTGATCACAAAGTATCCCACTTCTGGAAACACATGCACCAGACTTGAGTGACAGGCTAAATGAGAGAGGTTACCAAAAACATGATTAAGGAATCTTTAGAAAAAGTGAAAAAGGAGAGAATCAAATGTCCCTATTGGATAGGACAACTGCAAAAAAAGGGGGTCAGTCAGAACATCCCAATGTGCAGGTGCACGTTGCCATGGCTAGAAACACAAAGAAAAACAGGACAATGCAACAGCACTCTGCAGACACAAATAAAGTACAATGATGCCATAATCATAGAAAACATTTTGATGCTTATGCTATGTTTATTTTGCAAATTAGATATACTTGGCAAACACATTTTGTACAAAATTTTTTGGGCCCATTTGCCAAACGTCTAGGCGATCTCTATCAAACGGGAACCTAACACTAAATACTGGTAAAAAGCAGAGTGGACCCAGCATGCATGTGAAACTTGCACTCTCTGAATTTTATGGTGGCCATTATGGCACACTACATGTAGTATTTAGTGTTAGGTTCCCGTTTGATAGAGATCACCTTGACGTTTGGCAAACGGGCCCAAGTATTGCCAAGTATCTTTAATTTGCAAAATAAGCGTAGCATAAGCAACAAAATGTTTTCTATGATCATGGCATTATTGTACTTTATTTGTGTCTGCAGACTGCTGTTGCATTGTCCAGTTTTCCTATTGGATAGGAGCCACAGACTTAGAAAGTAAAGTGAAAGAAGATTTACTTTATCTTTTAGTCCTATGGCCGACATTATTTGTATAATGATCAAGGAAAATTAACACATTGTAGAGAGTGAATCCACATTAATAGCGGTGGCAAGGATACAACAGGAAGATTTACAGAGAAGCAGCATAGTAGTAGTTATTTGTTTGCCTTAAATGGTTCAGGTACCTTAAAGGAGTTCTGTGGGAATGATTTAAAATGGCTGCAAGCAACCTGTACTAGGATGTGAGCAGGACTGATTTCCTCACTTCCTGAGTGGCCTAGGAGGGTGAGCAGATGAGTCCTTACTACACACTACGCTCTGACTCTTGCATATACCACACATTGGTGAGTTTTCCTGTCCTGCTGCTCAGCCACAATGGCATCTCATAGGCAGTCACATCATTACTAGCAATGTAGTGTGTAGTGAGGCCCTGCCGCCTTGTCCCCCTAGGCAGCTCAGGAAGTAGAGGAAACCAGTCCTGCTCATATTCTAGGATAGGTTTCTGGCAGCCATTTTAAATCATTCCAGGAGAACCCCTTTAAAGTGCAACTGTAATTTTGGTTTAAAGATTCTTGTATCAAATCTGTAACTGAGCATTACTAAGGAAAGTCTGTGTTCAGTCTTCACAGTTTTACAGAGCACTAAAGATGCCTGTATAGGCAGGGCAGTTTCTAGGGAAATTTACCAACAGGGCGAAAATCAAAAAAGCGCCCCCCCCCCCTTCCAGATTGTGGCCGGATCTCTGCCGTACCCCATTGTAGTTGATTGGGGCGGCGGGCATTCAGTCTGCATCCAGCAGTGCCGGATCCAGTGAATTTTGGCAGGCTGTTCTCTGCCGGAACAGCCTGCCAGAATCACTAACGCTGTTGTGAAAGTAGCCTAATGCAGCCCCACAACATACCTCTTACATCCAGTGACGTCTCCTTCTCTTTCTTTATCTTCTCCATTCAGATCAGACCACCATGATGATTTCTTTCAGCCATCTCTTCTCTCTGCAGAGTTTGACAGACATCTTAGTTTCCTACTTTTCCATCATGCACCCCCAAAACTATACTGCATAAACTGATAAACCCCCTGAAAATACTAGTTACACACAGAAAGCCCCCCCCCCTTTTAATAATTAGTGGAACACAATGCTCTAAAAAAAAACTGCACACAGGAAATAGTGTCCCTGATACCAATAGTGTAACCATAATGTCCCCCAAAAATAACTGTGCTAAGCTGATACTGTGCCAGGGTGCCCCCACAGTAATAGTGCTCCCCAAAATCACATCTATAGTAATAATTCTGTGCCAGAATGCACTTAGTAGTAGTAGTGCTCCTACAGTGCCCCATACAGTAATACAGTAATTGTGTCACAGAAGTAATAATGCTCCCATAGTCCCCCAGTTGTAATAAAGCCCACCATAATGCCCCTGTAGTAATAATTCTCTTTATAATGTGTGACAGTAGAAACCCCCTTATAATGTGCGCCAGTACAAAAATGCCTTGCTGTGTGTCAGTAAAAAATAAAATAAAAACATCATCTCTTAGTGTCCCCAGTAGAGCCAATGTCCCCAGAGTGCCCTCATGTGTTCCAATGACCCGTACTGTGTGCCACTACAAAAACACTTAGTGCCCCCAGTTGAGCTTAGGTGCCCATAGTGTCCCTTTAATTTGTGCCAGTATAAAATACTCCTATATAGTGCCCCCAGAAGATGCCCCATAGTGCTCCTCCCTGTCCCCATAGTGTCCTCCATAATGTGCCAGTATAAAATGCCCCTATAGACTGCCCCACATAGATGCCCCCATAATGTTCCTCTCCGCCTTCCCCAGAGTGGCACCAAAATGGGTGCTAGTATTAAATGCCCCTATATAATGCCCCCATAGTGCTCTTTTCCCCCACTTCTCCATAGTGCACCCCCATAATGCGTGCCAGTAAATAGGGCCCCAGTAAATGCCCCCATAGTGCTCCTTTACCCCCACTTCTCCATAGAGCCCCCATGAGTGCCAGTATATAGGGCCCCAGTAGATGCCCCCATAGTGCTCCTTTCCCCTCCACTTCTCCATAGAGCCCCCCAATAATGTGTGTCAGTACATAGGGCCCCTAGTAGATGCCCCCATAGTGCTCCTTCCCCTCTTCTCCATAGTGCCCCCATAATGTGCCAGTATATATGGCCCCCATGGTGCTTTCCCCTCTTCTCCATAGTACCCCCTCATATTGTGCCAGTATATTGGGCCCCCACAGTGCTTCCTCACTTCTCCATAGTGCCCCCCATATTGTAGCAGTATATAGGGCCCCCATAGTGCTTCCCCCTCTTCTCCATAGTGCCCCCCATATTGTGGCAGTATATAGGGCCCCCATAGTGCGTCCCCTCTTCTCCATAGTGCCCCCCCATATTGTAGCAGTATCTAGGGCCCCATAGTGCTTCCCCTCTTCTCCATAGTGGCCCTCCCATATTGTGGCAGTATATAGGGCCCCCATAGTGCTTCCCCTCTTCTCCATAGTGGTCCCCATAGTGCTTCCCCTCTTCTCCATAGTGGCCCCCCCTAATTGTGGCAGTATATAGGGCCCCCATGGTGCTTCCCCTCTTCTCCATAGTGGTCCCCATAGTGCTTCCCCCTCTTCTCCATAGTGCCCCCCATATTTTAGCAGTATAAAGGGCCCCCATAGTGCCCCCATATTGTGCCTGTATATAGGGCCCCCATAGTGCTTCCCCTCTTTTCCATAGTACCCCCCCCCCATATTGTGGCAGTATATAGGGCCCCCATGGTGCTTTCCCCTCTTCTCAATAGTACCCCTTCATATTGTGCCAGTATATAGGGCCCCCACCCCCCTTCTTGCCACAGTATACTATAAATAAAAACAATAAACTCATGTACTTACCTTATGCTGCTGTCAGTGATGCGATGCAGGCCTCTTCCGGTCTGTGTCCCGCGATGTACGATTCAGGCGGCGCGATGACGTCATCGCGCCGCCTGTGCCAGCAACTGATAGGCTACAGGCACTAAGCCTGTAGCCTATCAGAGGACTGGGCAAGGGAGACGCCTCTCCCCTGCTCCTCCGCACAATTCATCTGTATCGCTGTCCTGAGGACGGCGATACAGATGAATATGGAGATGAACGCTTCCACAGAGGAAGCGCTCATCTCCACTCCTGCTGCCTCCGGACATAAAGGGCCCCCCTCCGGCCCTGGACCCTGCTGATGGCGCCCCCTCTTCTGTCCATAGTGATGCGCCCCGTGCGGTCGCACCCCTCGCCCGCCTCTAGAAACGGCCCTGTGTATAGGCATGGTGATGGACAGTGATAGTTCACATGACCGCTTAGCTTTCCATTCTTCTGATTCATCAGAAGAAGGGGGGAAAAAAATAGGATCCTGCAAAAAAAACTGAACTTGTTGCATCAGTTATGCATAAGATTGCATAGAATCAGTTTTTTACAGTATCGTGTAAAAATAGGATCCTGTTGCCTCATCCTCATTGTGTCATCCGTTTGAGCCATTTCCATCTGAGATTAGCTTTCTTAGATGGAAAAAAAACGCATGCAGGACTTTTTTTCCTGTCTAAAAAATGGATCTCAGACGGAAATAGCTCAAACGGATGACAACTGATGCAACAGGATCTGTTTTTTTTTTTAACAGGATCCTTTTTTTTCTCTCTCTCTCCTTTGATTTATCAGAAGAACGGGAAGCTAAACGGTGATGTGAACTCAGCCTTAGGCCACATGTTCATAGTCAGGGACTAAGGTAGGGACAACAAGCAGCTGAAAGAAGCCTATATATATTAGGGTGGGTTCACATCAGCGATATGTATTCCATTATGGCTTTCTGTTATAACATGGTTATAATGGAAAATAACGGAATCCATAAGACGGAAGTCATAACGGAAGCCCTTAAGGCCCTTTTCACATGGGCGAGTTTTCCGCGCGGGTGCAATGCGTGATGTGAACGCATTGTACCCGCACTGAATCCTGACCCATTCATTTCAATGGGTCTGTGTACATGAGCGTTTTTTTTTTTCACGCATCACTTGTGCGTTGCGTGAAAATCGCAGCATGTTTTATATTCTGCGTTTTTCACGCAGCCCTAGCCCCATAGAAGTGAATGGGGCTGCGTGAAAAACGTATTGCATCCGCAAGCAAGTGCAGGTGCGTTGCGTTTTTCACTATGGGAGTGGTTCACACTTGAGCGTTTTACGCCCGACACATAAGCTCGTTCAGGAGCGTTTTTTTGGGCGTTTGTCGCGCTTGTCCTCCCATAGACTTCAATGGGAACGCGCGTAAAAGTGTAGATATGCTTTTTTCTATTGGTCTCCAGAATCACGAACGCGCGTATGACGCACGTTTCCTATTTGCAAAAACGCGCTAAAATACGCGTGACAAAAACGCTCAGGTCTGAACCCAGTGTGATGCAGGAGTCTAGTCCTGCATAATGGAGAGCCGGGACAGATCCGTTATGCTGCCCATAGACTTTCATTATGATGGAATGCAAGATAGAAGCCTTTAAAAGGCATTCCGTTTTGCTTTCCGTCATAATAGAAGTATATAGGAATCATAATGGATCTGCCTGGTTCCTGTTATGCAGAACGGACAAAAAAGTCCTGTGTTTTCCGTCTTACATAACGGGAACCAGACGGATCCGTTATGATTCCCATAGACTTCTATTATGACAGATCAAAACGGAATGCCTCTTAAAGGCTTCTGTTTTGACTTACTTCTTATGGATGTTATAACGGAAAGCCATAACGGATTACATAATGCTGATGTGAACCCACCCTTCTGTAGACCGAAGACAGACTTTTCCTAGCAATGCTGTTTTCTAGTAGAAAGAAACATCTTTCCCTAATGAAGTACATTATAAAAAATGTTTAATATTCTTTTTCCTACACTCTATTAAAAGTAAACCAAAATGACAGTTATACTTTAAGTTAGGGGGTTTTGAAGTGGTGATTTCAGATGTGATTACTTGCAAAAGTACATGTGTAGTATACACTATATTTTGTGGTTACGGCTTCTACTATATAAGCAAAACTATTCGACCGATACAGGAAAGGTTTGGTGAACATGTACTATCTGTATAGACAGGAATGGGAATCATATGATTAATTGAACAAATGCCCAATGTTTCATAATTGAGACACTAGAAATATGCATTATGTAAGTTTATTCATGGTAAGACATTCAGTTGCTAGGGGTGATGGACACAATACTTTTCCCCATAGGGAATCAGGGTTTATTATTAAGGCACAGGTTATAGGACCGCTTTGTCTTAATTAGTGTTGAGCAAAGTTTACAAAAATTCGATTCTGTTGCTTCGCCAAATTTCAGAGGGCATTTCTTTGTAAGTAGTGAGTTCAATGATGGCAAATTGTGATTGTGCCTTCCCCCATTATTGAACCCCTCAGATGTCACGTTCATAGCTGATCACGGCATCTGAGATTAAATATGAGGGCTTTTAGGGGTTAATCAGTAAAAAACAAATCATACTCACTTTATCCATTTGAGGGTGAAGAGGCCGCCACGGCCATCTGGATTAAAGATCCTGCGCGATATCTTGCGCGGTGTGTGATGATGCCATCATGCTGGCCAGCATGGTGATGTCATACGTCACCTGGCGCAAGATTTCGCATGGGATCTTCAATCTAGATGGCTGTGGTGGACTCTTCATGCCCAGATGGATGAGGTGAGTATGTTTTTTTTTTTTTTTATGCCATTTCAGGGAAAATTGATTTGTTACCAGGAAGCACAAGAAAATTTGGCTTTGCTGCAAATCTAATTTCCCCTGAAATTCTGATTGGTCCACTTCAGATACTTTGATTCAATCAACCAACCCTAGTCTTAATCCTAGGAATGATCTAAGTATGTTCTTGTGTTAATGAAGAAATGACAGTAGTAGTAGTCATATTTCACTCTTTTAGATAGTTGATGCATTGATTGCTTAGGTTTCTACTTTCCACCAAATTACAAGTAAGATTACCTTCACACATGACAGATTTTGTTGCTGAAAATTTTCAATAACTGAAGTGAAAATCAGCTTTCACTCACCAGAATGGTACTTGCAGAAGTCCATGTCCTTCCTTTCAAAACAACCCCATGCTAATAATCAGGACTGTGTTTCAGTAATATAATGTTTTCTGCAAAAAAATCTTGAGTGTGTAAAGGCAAATTCGGGAACCAAGCTACTTCAATATACTGTTGGACATATATATATATATATATATCTATATATAGTACCTTGTGATCTGATTTTGGAGAGTAGGGAGCCATATAAGGTGTCATTGCACAGAGGTTCTCTGCCATCTATTTATGCCTATGATGTTATGTTATAAAGGAAAAAAAAAATGGAGATTGCAGTCCGCACAACCCAATACGCAGGTGCACATTGCTATGGTGAAATACACATACAAACGTAAAAACAAAGGTGCAATGGCATACTGCAGCTAGAGCTCCGTCCTGCCACTATGCTGGATGTTAGATGAGGCATTAGTTTATATTTTGGCCAATTATGTAAGCCACCCACCACTTCACGGTTGCCTCTCGAGTGGTCCCTAACATTAATTCTTACCTTTTATGGGCCATATCAGCCACACAAAACCCAGGGAGTGCAGGTGCAGCATGCATGCCAGATACACTCTGCTTGTAACCCCGTCTGGTGCCATACAGCGTTCATCAGATCAAGGGATGCAAATACCAACATGCATGCTGAGCCCACTAGTACTTCTCCTGGAACCAAATGGCTTCTGGTAAGTTCAATAAAGCAGACTCAGTTTTATACTGACTTTAAAACCAGCCTACAGGGCGGATTCACTAGTCAGGTGTGCATGACTGCATAACATCCAGCATAGTGGCAGGACGGAGCTCTAGCTGCAGTGTGCCATTGCACCTTTGTTTTTACGTTTGTATGTGTATTTTACCATAGCAACGTGCACCTGCGTATTGGGTTGTGCGGACTGCAATCTCCATTTTTTTCCCCTTTGTAGCATATATGGGAGGCGTGGTGACCTCCATGCAGTCATGCACACCTGACTAGTGAATCCGCCCTGTAGGCTGGTTTTAAAGTCAGTATAAAACTGAGTCTGCTTTATTGAACTTACCAGAAGCCATTTGGTTCCAGGAGAAGTACTAGTGGGCTCAGCATGCATGTTGGTATTTGCATCCCTTGATCTGATGAACGCTGTATGGCACCAGACGGGGTTACAAGCAGAGTGTATCTGGCATTCATGCTGCACCTGCACTCCCTGGGTTTTGTGTGGCTGATATGGCCCATAAAAGGTAAGAATTAATGTTAGGGACCACTCGAGAGGCAACCGTGAAGTGATGGGTGGCTTACATAATTTGGCCAAAATATAAACTAATGCCTCATCTAACATACAGCATAGTGGCAGGACGGAGCTCTAGCTGCAGTGTGCCATTGCACCTTTGTTTTTACGTTTGTATGTGTATTTCACCATAGCAACGTGCACCTGCGTATTGGGTTGTGCGGACTGCAATCTCCATTTTTTTTTCTCCTTTGTAGCATATATGGGAGGCGTGGTGACCTCCATGCAGTCATGCACACCTGACTAGTGAATCCGCCCTGTAGGCTGGTTTTAAAGTCAGTATAAAACTGAGTCTGCTTTATTGAACTTACCAGAAGCCATTTGGTTCCAGGAGAAGTACTAGTGGGCTCAGCATGCATGTTGGTATTTGCATCCCTTGATCTGATGAACGCTGTATGGCACCAGACGGGGTTACAAGCAGAGTGTATCTGGCATGCATGCTGCACCTGCACTCCCTGGGTTTTGTGTGGCTGATATGGCCCATAAAAGGTAAGAATTAATGTTAGGGACCACTCAAGAGGCAACCGTGAAGTGGTGGGTGGCTTACATAATTTGGCCAAAATATAAACTAATGCCTCATCTAACATCCAGCATAGTGGCAGGACGGAGCTATAGCTGCAGTGTGCCATTGCACCTTTGTTTTTATGTTATTTTATAAGCATCATTGAACTATTCAATTTTACTGACAGGAGTCTTTCATTGTGAAGTGATTTGAAAATTTTCCAGGCAGCAACTAAAAAAGGGATAGAAAAATAGGCCCAGGACAAGAACAAGGGATCTTCCTCTGCTTATATGAGTCATTAGTGATAATTGTAAAAGACAAAGAGATGGCTCTGAAATGCATTGTTTTCTTGTGCCTTGAGCTACCTGCTTTACTAAATTACAGCTTCAGTATGGTGTCTGGATTTGGGGGGAGTGAAATTTTATTGGGACTCAGCTGAGCATGGAAGTGATGAATTCCGAGCTATTATGCACAAGACAAATTTTTAGGGCTGTGGTCTCCAATCTGTGGCTTTCCAGCTGCCTTAGCTAGAGTATGCTAAGAGTTATAGTTTCCCAATGACTTAGAGAGCCACAAATTGGAAACCATTTTAAACAATTATTGTGTAGTTTCTGGATTTTGTTAGTTAAATTATTTTATTTCCATTTTCGGATGTTGGATTGAATGCACGGTGGCTGTCCACACCTGATAATATAGACCTTTCTTTTTTACACTAAAAATATCCACCAAGAGTTGACACAATTGCCTGATTGAAGATCTTTTTTTTTCCATTGCTATGATAGCCTGAGGCTCCATTAATGCCATTAGTCTGCGAATATAATTTTAAGCATTTGCTGACGATCTCCTCTTTTTCCAGAAATAGCATCCTGCTGCGCATATCACCTCCAGCAAACATTAAGACGCTGCTTGAGATGTAAAATCCAAGACATTTAAATATCTTTCGTATGTTTATCACACGTTGAGAAGGTTAAAGTTAATTTAACACAACAGATCTTGGTGATAAAAATAGTTTATTTTTAATGAAATTTGTAGAGCATCTGTAATATATTACAGTTGGTTCTGCACCCATATAATCCCAATGTTAATTCTTCTTCACAGAAGTATTAACTGTGAAAAGGCAGCAAAACAAGCCAGATAAAGATGTTTCAGTCTGATCTGAACTCTAGGTTCACACTTTTTTTTCGGTATCTCACACATTTATGGGCTCATACACAGGATATGCCATAATGCCACAACTTATTTAAAGGTGTAGGTCTGGTAACTCTGAAACCCACACCTTTGTCAAGAATGGAGGTCCTTCCTATTCTCCTTGAGAAGGTGGTCGCTGTATCCAGGAGGAGAAAGGACTTGCATCCTGGTCTACAGCCATTACAGAAGCATTCAATCTTCCCATCGTATAGTCCCTTAGAAACATTGCTTACAGGAGAGAATCCTTCCATATTACAGTACAGTACTTAGACACCATACCGAGACATATGTGCCTATGGCTTTGCAGTAGGGAATGAAGGAACTGCATGCTGCCATACAGACTCATGAGCATGAACCCCTACCTATAAAATAATATAATGTATGTTATGCTTATGTGACATAGACTAATTAGTCATGAACTGGGCTATGAATTCATTTAAACTGTAGAACTACAGTATCCTATGTAAAGATCATACATTACTATGGTCATTCAGCTGTCTGCGAAAAGTGGCATGGCAGTGTCCTAACACTGCTGTAACTCATGTGACCCTCACCAATCAAACATTAGTGGCATGTGCTACCAAAGTCTTTGCTAGAACAACTAAGTTAACCTATCATAAGCTGACAGAGAATGAGACACAATCAGGAGGCCCACCAATTGTACTTATCTGGGCTGATGGCACTTTCATGAAAAAATGAGGACATACTTAAAACATGTCAGTGTATTTTTTATGCACAGGCTATAATGTATTGAACTATATGTATTCCAACTATAGGTCAAAAAATAAGATAACGATAAATAATTGAAATGAAAATAAGTTGCAGAATAAAAGCAGAGAAAATTAACATTTTTAAAAGAAACCTTTTTTTTTTTATTAAAGTTAATAACATATATGCACCTCTCAGGTATTCTCTTATTTCTTCCAGCTTGTCCAATGAAGATAGCATGCCATTTATACTAATCATGAATAATAAACAAAAATATAACAGTCGTCCAAATCAGTGAGGCAAAAACTTAGATATTTTGCCCCCTGAAGAACAAAATTAGCAACACTCTTTGTAAAAGCCTACAAAAACAAACTGTGATTTATTTCTTGTATTGTACATATTATTATTACAATTACTTCTTGTATGTCAAGCTTTTTCCCAAGAAAAAGTAATTTACTTGTTGTCACTGAATGTAATAATTTTTCATTCCTGTTTGTGAGCACGCTGTGTCTAATTCATGTGTGGAAACAGCTGCATAAGTTAAATATCTATATTTTGCAAGTGCCAAGAACAACTCACACCAGTAGGATTTTTTTAGTCATAATTATCATGTTCTAAACATTCTGTTTATGAAGTTAACCATGTTTTGCTTTTATAGAGTAGCATAGGATATTATTAGAAAATAATGTATAAACTCTTGGGTATGCTTTTCATATACCTGTTTTAATTTATGTGATATTTACAAATTGTCTACCATCTTCATTCTTCCCTCCACTTGCATATGGTTCACTTAATGTAACCAACTTTTCCCTGTATAACTCTAGAGTCCCATCACACAGCTCTTCCATTGCTCTGAGTCCTATTTAAGGGCAGCAAGTGTTAGTTCAGTGACTAAGAACTGCTATCCCCTAACTTAGGGATGCTCAACCTGTGGGGCTACAGCTATTGTAAAACTACAACTCCCACCATGCCCTGCTGCAGGCTGATAGATGTATACTGTCTGGGAATGCTGGGAGTTGTAGTTCTGCAACAGCTGGAGGGCCGCAGGTTGAGCATGCCTGCCCTAACTCTCTCCAGCGTATTTCTATGCGATGTAGCTTGTGATGGTTGTGTCCCTTTTTGGTTCATACAGGCAGGAGTCTGGGAGATCACTGTGAAGATATATCTCACAGAAATATACTGGAGATTCTGCACACAGTACACAAAGATAGACAGTTAGTGTTAATCAGGGGACTTTTATAATTGTGCAGCTAATCATTGTAGGGACTCACCTACTGAATATCACTCAACTCCTGGTCTCTTAAATAAGGTGGAAGTAATATACTCATTAGAGGGAAGCATTCAGAGGAAAATAATTAAGAACATGGTGAAAACATGAATGCTGCAAGGAGGGATTGATTATGTAGTCTTGTAGTTCACAGGAAGTTAGTGACACAGGGAAGAATGGCTTTCTGTCTAACAGTAGAGAAATCTCTAAATTAGTGGTTAGACTGTTGTCCAAAAGTTGATAGATTACACCATTAAATGGACACCAGCAAACTGCATAGACACATAGTTGTTGTTCATCTGATTAAAACTGTGTTTTCTTTTGTTGATTTGAGGATGTATTCCTAAGTTATACTTCATATTCAAATGAAGCCTTTGGTGCCATGAGGGTTGCACTTGTACCCAATCTTTATTCATTTCTGTGGCCAGCCCCTCCCTCAACTGCTTTGCCACTGCCTGACCCTGTCAATCAAAGCAGCCAGGGAGGGACTGGCCACAGAAATTAGTACAGCTCGGATGCAACACGAGCAATGGTGATGCACTTATTGACAGTTTTCATGATTATAGGAGGTGAAATATTCACTTTAATGATGATTTGGTACCTAATAAAACGAGCTTAGCTACCCATTTTAGACATGGTCTATCCTCATATATGGCATATCCCTATCTGGTAAGTCAAGATAAAATTTCATTGTACTGGTCTAAATGCCAGTGGCTCCTACAGTAACTATACTTTGTTAAGATCTGCAGCTCAAGACACAGCACATTGGCAAGGATGGTGCTGCATCTGCTTCTGAAGCTCAACCCCATTTTTGCTTTAATACCAGGTATAGAGAATGACAAAGTGTGCAGGATCAGCTCCAATAAGGGTTTTTTATAGATTGTGGATATGCTGACAGAAAAATGCATTGGCAATTCTCTATAAAAGCATGGCTCTGGTCCTGGTATTCAGAATCCAGAAAAAGTGGAACACCAGGAAGAAAATAGAGGAGCTCGGAGTAGTAATAAAAACTAATGGCAATTTGCTGCCAAGTCTATTTACTTAGTCTATTCGAGAGGTGGGACTGGCTAGGGAATAGTGGCTAGGGTAACTCAGATTTGCTTCCCATACCTCTCAAACCAAGGTTACTTTCCGGTGGAAATAAAAACCAAAAACTGTCCAAAAGATGGAATGGTTGGATTTCTAAATGTTGTTGACAGCTTTTATTGAACAATTGATGCATTTCTGGGAGACAAATCCACCTTTTCATTAGAAGTAAAAAAGCTATAATGATATAGATACACATACTAATTTTTGACTGAACATCAAGGCGCCAGTGCACAAGATTTACAATATCCAATTAAATGGGAAAGACCGGGTTTGCAATGTGAACATTGCACCTTTGCAGTGATCACTATAGCTGTAATTCAGAGCAGAGGGAAGGGGCTATGAAGCAACTAAATGCAGATAGTAGATAGCACTGTACAGGGAAGCACTGCAACCTGGGCACTTACAGGAGCAGAACCTGGAAGAATGAAAGTTCATATTCACACTATGTAATTTACTGTATATTAAATACAAATTATAATAAAAACTCTGTAAAGGGTTTGCTTGTTATGCTCTACCTTACCCCAAACCTAGCTCTGTCAGCAGTTGGTCAAAACTGCTGACAAAGTCCCTTTACTATGGAGAATGACATGCAACATTGCCCCATTAAAATGTGTAGTTGTTGTCTTCTATTTAAAGTAGGTTATATGTTGTTTGTCAAACTAATAGATTCAAATATTTGATGGGATCATGTGTAAAGTGGCTCCAACCTATAAACATATAAAACCTATAGTGTATGCTACATAATTAGTGTTTTACGTGATGTATTTGTGTATTTGCAAGGTAGTTACCTAGATTCATTATTAGCATATTTTGCATAAATGTCAAGGAGGCTCAGAACTGAAAAAGCTTATAATCTGTTAGGTCTCCACACCATTGCCCTCATTTTTCCATTTCTCTTCCCACTCTTTCTTTTCAACTTTCAAAATGGTCACAAATTTATCCTCACAGTGTAGATGAGACCTATAGCAGTTGCTATGCCGCTAGCACCCATGTAAGGTGCATACACTGACTGGTAAAGGCTCTAGACCTAAATATTTTAACTGGACTGTAATATTTGATGACCTCTCCTCAGGATAGGTCATCATCAATATAAAAAAGCAGACAACCCCTTTAAACATATTTTGTAGCATGTTGTCCCCTGTAAACCAAATTATTATTATTATTATTATTATTATTATTATTAAATTATTTAATAACAATCAATGAATTCTATGTACAAAATGTTAAACACTCCTATATAGTATTCAAACAAATACAATCTTGCAAGCAATAAAGATAAAAACAGAGAACATACTGTACAGTATAAAAGAACAACAACATGCAAGCATATGATGTCAGATGCTACCAATACTAATCTATACTACAAATCTGGCATCTGCCCCGTAATATGTTACTAAAACACAGAACCTATTAGTACATTTCTCTCTATGGGGTCTCCAGTAAACAAGATTTCTGAAGCTTAGGGGCTGCTTGCTGTTGAGAGTTGCGCTGTCCAGGGTTCTGATCTGAACTACTGTAAAAGGGTTACATGGGTAGCCGGGTCATAAGAGCAGGCTACACAGATAGCCTCAATTAAGTAATTCAGGCTTTCAGAGACGCAGACTGGAAGAAGGGTGGTTCATCAATATTTCTTCTAGTCAAATGAAGAAATGGACATGTGCATCTCTCCTATAAGGACCTAATAATCTACAGCTAATAGTAAATACAAATTGGTTGCAAAATGGGACACCTTTTAATGAAACAAAAAGACACGGATGATGTTGCACACAGATTGCCAGGACCACATTGCCCAGATTCCTGTAAACCATATGTGCAGCTGCACCCATGCAGGATTTATTTTGATCCAGTAAATGGTATCACTTTCTGCAAGCAATATAGTTTCAGATGAAACATAAGTGCATAGATCAATGAAGATACTAACAGTAAAATCATTAATACAAAATATATTGATATCAGGTACATACCTTTCTTTATTTTGTTCTTCATGGTTCCTGCTCATTGAGCTTACAATCTGATTAAATATATGACTAAGATAGCACATGTGAAGTTGTTAATGAAGCCTCATGGGCATATCTTAAAAGCAGAGGAAATACAGTGCATGCACTTTCTCACATATTCATCTCATAATAATGCAATTTATTTCTGGTTAGTGGTGCATTATGAATTAGTGGTGCATTATGACACTAAGCACACTACTTTATATAGTTATTATATTTAAATAGGACAGTTCAAAAAATTTGCAGAGATAATAGAAGCAGTGTCCAATGAGTTTCTTTTCTGAATGTAAATCTGTTTCCCTTAGTCCGGTCAGCATCATAATATGGGGAAATGCTCTACCCTGCATGCTAATTGGATACATAGAACTTTTAATGAATGATAACCTAGAAAAAAGGCACCTGAACTACACCCCCTTGGGCTAATTTTTATTTATAGACTGTATAGAAACAGGCAATCAGCTTTGTGCTACAGAAGGGTGTGAAAACAGATTTACATTCAAAATAAAAACTTCCTTTAGGTCCCCTAAAGCCCCTACAACAGGACAATATGGTGATGAAGCAAGTAGATAAGAAATATATTTATTTATACATGTGGACAAAATTGTTGGTATCCTTCTGTTAAAGAAAGAAAACCCACAATGGTCACTGAAGTAACTCAAAATTGACAAAATAATAAATAAAATGTTACTGAAAATCAATTAATGAAAATCAGAAACTGCTTTTGAATTGTAGTTCAACAGAATAATAATTAAAAAATAAAAAAAACTATGAAACTGGCCTGGACAAAAATAATGGTACCCCTTAAAAAGCTAAGGAGAGAGTTGTCTCAGGAGATTAGAAAGAAAACTATAGCCAAACATGCCAAAGGTAAAGGCTATAAGACCATCTCCAAACAGCTTTACGTTCCTGTTACTACAGTTGCATTTATAATTCAGCCGTTTAAGGTTTACAGGGCTGTAGCCATCCTCCCTGGACGTGGCCTTAAGAGGAAAATTGATGACAAATTGAAGAGACATCATGCAAATGGTGACCAAAGAACCCAGAACAACTTCAAAAGAGATTAGAGGTAAATTCTAATGTCAAGGTATATCAGTGTCAGATTGCTCCATCCATTGCTGTCTAAGCCAAAGTGGAAGACGACCGAGAAAGAAACCACTGTTAAAAGTAAATCATAAAAAAGCGAGACTGGAATTTGCCAAAATGCCTATTGACAAAAGTTGTGCAACAAAATATTAAGGGCACTATCATTTTTGTCCAGGCCAGTTTCATTAGTTTTTTTTTTATTATTCTGTTGAACCACAATTCAAAAGCAGTGTCTGATATTCATTAGTTGATTTTCAGTAAATTTTTATTTAATATTAATTTTGCCAGTTTCGAGTTATTTCAGTGACCATTGTAGGTTTTTCTTTTTTAACGGAAGGGTACCAACAATATATCAGCACAGAGCTTTTAAATATATACTGTATTTTTTGCTTTATAAGGGTGAAAATGGCTGTGCGTCTTATAAAGCGAATATTAGTGAGCGTTTCCATTATGGAAGCGCTCACTAGTATGCTTTAGGTGCCAGGAGCGGGGAGTGAAGCACTGCAAGCGCTTCCGGTACTCACCCTCCCTGGTCTTACTTCCTGGGCCCGACGCTGCACTGTCCTGACCCCATATAGCGTCAGGATGTAGTGCACACACTATGACCTGTCGCTGCATGCAGGTCATGGGCCGGAGAAGACATGGGTGAGCGACTGCTGCAGGAGGTGGAGAGGAGTCGCATTGCAGGAGAGGTAAGAGAAGTTTTTTATTTTATTCTGATGTGAGGTATGATGGGAGTTCTGGCAAGGAACTCTGATTGGGTGGTCTAACAATGAGGGCTGATCTGAGGTCTGATAGGGGTCTGAAATAAATAGCTGATATAAGGTCTGATAGTCTATCAAAAATATAGAATTTGCACATTCTATTTAGATTAGAACAATTGAATTTATTGAAACAGTAGCAGACCCAGATCAGCTCTGCTGTTGTCAGAAGCTGTTTGCCCCATAACTAGATGTCTCATTGATGCCCCAGTTATACTGCAAAAAAAAAAATGATGAAGGGTGGATGTCACCAAGGAGTTTTGGATGTCCTCATGGGGGACATATTATGCAATACAAATGTATACATATACAAATTTTATTAAAAAAAGATCTAATACAAATGAATGAAGCTATATGAAATATGCCCACACCAATCCAAACCCTTGTAATAGCTTCCCTGTTCACCCGACATTATAGATATTATACATATTGTGGGGGTTTAGCTCTGGTCTCGAGGATCGTTCACATACAGACTGTTGTCCACTGCAGCTTTAGGGGCCAAACATCGCTTTATTGTCTCAGCATCAACATAAATAAATGAAATGCAAAACAAACACCTGCCCGGCTGGGCTCTAACTTAACACAGTGTGTCCCTGACTCACCTACAACACTGTTCACACACACCGCACCCGTGCGGCTTTTCCAGGCAGCCTGTTCGGTTTCACAGGGGTCTGAGCCCTCCAGCTTGGCTCCAGCCGTGGGTCCCAAACAACAGCCCTCAGCTCCCAGCACTATTAGCAGCTCCAGGAAAATCACCACCAGCTGCTAAGGAGGCTGCCTTTTAAAGGGCCGGATAAAGTCCGGACTGGACCGTGGGGAGTAGGCACCCACCCAGCTCTTTGCCTACTCCCAGTAAGAGCCGGCCCGGATTGGCTTTGCAGCCAAACTAACTAACAGAGTCTGACAGCACTAGCTGCTGCAGACAACAAAACTGCTCTCACCCCACCGAGGCCAGCAACCTCGGTGACACGTACCTGCCATCGCTCTCTCCTATCAGCCATGAGGCCTGTCACTGCCTCACATATCCCCCTTTGTTCAACCCCGTAGGGGTGAACACTAGCACCCAACCAAGACGCTCGTGAGAGGGCATCGACCTGGCCTACAGTCTTCCCCTTATTCCGCCAGACCCAGGCTAATAGCGCTTGGTTTCTCACCCGCATGAGTTTAGTACGGGGCAGATAAGACCTACGGGATTTTCTTGCCCATCTCATGACCCGGTACTCTCTTTCACGAATGAGGATGATGCGCTCGCACCCGTGGCCTCTCTCTTTTCGTTTTTCTTTTTCTCTCCACATTTCGCATCAGCACATGTTCCTCACATCCTTTCTTGGACTGCTGCATCTCTCGACTGAACTGTTCCCTCACTTCGGCCGACTCTTCTTTAGCCTTATCTTTGGTCTTGGGAACATCTGAGGACTTCTCCCACTCCAACTCATCAGCATCAGCTTCTTCAGCCTTTGAGTCTCTTTTGGAGTCTTCAGTCACTTTGATAGGCTTTTCATCCTTCTCGGACACAGCATCACATACTTGCATTCTTAGCTCCGCCTCCTCCTCTTTCTCTTTAAGGACGGAGGTACTTGGGACATCAGAGTCCGTATCAGACTCATCATCTTCTGGCAATCCCTGCCAAGGTTTATCCAGGATATGGTTCTCCTTTCGGGCAGGATTCAGGAGAGTCAGCCCATCGGAGTAGACAGCACCCTCATACTGGTCGCCGGTCCCCCGTATTTCTTCCCCAGCAGACTGCTGGCTTTCTGGAAGGCATTGACAGCAGAGGGAATGTCTTTCACGACCAGGTCCTGGCCACACACTGCCACGAGTCTCTGGGCTTCTGCATCCACCTCAGCACCATCATCTGGTTCAGCAGATACATCTTTCACCTTCTCTGCCTCGGCCGGCACCACGGCGCCACCATCTCCAGACCCATTCCTAACAGGCTCTGACTTCTTGGCATCTTTTAGAGAATCTTCCTCTTCAGGTATCTCATTTTCTTCCCCTGCTGCGCAGGAGCACGCTTAGGCCTCTCCAACTCATAGACGTCATCTTTTGAGCTCCTGAGATCTTCCATCTCTGCTCTGAGTTGCTTGTTCAGCCACTCCAATTCATCTCGCTCCTTCGGCGCTTTTTCAAGGGCTCTAGCCAAGGAGAGGGCCTTGGTCGTCTTCTCAGTTTTCCCCACCAGCTTGTTAGCAGCGCCCCTCTTGGGCCTTCTGTTCCAGCTGCTCTTCACTCTGTTCTGGGGTAACAGCAGGTGTAGGAGTACCACCATTCTTCTTTAGACACTCTGTGGGATTTTCACCCAGGGACTCTTCAAACCCATTGTTGAGGTCTACTATAGACTTTTGTGTCTTTCTGGAGTCTTTTCCCTTCCCCAGGACACCAGGAGGTAGACCCTTCAGTTCACTCGTCTTTTCCGGGTCTCCTCTTTGACCCTTCTGCAGCCTTCTTCGGTGACTCTGTGACGACAGCTAGTCCCTTCTCTATCGTATCTAGGGACCATGTGGCGAGAGGGAGGTCAGCCTCCTGTTTGCAGCTGTACTGTCCTGTCAGGTCATCTAAGACTGTCTGGATATGAGCTTCAGACACTAGGCTGACGTCACCCGACTGAACTCTCGTCTCGTCAGATATAACTGTCACCTGGTCGCTACTAGTAACCACTTTAGCTTGGCGAGACCTCGACATGGCAGTTTCTCTCTGAGTTGCTATTGGTCACAGAACGTGCGTAATATATACCGCTCGTGTCATTCTCAATCCTGTCCTCTAGGGGCACCGATGAGCTAATCCCCACCTGGGACATTTTATTAACCATGGAGATCTGTGGAGACTGCATATCCACTTCTAGTACGTGTGGTACACCCTCTAGGCCTGCCCCATGTACTTGCACATTTTTCACAGTGGTTTCCCTCAGTGGTGAGCTCTCAACATCAATTAGCATTTTTATACCATCCACATTTTTACCAACAGGGGGAGCTTCTTCCCTGATCACACCCTTTAAAGGAGCAGGTATATCATCGTCACACATATCATTACACATTTCAACAAACTTCGCACCTTCCCTTGGCACCGTGTCTGCACCATTATTTCTAACGGTCATTTCACTTAAACCATTGCTTTCTATTTGCATTTGCCTTACACCTTCACTTAAAGGGACAGGTACAGGTTCTGTAGGAGCTTCATTACTTCCCACAGAAGTGTCTCCATTGCCCCACATTACATCATGCATGAGCACATTTGCAACATCAACTCCATCAGTCCCTGTTCCCACCGTGGTCTCACCCTCCGTGAGGACCACCGGATAGTCCACAGTATTCACATAATTGTCCCGGACAGTTATCATTCTACCTCGCACTCCAGGCTAGCATGGGATCTCTGATTTTCGCCATCCCAAATCTAGCCTTGGTCACAGGCACTTTAGACAACACCCTGAGCTTCTCCTCTGCAGGTTCCTGCGATGGAGCAACCGCAACAGGCCTTCCCGCCTGTTCAGACACAGCATTTTTCCTATAGTCACTCTTTTTGAGACATTTTTACGCTGCAGCGCTTTATCACTCACCGGCCCGGCAGGTAGCAACTGCCGCCGGCTCACTGTCACTGGGTCTGCCACAAAATAATCAACCGGAACAGTCTTACCGATTGTCGTCACTGACTCGGCACGGTCATCACCCGTCTCCTCAATGCAGTAGTAGCCATGGGAGACGCCTTGGACTTGTCTCCTGTCTTTTCCCGGACGGACATTCCAGCCGCACCCTTTAAGATTCTGTGCACAGTCGCAGGGAAAATAGGCACTCCTGAGAAACGCACCACTCTCCAGCTCTTTGTCTTCCCGACGGTTGCCCTTGGCAACGGCATGCATATTCTCCTCCAACACTGCACTCAGAGCCACCACTCCAAGTGCCGCACTCGGCTTTCTCACCAACCGATCAGTCTCCAGCACCAGCTGCTCCATTACACCCTCAGTGGCCTTGGTTTTCCGCCAAACCGGGCCACTTCTCACATACGGTATCACCATTGGTACAAGCAGCTTCCGCCACACGTGCTGAAGTAGTAGCTGGTTGGTCTCCTGGTGCTGCAAGTTAGCCTCCACAAGGGCTTTTACAACCGCCTCCATTGTGTCAGGAAAAACAGTCCACAATCGCATGAGCGGCACTTGCTTCACTAGACAAACAGGCTTCCGGCCCTTTAAATCACTGCATAGCAAAACAGCAATTCCTTGGCAACTTTCACAGCACCTGCTCTTCTCAGTCAGGTCGTTGCCCCTAGCAACACTTTGCCTTTTCCAGCAGGGACGACTTGCCCGCATCCTCCACCAAATGTGGGGGTTTAGCTCTGGTCTCGAGGATCGTTCACATACAGACTGTTGTCCACTGCAGCTTTAGGGGCCAAACATCGCTTTATTGTCTCAGCATCAACATAAATAAATGAAATGCAAAACAAACACCTGCCCGGCTGGGCTCTAACTTAACACAGTGTGTCCCTGACTCACCTACAACACTGTTCACACACACCGCACCCGTGCGGCTTTTCCAGGCAGCCTGTTCGGTTTCACAGGGGTCTGAGCCCTCCAGCTTGGCTCCAGCCGTGGGTCCCAAACAACAGCCCTCAGCTCCCAGCACTATTAGCAGCTCCAGGAAAATCACCACCAGCTGCTAAGGAGGCTGCCTTTTTAAAGGGCCGGATAAAGTCCGGACTGGACCGTGGGGAGTAGGCACCCACCCAGCTCTTTGCCTACTCCCAGTAAGAGCCGGCCCGGATTGGCTTTGCAGCCAAACTAACTAACAGAGTCTGACAGCACTAGCTGCTGCAGACAACAAAATCCGGCTCTCACCCCACCGAGGCCAGCAACCTCGGTGACACGTACCTGCCATCGCTCTCTCCTATCAGCCATGAGGCCTGTCACTGCCTCACAATATATAAAAAAAACTGTGCCGCAATCGGGAACCCATTTTAACCCTTTGGTTACAAGGTTACAAGGTCTGAAAAGGCCTTGATGGCCAGGCAGCTTTTTGTGATTTAGTTCATGAGGTGGTTTAACAGTTCTATCTTTTTTATTTGTTGGACTATCAAAAAAACTTTTTGCTACATGTTTTATGTGACACTTAGGGCTTGTTAATAATTTTTTTGTAGAAAACAAAACTGTGCAGAAGCTAAAGTGTACCCAGGGAAAGGAGTATCATTTTACTATAGCTTGGCATGATAGTACTATGAGATAGAATAATAGCATATAGATCTATAATAAAAATAGGATTAAAACATAATACTTGTAGTTCAAGGTACTTAAATACTGTACAATGTGTTCAATATGAAATTCCATATTTTATCATGCACAGGCTTGCAGTTTAGCTTGTACAATTAGTGTATTAAAATGTATTTAATTAAAGCACAATGTAATATGTATAAAGTTCATTGAATGGATCGAGTGTAGCCAACTATTAGGATAATGAATATATTATCTACAGCTAACTTTGTGGCTTCATGATTCAAAAGAATATACAGTGATCCCTCAAGATACAATGGCCTCAGGACACAATATTTTCAACATACAGTGGTCTTTTCTGACCCATTGTAAGTTAAAACCAGACTCAACATACAATGCCTCAGACTCAGGTCCAACCAATCAACACCACTTCTCTGGTAAAATAGTTGTATTAGTTGCTAGTTAGCAGCTGTTCCTGACCGTTATACTGTATGTAAAGACTTGTTTTAGCTGTCTCAGTTATCTGCTTATTTTTCTTAAATCTTCATTTTCTCTTATCTTGGATGACATTTTGGGGCTTTGGAACCGATTACTCAACTTACAATGGTTTCAACATACAATGGTCGTCCTGGAACCAATTAATATTGTAACTTGAAGGACCACTGTACTTAAAGGAAGATATTAGAGGAAGGGTCGCTGATCCAGGGAGTTATTCTGATTGCCTGATTGGAGTCAAGAAAACATTTGTTCCCCTAAAATTAGGAAAATTGGCTTCTACCTCACTGTTTTTTTTTTCATTCAACTGGATCGGCTTTGCAGCATAATAGACTGAACTGGTTGTCTTTTTTTAACCATGCAAACTATACTGCACATATGTCATGTACCATACATCTAAATTCCAATAGTCTGTCCTTAGTAGCTATTTTATGACATTATCAACAGCGTTTCATGAACTTTACAACTCCCCTGGTCATTCACCATTGACATGGTGACTGGTATAACTCAATGATATCATTTTCTGCATTTATTGCCAGAATACAATCGTGATTGATGCCTTGATTCTAGACTGATAGTATTGTTATGATCAACATTTAAAACTAGATTTTGTCCTCTGGTTCTGGTTTGCCCTTTGGTTCTTTTGTCTGTCTTCAGTTTTGTTCTTGTCATGTCTCTGTCAGTCACAACTTTTATTATTTGTTTCTAGTCTGTCCTTCTCATCTTAGGGTTAACTCACACTGTGTTTGTAGTGTATGTCAGAGGTATACATCGGGAGATTTATGCCTCTAACCAATGCCAGTTTGTAGCTATACAGTGACCTGCATAACCCAATGGATCCATGCTAAATACTGTATACCATGCACCATATGTTTTTTTTTTTGGGTGCAGACACACCTTATCTGAGATCATCATGTGTCTGTACCATCGTTGTACTTCAGACTCTGGCAGTATGATTCTTCACTCTCAGCTAGGACAGTGCAAGGTCTGACAGCAAGACAAACAAAGTAATGAATCATTCTGTCTCCTGTGTACTTCTTTCCAAGTCCTCAATGACACTTTTCAAAATTATTTCCACTGGCCAGTGTGTGACACATATACATTTTAATCTCACTCCAAGTGCTTTATTCACATCTTTACTGTTCAGTGCTTCTCTACAATGTTCTACATGGTACTTCTGACTGATTCTTAGTATTGATGAGCGAACCTGGTTTGGCCAGCTACATCAGAACCTGGTTCATTCCTGTACATAAGTCATATTACTAAGGAATCAGTAGCTCTGTAGCTGCATATAATGTATGGTCTCTGATAAGTATGTAAGTAACGACGCATGCATTAATTTATTAAATTATGAATCTGAACCTGGGTTCGTTGATGCGCTCCACATTAAATAATAATAAACAAACCTGGGTCAAATTTATAATTGAATACATTAATGCATGTGTCGTTACTTACAATAGCAGTGTATGCATGAGTTAATTAAGTCTTGTGTTATCTGGCACCCTCTTGGAAGATCCTCATAGGAGGCCATACATTATATGCAAGTATGGAGCTACTGGTTCCTAGGTAATATGACTTAAGTACAAGAACAAACTGGGTTCAGACAAAGCAGGCCAAACCCTGTTCACTCATTACAAATTCTGAGTGAAAGAAGGCAGAATCTGATGTCTCCATGTGTAGCGAATGGAGGGCAGCTAGTCTCCCACCACCAGCTCAGGGATGTGGCCTGCCGAATTTGAAACTGCTAAAAAAAATGCCGGATACAAGTCATGTGATGTTCAGTATACACACATGGCAGCTTATTCTGACGTGTTATCAGAAAATGTAATGTAAACTATAGGCACCGTCTTGTAGAGCAGGGAAGCTGAGGAAACTGATATATAGTTTTGTGGGAAAAGATTCAATACAACTTGTTAATTATTAATTTAAATTGCTGCTCATTCTGGGCTTTAAGTCAGGGAGGCAACCCTCTCTTTATGACTGTGTATACAGAGATAGTTGCAAATCACTGATAGGACCGCCTCCTTGATGTCAAAGCCTAGAATGAGCAGGAATTTAAATGAATAAATGAGTCATACTGAATCTTTCCCTATAAAACTGTATATCAATCTGCTCAGCTACTCTGCTTTATAACATGCTGCCTGAAGTTCAGACACCATGTACAACATGACAGGTTCTCTTTAAGTTATATATTCAGCAAAAGTCTCCAGTATTTATGAATAGAGCACCCTCGTACCTCTCTCTCTACCATCCTACCAGTTATTAATGACTGACATGTATACATACAGATATACAACAGCCCTCAGTCACTGGTAAGAATGGAAGCACTCCTGTCATAAATACAGAGGACTCATAACTAATAGTATGTGTCTGCTGTATTGTTTGATTTGGTGCATTTAGACAAACAGTAGTAGTTGTAGCTAATAATGCAGTAGCCTACCTATGATGAAAATCAGGCAGGGCAAAAGTCAAGCATAAACACATATTATCTGCTGATCTGATAATGTTCTCTATAACATTGCCATGATTATACACAATGTTATATGGTATGTCTGTACTTGTTATTTTATTTATTTTATAAAATTCAATAAAAAGAATTTTGAAGCTTTATTAATCCAAAATAGACTTACTTCATTATTTTAAAAAATCCACATAAAACAACATAAAAAAGGGAAAAGAGAGGGACACTTGGTTGACAAAACACAAAGCAACAGAGGAAAGTGGCTAATACATTATATGTAAGGATGTGCAGACAATAACATCACAAATACACCAAGGGCTCAAAACTAATTCATTCAGCAACTGAATATCATCAGCAAAGTACAAATGTTGACCCATACAAACTATTGAAGAGATAATGCACAGACATCTAAATCAAGAAGAGATGAAAAGATGAGAAGCACTACATAAAATGGATGTTGGCCACCAAGAATGCTGATGTTAGGATGATAGTAGAGGCAGTAGGAAAATAACAAATAGTGATCTGGACTCCATATCTGCATGTAATGGTCCAAGATCCTGGCGACAGATTTCCATTATAACCACCAAAACTAATAACTAGCTATTCAATTACCCTATTAACCAAAGAATCACTAATGGCAGTAATGGCAGTGCTAGCGCAAAAAAAATATCTTTGTTTAATGATTTACCGTTCACACCTATACCAAAGCCACAAAACGTGGGTGGAATTAAAACATCCCCAGATGAAGCTTGCAAAACTTGTAGGGAGCAGCGGTCACTTCGGGAGACCAGCATCCATTTTTATGTTGTGCTATTCATCTCTTCTTCATTTAGAGGTCTGTGAATTTTCTCTTAAATAGATTGCATTGGTTTACTTTTCTACTTTGTTAATAGTTTTCAGTTGCTGCATTTGTCTTAAGGCTTTGGTGTATTTGGGGATTTTATTATCCCTAAACTTAATGCATTAGCTGCTTTCATGGATGTTGCCTTGTGTTTTGACTGTTGTTCTAATTGACATACATTATGTTTTTATGCTTGACTTTTGTCCTGCATAATATTCATGATAGATTTTAAAGCAGTTGTCGAGGATTAGGCTAGTTTCACACTTCTCTGGCATGAATTGACATCCTCTGGATTTAAAATTTGCAACACAGGACAATTTCACAGCAGATTTTTTTTTTTTTAGCAAATCATGTATGAGACTTCTTAAAGGGGGTTTCCAGGATTGGAAAAACCACACCTATCCATAGACTGTGTTTGGTATGACATCTCAGCTCTATTGAAATGAATGGGACTTAGCTACAATACTGCATACAATATATAGGTGTGGTGCTGTTTTTGGTAGAAAGCAGCCATGTTTTCCTAAGGCTAGTTTTACACTAGCGGCAGCTTTCTCCAGCAGGCTATTCTGGCGAGTGAAAGAGGCGAGGCGGCCGGAATAAAACTATGACATTGCCGTGCTGCCGCTGGAACTCTGGCCCGACCCCATTATAGTCAATGGGGCCGGAGTGGACCTCTGGCGGCATGCGTGCACTAGCGGCAGCATGGATCCGGCAGGCTGTTCACTTGCCGGAATAGCCTGCCGGAGAGTGCTGCCGCTAGTGTGAAACTAGCCTTATAAAAACATGGCTGCTTTCTTCCAAAAACAGGACCACACCTATATATTGTATGCAGTATTGTAGCTAAGTACCATTCATTTCAATAGAGTTGAGATGTAATACCATCCAATCCTGGAAACCCCTTTAAGAAGTCTAATACATGATTTGCTAAAAAAAAAAAAAAATGCTGTGAAATTGTCCTGTATTGCAAATTTTAAATCCAAAGCATGTCAATTCATGCTTTAGATATCTACTGGGGATTTTACTCTTTAGGGTCCATTCACACATCCGTGCGTGTTTTGCGGATCCACAGATTCGCGGATCGGCAAAACACGGACACTGGCAATGTGCGTTCCACATTTTGCGGACAGTACATTGCCAGCACTCTCATAGAAATGCCTTTTTTTTGTCCACAATTGCAGACAAGAATAGGATATGTTAAATTTTTTTGTGGAACAGAAGTGGGGACATGGAAGTGCGGATCCGCAATTCTGGATCTGGGCGGGACATAGTGTGTCCCCATAGAAATGAATGGGTCCGCAATTCTGTTCCGCGAAATGCGGAACAGAATTGCGGACGTGTGAATGGAGCCTTACTAAGGGTGGCAAATCCACTGCGAAATCCATGACCAATCTGCTTGTAAATTATGCTGCAATTCTGTTTTAATTGATATGTTTCCAAAAAGAATTTTGGGATCAAATAGTGAATTCCTATCTGTGGGGATCCATCTTAAAAATTAAAGCAGCATGTGAGTAGAAAAATGTTATTATCTCTATAAAAGAAGCAGTTAGCAAAAAAGTAGATATTTCTGCTACGTCGGATAACAGAAAATGTTATGTTTTGATTAAAAATTCTCTTTAAATAACAGCTAAGTTTCCAGTAATCTGTATTTGTTTCTTTTTCAGCTTTTCACTAGAGATTCATAAAGCATTGAATACGACTGTAATGATGCTATATAAATGTTCTAAAGAATCCTCATCCTGTAAGATGGAAATTCAGTTTAAAGAAGACATGCAGTGAAGTGTAATACAGTTTTTGAAACAACTTAAAGTTTTAATATCAATCTAACAGCTCTATGGCTAAACTTGTAATTCTGCTACATTTATATTTAATAGTGATATACGATCACAGAACAAGTTGTCATAAACACATAAAAAGGCAGACTTCCAGGTGTCTCACTGTATGTTGCATTTATATAAATGTGATATGAATTAAAATGATCATTTCAGAGCCCATATTAAAACCATAACTCTTAACATTATACATCAAACTTTCAGGCTTTAAACTGTTATCTTGTATATACAGAGAGTTATGATGTTCACAACTTCCTTGTTTTTTTATACTATTAACAACGTTTTTATTTTATAAAGATAAATACATGTCATCCCATGACCCATGCTATACTTGCTGTGAAAAGGAATTCATGTCATATAAATGTCTATGCTTTAAGGATTTACTCTTTATTAACTTTTTCAAATATAAATCAAGAAAACAAAAAGATTAAGGAAAAAAATATATTACCATATAAAGCAAATACATTCTTCACCTCAACAGTACTAACAACAGTCCACATTACATATGAGGTCAACAATTAAAACATGCAATAAACATAATCAAGAGTTTAATCACTGACAAAACTATAGATCTCTGGAGAAGGGGAGGGCAATGGGTTCTTGGCTAGGGCTTAGTAATAAATACTTAGATTGCAACTTTCCAATTTTAACTCGCTGTATCTACAGACCAGAGCAATTTTGAGATGCATGCAGCTCAGCGATCTCCTGTGGACTGCAGTTGTCCTACTAGTCATACTATGAAAAGCCTCCATGTAGCCCCACTCTAAGGTTCTCCCCAATAATGGTAGAAGGGTTAGGTTGGGAAGGAAAATGCTAATATGAAAAAGTAAGGCACAGCTTCTCTATTCCCATTTTAAGAAACAATATTGGGGAAGTTTGGTTTATGGGTGTTAAAGTTCTAAAGTTCTAGTTTTTGTGGTTAAGGGACATATTAAAATATTAAAGAGACAACAGTGTTTGCCTTGGATAATAATGTAATTATGTGTCAATAACTGAAAAACGTACATTTCTATTAATAAAATCTAAAAAGACAACATTGGCTCTGTTGTCTATACCAAAGCCTCTCCACTGCCACTTACAATGGTTTATTATGTTTATCAGCACAGTTTTAAAGATAAAGGCTTAGGTCAGTTTTGAGTCATTAGGTCCATTATAAAGTGCAAATGTGTGTGAATTATTTTTGAAACTGCATGTCGTCTTTAAATGGAACCTGTCACCAGAAAATGCAGTGTAATCTATTATAGAAAAGGAGGAGCTGAGCAGATTGATATATAGGGGCACATTTATTAAGACGCTGGTCTAAATAAAGCCCCATAGCTGGCGGAGGATCTGCCAAAGTTATGAAGAGGCGCAAGACTCTTCATAACTTCGGCGCATCCAGTGTCGGTTCTAAATGCAAGATAGCTTCCTTGCTGTCTTACATTCAGACCATTTTCTATGCCTAAACAAGGCATAGAAAATGATGAATGAGAAGGGCCCTTACCCGCATACGCCGCTCCCACAATTTTATACCTGGCGTGAGCAGTGAAAAGTCTCATCTGCACCTTAAATACGCCTAATTTAGGCATATTTCAGATTAGTAAAGGACCCCCATAGTTTTCAGCACAAAGATTTAGCAGTACTTCAAATTTATTTCTTGAAATCTCTGCTTTTACTGAGCTCAGTATGCCAAGTGGGCAGCCTTATCAGTGACTGTCAGCCTTCCCTTCATAAGTGTGTATATATAGGTAGCAGTCAATAACTGATAACACTGCCCACATGGCAAACTGAGCTTAGAAAGAGCAGAGAACTAAGGGAATAAGTTTCACACAAAACTAAATATCAATCTGCTTAGCTCCTTCTGATTATAACACACTACCTGCAGATTGTACTGCATTTTCTGGTGACCTGTTTCCTTTAAGCATTGTGTCTAACCAGTGTTTGTTAGCATGGATTCAGAAAGAAAAGTATATTTGAAGCCACTCACCTTGAAGCGGTTGATCAAATCATAACGTGTGAGTAATTCATAAAAGATGAATTTAAGTGCATGATCGCCACTAGCATCATTTAGTGCAAATACATCAAAGGACCACTTGTCAACATTCTGCAAGAGAGCATCTTACAGTTACTAATATTCTCTACCCTACACATACACTGTAACATTAACATACAGATTAAAGTTTATTTTTTACCCTGCCAGTACTAAATGTATAAAAACTGATACTTTATTATACATTCACTTCTAAACCTTTGACGTGGCACTATGAACAACACTGAGAAGTAGTTGAGTCCCAGCATGTTGAGCCATTTTTTCAAGTAAACAATCAGTTATGCAGTTTATATAATTGTAAAAGACATACAGGAGAAATTATTATTCATTCATAAAATATTCATATATTCACATATTTATGTTCACAAAATATTCACAGCTCGATATACATTTAACAAAAAGTTATAATACTAATAAAACTAATTAAAACGGACACTAGTAATAACCAGATATGTTACATTAACATCTTAAGGACACGGCCCTTTTTCACCTTAAGGACCAGGCCATTTTTTGAAAATCTGACCAGTGTCACTTTATGTGGTGATAACTTTAAAACGCTTTTACTTATCCTGGCCTGAGATAGTTTTTCCGTCTCATATTGTACTTCATGACACTGGTAATATGGAGTCAAAAAATTTTTTTGTATTAAAAAATACCAAATTTACCAAACATTTTGAAAAATTAGCAATTTTCCAAGTTTAAATTTCTCTATTTTTATAATATATAGAAATACGACCAAAAAAAGTTATTAATTTACATTCCCCATATGTCTACTTTATGTATCGATCACTTTGGGAATGCCATTTTATTTTTTCGGAACGTTACAAGGCTTAGGAGTTTAGAAGCAAATCTTGAAAATTTTCAGAAATTTTCAAAAACCCACTTTTTAGGGACCAGTTAAGGTTTGAAATCAGTTTGTGAGGTTTACATAATAGAAACCACCCAAAATTGACCCCATTATAGAAACTACACCCCCTCAAGGTATTCAAAACTGATTTTACAAACATCGTTAACCCTTTAGGTGCTCCACAAGAGTTAATGAAAAATGAAGACAAAATTTCAGAATTTCGATTCTTTTGGAAAATTTTCCATTTTAATCCATTTTTTCCAATAACAAAGCAAGGGTTAACAGCCAAATAAAACTCAATATTTATTGCCCTGATTCTGTAGTTTGCAGAAACACCCCATATGTGGTTGTAAACTGCTGTATTGACAAACAGCAGGGCACAGAAGGAAGGGAACGCAATATGGTTTTTGGAAGGCAAATTTTACTGGCAGGGGCGTACATATAGGGGTCGCAGGGGTCGCAGTTGCGACCGGGCCCGGCTCCCAGGGGGGCCCGGCCACCTGCGGACCCCTGGCCCCGGCCCGGGCCCTGCAGCTGTGATGTGCGCAGTGCAGAGTGAGAGTCCGCTCGATCATCCCGCGAGACCTGCGAACTGCCTGCGGCAGGTCTCGCGGGAACATGCATTGCGCGGATTCAAGTGGGCGGCGCCAGCAGCAGACCAGACGGGACCCGACCAGACCAGGGAGGAAGAGACGCCTGAGCTACTGCCAGCCAGCAGGACAGGAAGAGCCTTCCCTGTTCCCTTGTAGTTGCAACTTGCCCAGTAGTAAGTACCGCCCGTCAGTAAATCCAGCCGCCCAGGCCCAGCACCAGCAGCCGGTAAGAATCTCCTCAGACTCAGCATGTTGTGGCATGCAGTGCTTGATCCTGAAATCGGGCGGACGGCGGTGGTGGTGGTGGGCGGTGGGGGGG
This sequence comes from Bufotes viridis, assembly GCA_033119425.1. Taxonomy (NCBI): domain Eukaryota; kingdom Metazoa; phylum Chordata; class Amphibia; order Anura; family Bufonidae; genus Bufotes; species Bufotes viridis. The sequence goes on along the minus strand of CM065593.1, from coordinate 171,656,438 downwards.
GGTTTCGATTGGTTGTGTGTGTGTGGTGTTGGGGAGGGGGGGGCGATTGGTTGTGTGTGTGGTGTTGGGGGGGGGGGCATTGGCTTGGCTTGGCTGCTTGGCTAAGGTCAGGTGGAAAGGAAAAGCCTTGACTGAGGGCCCCTGGGGGAGGGGTAGCCTTGAGTGGCCTCACTGGCCTGAGGGCCCTGGAAAATGACCGAGGGGGAGGGGTAACCCTTGAGTGGCCTGAGGGCCCTGGGCAAATGACCAGGGGGGGAGGGGTGGCCTCACTGGCCTGAGTACATACCTCCCAACTCTTACCCCTGGCAATTTGCGCAGAGGTAGAGCTTGGCAGGACAGCAGAATGGTAGAGGAGGTAGTGGTGGCGGCGGGTTGAGGGGGGGTGGGAGGGGGCGTCGGTTGAGGGGGGGTTTGAGGGGGCGGGGTTGAGGGGGGGTGGGAGGGGGCGGGTTTGAGGGGGGTGGGAGGCCGCGGGGTTGAGGGGGGGTGGGAGGGGGCGGGGTTGAGGGGGGGGCCCATGATTCGGTTTCGCACCGGGGCCCCATGGATTGTGTGTACGCCACTGTTTACTGGACTGGTTTTTAGACACCATGTCCCATTTGAAGCCCCCCTGATGCACCCCTAGAATAGAAACTTCCAAAAAGTGACCCCATTTTGGAAACTACAGGATAAGGTGGCCGTTTTGTTGGTACTATTTTAGGATAAATATGATTTTTGGTTCCTCTATATTACACTTTTTTTGAGGAAAGGTGACAAAAAAAAAAAGAAATTCTAAAATGTCACCTCCATTTGCCAATAACTCTTGTGGAACACCCAAAGGGTTAACAAAATTTGTAAAATCAGTTTTGAATACCTTGAGAGGTCACTTTTATGAAGTTTCTACTCTAGGGGTGCATCGGGGGGGCTTCAAATGGGACATGGTGTCAAAAAACCAGTCCAGCAAAATCCGCCTTCCAAAAACCATATGGCAATCCCTTCGTTCTAAGCCCTTTTGTGTGCCCGTACAGTAGTTTACGACCACATATGAGGTGTTTCTGCAAACTACAGAATCAGGGCAATAAATATTGAGTTTTGTTTGGCTGTTAACCCTTGCTTTGTTACTGGAAAAATTGTTTAAAATGGAAAATTTGAAAAAAAAACAAACAGCTGTTTTGGGACCATTTATATTTTTGGTTATTTACATCATTGATCTGACAGGTTAGATCGTGTGCTATTTCTATAGAGCAGGTTGTTACGGATGCGACAATACAAAATATGAATACTTTTGGGGAATTTTTGTTCAGTTTTTCATGATAAAGCATTTGTGAAAAAAATTATTTTTAGTGTCTCCCCATTCTTAAAGCCATATTTTATTTTTATTTTTTGGGCAACAGTCTTATGTAGGGGCTCATTTTTTGCGGGATGGGATTGCGGTTTGATTGGCACTATATTGGGGTGCATATGACATTTTGATTGCTTGCTATTACACTTTTTGTGATGAAAGGTGACAAAAATGTTTTTGGCACCGTATTTATATAATATATTTTGCTGTGTTCAACTGAGCGGTTAGTTCATGTGTTATTTTTATAGAGCAGGTTGTTACGGATGCGGCAATACCTAATATGTAAACTTTTTTTTTTAAGTCTTACACAATAATATAATTTTTGAAATCATGTTTTAATGTCTCCATAGTCTGAGAGCTATTTTTAAAAAAAAAATTTGGGCTATTGTCCTATGTAGGGTATCATTTTTTGCAGGATAATTTTGATCGCTTGCCATTACACTTTTTGTGATGTGAGGTGACAAAATTTTTTTTTTACACTGTATTTATTTTATTTTTTTTATGGTATTTTCCTAAGGGGTTAGATCATGGGATATTTTTATAGAGAAGGTTTTTACGGATGCGGCGATACATAATATGTATAATTTTTTTATTTATTTTACTTTTACACAATAACAGGATTTTAGAAAAAAAAATCATGTTTTAATGTCTGTATAGTCTGAGAGCCATATTTTTTTATTTTTTTGGGCAATTGTCCTATGTAGGGGCTCATTTTTTGCGGGATGAGATGGCGGTTTGAATGATCCTATTTTGGGAGGCATATGCCTTTTCGATCGCTTGGTATTACACTTTTTGTGATGTAAGGTGACAAAAAATTGCTCTTTTTACACCATTTTTTGTTTTGTTTTTATGGCGTTCATCTGAGGGGTCAGGTCATGTGATATTTTTTATAGAGCAGGTTTTTACGGATGCGTCGATACATAATATGTGTACTGTATTTAATTTTTTTTTTTTTATTCAGTAATATATGTTTTTTTATTTTTCCTTTTTTTCACTTTTTTACATTTTTTTTGACCAAGACCCACTTGGTTCTTGAAGATCCAGTGAGTCTGATGTCTATATAATACAGTACAGTAACTGTATAGTGTACTGTTTTGTATTTCACTTACATTTTTGTCTGAACAGATCTCTGCCTTTAGCACAGATCTGTTCAGCACCATGGACAGCAGTGATGCCTGAGAAGGTGTCATGTTGCTATGGGAACCTTCCCCGTATGTCACAACTGAGCAGACAGGGAAGGGGAAGGAGGTAGCTCCCTCCCTCTGTGACCCCATCCTGTCGGGGGGGGCTGCAAAGGCACAGCAGCCCCCCGATGGGAGAGGGAGCGAGCTACCTGTTAACCCCTTCCATACCGCCGTCCGTACAGGCTCAGATGCCAGCCGTTTCTATCAGAGTGTCAGCAATGTGCTGGGAATTTGAACATGGTTCCTGCTGCACGATCGCAGCAGGAACCATGTTTCTAGCGTGATTTTTTTTTTTTTTCATGCGATTTAATTCAGGGCGTATGGGTACGCCCTGTGTCCTTAAGGACTCAGACATTAGGGCGTACCCATACGCCCTATGTCCTTAAGAGGTTAAGGTGCCATCTCACAGACGTCTAAAGTTAATCAAAACTGCCAATTTCAGTGATCATTCTTTGGGTGAAATTTAACAATAAACAATCATTTTAGCAAGTCGACAAAATGTTAGCATCTGACAAGAAAGTTGTCCATGTTTAAAATATTCATCCTACAGTGGCTAGGAATTAACTGTATGTGGTACAGTTGGGTGTTACACAAATGTTTTCTCTGTGAAAGAATGTTCCACAGTGAAAGATGTCCTGCACCCAGTGTCCCTAAGCATGTATGGCCAGTTTGAACAGCTGTAATGGCCAACACAGACAAAAATGTGCATGACTGCGTCAGCATATTGATCATTCACTAGATAATGGTTTCTTTAATGGCTGTTTAACCATCAACCACCTTATATTTAGTGTATGGGCATCTTTACACTTTACCTGATTATACACGTAACACCTTTGAAGGCAGTAAGATGTATCAAGAGAGGAAGATATCAGGTATAGAAAGGTAAAGGGTCCTTTACATGGGCCTGGAATCTTAAAGATAATAGCTAACAAGCATTCATAGGAGAGCTAATTAGTGATTATCTGGCAGTGTAAACGTACTGCAAAATGCTCGTTCATTGGATAATCCGATCGTTTGTGCGTACACTAAAAATATTGTTTGTGGCAGCAGATTGCGCTCTGTAAAAACAATTTCCTGCTGGCAAACAATGATTTAGTATGGGGAAGAGCGATGGTATTAGCTATGGCTCCTCTCCATACTTTGGAGGAGATTGTTGCATTTAAATGCAGCTGTATCCTCCAGCACCGAGCAGCAGATTGTCAGGAAAGATTGCTACCTTCCTAACAAGCTGCTGCTCTGTTGTCCCATGTAACGGGAGCTTAAAGGAGTTCTCCGGGAATTAAGAAAATAAAAATACGTAAATATTACTTTATTATAAATATATTCCCAAATACCTTTCATTAGTTATAATGGCTCGTTAAGTCTAGGGAGCAATGATTAAGAGAAACAAAATTGTCGCTGTCCTATTAGTGAACACAAATCCTGGCTAAATCACACAGGAGGACAAGTTACTTCACAACACTGAGGTAAACAGCTGCCTCCTCCTCCTCTCCTACTTGTCAGGGATTATGATCCTGAATACAGATGAGAAATGAAGTACAGAGAGGACAGACAGGACAGACGGTGGTAATGTGAGGCTGTTGAAATAGAGACTGTATACAAGTGCTGCTGCTCATTAGCCACATTTGCTCATACACTCCATTCCTACAGAGATTCAGCTAATGACCATATAAAACTGTATTCAGGATGATAATTCCTGACAAGCAGAGCAGAGAGGAGGATGAGGCAGCTCTTTACCTCAGTGTTGTGAAGTAACTTGTACTGCTGTGTGATTAGGAAAGGTTTTGTGTGTACTAATAGGAGAGTGGCCATTTTCTTTTTCCTAATGATTGCTCACTAGACAAAATGAGCTATTAACTAATGTAAGGTATTTGGGAATACATTTATAATGAAGTAATATTTAAATATTTTCATTTTCTTAATTCCCGAAGAACCCCTTTAAGCCAAAACTATGAAGCAAAAAATAAGTTTTCTGGGACTATAACAACTGTGGACTGGGCCATCATCGGTACATGCAGGTTTACTACTGCAAATCCAATCTCTTTAAAGGGGTTATCCAATCCCTATAATGACCCTTAGAATTCCCAGGCGCCTCCACTAGAACATACATACCTGCTACTTGGACCCCTGCACAGCCGCTCATTGCACAGATCAAAAAATCTGGCGATGGGAGGAGCAGCCAATAGCAGACCACGGTGCTGACCAGCCTCCCTAGCATCACTCCCTCCCCCGTCACCAGACGTTTTCATTGGTGCAACAAGGAGATGCAGCGGCGACCATGCAGGGATACGGAGGGGGTGCTGGGGAGCAGGTAAGTATGCTTTAGAGGAGGCACCTGGGCATTCTAAGAGTCATTATAGAGATTGGATAACCCCTTTAATGACCCTTTGATTAGGCTAAACAGAGATAGCAACTTCCCTGATCAAACACTGATAGACTATACTAGTGATAGCTAACCTCCAGCACCCCAGTTGTGGTAAAACTACAACTACCAGCATGCTTCATTCATTTTTGTGGAGTACTGTGAACAGCCAAGCAAATGTGCACCTTGGGAGTTGTAGTCTTACCACAGCTAGAGTGCCGGAGGTTAGCCATCACAGGACTATCCTAATGGTGGGTCATTAAAGTAATGGTTCCAGAAAACCCTTCTAAATTTTTTTTAGAGAACTTAGAATGGAGATCTGCAATAGAAAAGGAATTGGTTAATCTCATGTGCCCCTATCCAGTGCAAAATAAACCTCTAGATGATTCTTCACCCTTGACTGCTAAATGTGTAGTTTCTGTGAGATCTGTGCTATCGACTAACAAATAGAAAAAAAGGGTGTAAATCCAGCATCCTAAAAAAATCTTCAATTCTTTATTAGTAGAAGGATTCCAAGCATAATAAAAATGGGCATCAGGTGCACACTAAGTTTGCGTCTAAAAACCTGTTTTTGTTATGCTTGGAATTTTTCTACTAATAAAGTTTTGAAAATTTTAAAGACACTGGATTTATCCCCCTTTTCCTATTTGCTCTACGAGCTCCTGTACCCAAAGTTGAAATCTAACGGTCGCCAATTATACAGCAGCCACACCTGCGATACGTGGTTTGGTGAGTTTCTATTATATACATCCACTTACAAATACTCTACCTATAAACCATATCAGCACTTTTACAAGTGGGCAGGGATGGCATACTAGGGGAGATCAGCCATGGGGATATTCTTCTGTATCACTCTGCAGAACAGACTGCACTATACCGGCACCAACAATAATTGCTGAGGACAAACTGCAGTGTAAGATCATGTGGCAATTCTAATGTAGTGTCTTTATTTCAGTTAAAAACTCCAGAAACTGTTAAAATTAAAAGGTGTATGTGGCTAGAGTAAGATGCAGCTTGAATGGTCACAAAGTTAGAACTCAGTTCCTAAGTATTGTGGCGTTTCAAAATGTCAGCCTCATACAATTACTCATCTGTGAGGTGACTTGTTGAATCAGACATTCTCCACTTACAGTTTATGCATCAGACACCCAGGAGTTAATCAAGTAGTCTTTTAATCCGGCGATTGCATTACAAGATATGCAGGGAATCCAGATGGTAAAAGAATTATGCCTCTAATATTCTTCTTGACAAGAAAATGAAATACTACTAATATTCTCCTCAGATTCTCCTCAGAATTACAGCACACACAAACAGCAATGCATGACAGGGAAAACAGGAAGTGGCTAGACTGAACCAACTAGAAGCTGAAACAGAGGGGGGAGGAGAAGAGAGGAGCATACCAATACACCATGCAAGATACTGAAACAGAACACTCCCCGTCTGGTATCGGTAGATACCACTATATATATGCATACAATGGAATTGTATAAAATAACAATGAATAATGTCCATAAACCTGATGAATAAACAGATGAATAATGTCCATAAACCTGAAAAGGAAACATGCATTGAACATTTATTCAAACCAAAAAAAGGATATGTCTTCAGTTCAGACCATAGAGCTGGTACTGGAAACAGTCCTAGAAGATGATGAGCATCTCTAGTAGAAGGAATCTCAATGGAAGTTCTTTCAATCCGAACTGGAAACGACTTTAGTAATAAGTCCAGTAGGCCAGTCGAGACGATAAACTTGTTTGTCTCTTAACAGGACAAAATCTCCTTCCTTTATATTAGGCCTTGGTTCTTGCCACCTTCTGCATTCTTGCTAGAGGCAGAGGTACTTTCTTATCCACCTTTTCCAGAACTGACTGGCGAGATGTTGTACCTGCTTCCACCGAAACTTATAAAGGTTGTGCTCTTTAAAAACGCCAGATGGCACAGGAATATTTCCTGTCTTTTCTGGTTTATTCTTGAGTGATCTTATATGCACCCCAGATGTGGATTTCTTCTTTTTTATTACAGGAGATTGTCTGTTGCTTTCATTAGAAGCTGAGCGAGACTTGGTTCTCCTTGATCTTGCCAAAAATTTAGAATGTGACTTCTCTGTCTGTGTCACCAATTTAGAGCGAGAGCGCTTATTTTGTGAGGCTGATTTAGATGTAGATTGCTTTCTGTCTATGAATCGTGAACGCAAATGCTCATGTCTGCTTTTCACTTCTAAAATGGGATCTGTCTTTGTACATACGGACTTGGGTTGTTGACATACAGTATTTGTCATGGACATTAGTGGTGAACTTTTCCCTGTGGTTTCCAGAAAAGGCTGAGCAATATGAAGGTGCTTATCCGTTGAAGACTGGAAAGAACTGTAATTCTCTTGGGTGCAATGAACAGCTGCAGATGGAACTGAAGGTTCTTGCAAAGTATCTGAAATGAACTCTTCCTCTGTTGAAGGAACCTCCTTTATAGAACGTTCAGAAGATACTTCTTTTACAGAATTAAACTCATTGTCAAACAGTTGACTGGAAGACTCACATTTCTGCATTGTCTCATCAGAACTACATGAATCAGAAGGCATGTTGTCAGTAGTGATGACAACGAAATCGAATATTCGTCATTAGCGAATAGCGAATATGACGAATGTATTCATCATATTCCTCAAAACGAAGATAACGAAGTATTCTACATCTTCGTTTTAGCAACCTATTCGTCAACTTCGCTAATTCTAGCAATCAAATAGGAAGATTGACTACAGAGACAACTGTGTTTAATTCGCTATGCAATTATATATATATTTTTTAATAAATAGAATAATTATAATAATTATATCAAGTAATATAATTATTCTATTAAAAAAAAAAAATTGCATAGCGAATTTAACACAGCTGTCTCTATAGTCAACCTTCCTATTTGATTGCTAGAATTAGCGAAGTTGACGAATAGGTTGCTAAAACGAAGATGTAGAATACTTCGTTATCTTCGTTTTGAGGAATATGATGAATACATTCGTCATATTCGCTATTCGCTAATTCTACCAAGCCAACCATAAACTTCCTTGCTTATGGAGCGTCCCCATCACCATGGAAACGTCTTCATATACTAAAATGTACTGTCGGATTTGAGGAATTACGTTGAAATCGCAATGCGATTAATTCAAGTTACATTAATCGCATTGCGATTTCAACTTAGAGCTGGGTTTATAATGGGTCAGCTTGCTAGAATGAACGAAGTTAACGAATATGGAATATAGCAGCAGTGCTAAGTTGAATTCGCAATGCGATTAATTTAACTTGAAGTAATCGCATTGCGATTTCAACTTAGCACTGCTAGTGCTATATTCCATATTCGTTAATTCTAGCCTAAGTAAGATAGCAGTGCTAAGTTGTAATCGCAATGCGATTAATATAACTTGAATTAATCGCATTGCGATTTTAACGTAATTCCTCAAATCTGACAGTACATTTTAGTATATGGAGACGTTCCCATGGTGATGGGGACGCTCCATGAGCACGGAAGTCGGCAGAAGCGGCAACGGGCACTGACTAGAGCAGCCAGGAAGCCAGGAATCCTCAGGACAGGTAAGAACTACTTTTGGGAAGTGGGAAAGAAAAAAATATAACTAAAAAAAAAACGAATATTCGAAATAGCAAATTTATAGCGCTATATTCGAAATATTCACAAATTAGCGAAGTGCCGATATTCGCTAAAAAAATTCGCTATTCGAATATTCGCGCTCAACACTAGTTGTCAGTGAAGATATAGGATTCATTATGATAAACTGTGTGAGGACTGCAAATCTGGGAAGGGCATGAAGAGGGTTCCAATTTAAATCCTGAAGGCCTTTCTACAAGCTGCCCTTCTGTCCAGGAACATTCTTCTGCAGCTGACTCCTTGGGATTTAAGCTGCTTTCTGATGTTTTTAGAATATTTGGGCCAGGCATTTCTTGCACATAGTAGTGGTTAGGACACTGTCTGAAGTAAGAAGTTCGCCCCCCTATTAATACTTCAGTTCTGAAGGAGTGTACTTGGCAGGGTCTGCGGGTTCTGTCCAGACATACATCCCCCACGATGATCCAACCCACTGTAAATTTCTGGGCATATGGAGCGTTGAAAGGGCCATTGCGAAGTTTAAGGACCTTATGAGCCTCAAGAATGTCTCTACGTAGCAAGAGTAAGATCTCGGCATGGTTATCAAGGGGAGGAATCTCTCTGGCTATGTTCCTGAGATGAGGGTGATGCTGTGCGGCTTCAGGTGTGGGAATCTCATCCCTTGTGTCCGGCAATTTGTCACACTCAATAAGGGTTGGAAGAGAGAGTTTCTTATCTCCTTTTATGGACTTCAAGGTGAAACCATTAGCTGGTCTTCCTGAGTTTGTCACAAGATGAGAGCATGTTCCTAGGGTGTAGGGTGTAGTCTCTCCCTCTATCCTGAGCAGATCAAAGAACTTAGGGCTAGCTAGGGAATGACTACTTTTGTCATCTATAATAGCATACATTCTTATGATCTTCTCTGGTTGTGCAGTAGGAAACACATCCACGAGGCAAATCTTAGAACAAGACTTACGACACACAAGTCCTTCTCCACATACTTTTGTGCATCTGGGCGTGATGGTTGTGATTGGTCGGTCGGCACTTTCCCCGCCATGACTCTCCCCGCCTTGATCGGAATGGGGCTTGTGCCAGTTAACTGGTTCTAGGTTCCGCCTGATTGGTCCCGGGTGAACAGCGGTCATGTGTAGATCACTATTACATTCAGAACACTTGACTGGAACCTTACAGTCTCTGGCGAAGTGCTCAGTGGATGCACAGCATCTGAAGCAGATATTATGACTCCTTAGGAACTCCTTACGTTCCTCAAAGGGCTTTGCTATGAAGACACGGCATTTCCTTAAAGGATGTGGTTTATCATGGATAGGGCAATGATGAACGGGTTCCTTAGGGCTTTCATTTCCATTGTTAGTAGTGGGCACAACCCCTGTCTTTTTTACTGAAATTAGATCTTTAGGGTTTCTCTGTCTGGGACTGAAAGTCTCGTGTCTCTGTTTAGTAGAGCCAAAGATGTTGGTTCCCAAGATGTTGAAGCTCGGATCGTTTTTATCTCTAGCTAAGTCCTTAATGAACTTACAGAAGAATGAAAATGGTGGAAAGGGAACACGATGTTGCTCCTTGTATTTTGAACCTGTTGTTGCCCTTTGGTTTTGAATATTGAGGGGTAATTTCTCCACAATCAGGCCCACACCATGGGAGGTATCAAGAAAGCTGAGACCTGGTAGCTGCGGGTCTCCCTTGACGATTTCAAACTCAAGAAGAAGATCGCTTAATTCCTGAAACCCTTGGCGGTCTGTATTGGATAATCCAGGAAAGTCGTATAGTCGTTTAAATAAGGCACGTTCAACTACTTCCGAGCCGCTGTATGTCTGCTCTAATTTTTCCCATGCGAGACGAAGGCCTTTGACTGGTTCGTAGATATGAACGGTTTTGAGTCTCTTAACACAGTTTGACGACCATGGACCTAGCCATCTAATTAGTAAATCAAGTTATTGCATAGGGTTTGAACTGTTGTCTTGAAGGTGGCCTTCCAACTTCTATAGTTCTCTGGGCGATCATCAAAGTTTGTAAGGCTAGTACTGATGAGGTCCCTGAGAGTGAGGTACTTAGTGAATTCTGATGCGTTATTTCTTTCCTGCATCATGGCGATGGGAACCTCTCCCTTGCTGGTGTTGGCACCATCTGATACCCTATGTTTGGGGGTTGGAAGATGGAATGGAGTGGCAGCTGGGTTGAACGTAAATGAAGGCTTTACATCTGGTAATCTTGGTGCCAGCGTCTTGGTTGCTATGTAACTAGTCTCAGGAGGTTTTAATGTGATTTGATGAGCTTGAAGTGGCTTGGTCTCTAATGGCGCCTGAAATACTGTGTAAGGTGCCAGATGTTTGAAAGAAAGAGAAATGTCCACTGGACTGGGGTCAACTGTATGGTTATCAGCTGCCTCTTTTTCTATCCGCATGAGTTCAGCAGGCTGGCGTGCAGAGCCCAAATCTTCTGGTGCAAATGCATTGACTTTGCTTTGGTCTAGGACAAATTGCAGGGTACGGCCTTCTGAGTCATTAGATATCTTGGACATAGGATGATAGGCTTCTTCTTCTTCAGCAGCTTCTTCAAGAACTCTGAGTTCAGCCATGGCTGCTGCTTCTTCCCTTTCCTTCTAAAGGACCTCCAACTCAGCTTCGGCCTTGGCTTTGGTCGCTTGCGCCTGAGCCTGCATAGCTGCTTGATTAGCTTGAGATTGGACTTGTACAGCTTGCGCCTGAGCCTGTATAGCTGCTTGATTAGCTTCGGATAGGGCTTGTGTCTCTGCGACTTGTGCCATAATGGCTGCTTCCTTTTTAATGCAGTGAGCTTGTACCTTCGCTGCTTCCGCTTTTGCGCGTGCCAACACCAATGAGGTACTAAGCGAAGAGTGCTGTGAGCGAGACCTTAGCGATGAGGACTGATCAATAGATTTCGAGGAACAGGATGAAGCCTTGTAGTGCCTTGAAAGGTTAGAATGGCGGGACGCAGTTTCATATTGTTGTGATATCTTGTCCTCTAGCATTGACTTGACTACCATAAATCTGCTATATCTTTCATCATTAAGTGCAGTGTGGGTCTTTAATTCTAGGATGAATTCCTCTGAGTTGAGACTTGATAACAGAGAAGAATATTTTTCAGAGAGTCTCTTAAAACTATCATAAGTTTTATTCAATTTGGTACACATGGATCTTCGTTATAGCCTGATCCATGTGCTGTATCCATAAACTGTTCAGTCTTTTCCAACAAAATAGATAAATTATTGTATATTTCAATTTTGTTAGTTTGGAGCGCCTCCTTCATTTTTAATGAGGGCTTAGAAATCCTTCTAGCTGTGTCCTGCATTTCATTTGTAACACAACAGTGACCTCTAGTGGTGGTTCAGTCTTTTAATAGCTTACAGCAGGTAGATGATATTTACCTCAGAAAACAGGCTGAATACAGTTCCTAGTCTGTATAAAACTGAAATTGCTAGAAGCTTCTGCGATCCTAGTGAATACAGTACTGAGCAGTATAAGATATTACTCTTATTACTGTAGCATAACAGAGACAAATGATAATGGCTTATTACTTGGAGAAGGAGAATATTTTTTTCTTAGCGGGAGAAGGAGAGTACTAAGACAATTCTTTTACTGTGGCGTTTCGAAATGTCAGCCTTATACAATCACGTATCTGTGAGGTGACTTGTTGAATCAGACACTCTCCACTTACAGTTTATGCATCAGACACCCAGGAGTTAATCAAGTAGTCTTTTAATCCGGAGATTGTATTACAAGATATGCAGGGAATCCAGATGGTAAAATATGTATGCCATAATATTCTCCTTGACAAGAAAATGAAATACTACTAATATTCTCCTCAGATTCTCCTCAGAATTACAGCACACACAAACAGCAATGCATGACAGGGAAAACAGGAAGTGGCTAGACTACACCAACTAGAAGCTGAAACAGAGGGGGGAGGAGAAGAGAGGAGCATACCAATACACCATGCAAGATACTGAAACAGAACAAGTATAGAAGGAAATATTATGGGTGATTGAGTGTCGCCTGCAGATATTATACATTTTAATGACAACTGGACCCTAGACATATTTCTGTACATCACAGAAAGTCCATCTATCAAAAGCACACTTAAGTAACATGAACGTCAACTAGATAGAGGAGCACGGCAGCAAAATAGAACAAAATAGATGTAAAGCCCATACACTTTACTGAAAGAGAAGAACAAATTTGATCCTGTATGTAAATCATCAAGAGGGTAGTAGAAGGCTCCAGGAATTGTTTTTTGAAGGATAGTCATAAGCAGAGACTTTCTCTGTTCTCAGAGTAAATGTAATTGTGGGTTCATTATGTGTTATAATCAGATTTGGAACCATTTATTTGAAGCTGTGATGTCTCAATTTTTTATAAAAGACTCACTAGGACCAGTTTTAATGGTGAAATGCATAACTACTGAAGCATATGCTGACTGTTTTAAAGAACTCTACAGAGTTAGGTCAAATCAGAGAATCTACAGGCCGACAGTTTCAGTATTGGCTCTCATCTGTTTGAGACTGGTAGTTGCCATGCATTATGAGGCTGAACAATATTGTGATTACTGAAAAACAAATATTAAAGTATTATTGCTGGCTCTATATATTAGTTAACAAATGGTGCAGAAATAATGCACTACTACAGATTTTCAAAAGACAGCATTAGGAAAGCAGTGTCCCTATACAGTTCAATCCTCCATAATTAAAGATGCAAACACTGTCTGCAGGCAGACAGTTTTACAATATACTTTGTGAAGGGAACCAGGAGATTTATGAATGACATTTATCGGGTGTAAATAGATTAAAAACATATGGTCAGAATGACCAGCTGTTCCACTTATCTCTACATTAAAACTGGATAAAATGAGAAAGGTAGAGGGTGATTTTTTATTATTATAGTTTTGCATTCTATTAAAAATGTCTTCCACTTATTTAAAAAACTAAATTTACCAGAAGTTTGGGGAGTCATGCTTGCATTCCATGTTATCTGGGAGTGTTTGACACATGCCTTCTGTAAAAGTGGGTGGGGTGGCCCATACTAGGATTTGTTATGGGACTGATTGAGATCTGCGCACTTATAACAGAGGCCACTCATTAAGAGGAGCTCTGGATTCTAGGTCATGATGGTTATGAGTGGGGGACCCCAGCTATGACATCTATATGCCCTATACAAGACAAAGATGTCCTATATCTAAAGCATTTTCTACTCTAGAAATCGCCTACCTTTTTTGTCAGCCTGAATCATATGTAATCCAATATGATTCAAAGATTTATTTTTTACTCTGATGGCATGAACCTGATTTTCACCTTCTGCCTGGTAGTGGTACTGTTGAGTAAGAGGCTGTGACAAGCTAAACTTTTATGTACTTTATTATACTATGTGATCTGAGGCATGCACTCATTGTAGGTGCATGAACAGCTGGTAAGACAGGGGCATCAGGATAAGAAGTAAGCTTAGAGCTCCTTTAGCTGGATTCATCAGGAGTCTTCATGTAGAAATGCCTGCTTTAGGGGGAGAATTTTCTTACACATGTCAAAGGAACTTGGAGGTAGCTTTCTGTTAGTTGGGTTAAGGGAAGGATGACCTCTCCTACTTATCATGCAAACAATAGTCTAAGAAAATAAAACCTAAGAGGATCAGTGGTTATCTCCTTTACATTTTTTTATTAAAGTGGAAATTTCATGAGTCGATTGTATACTTATACCCAAAGGGGTATTCCCAGTATATGAAGTTACCCCTATCCTGTGGGTCATATTTACACTGATCATGATAACGGGACCCCGTAGAGCACTCTGTAATGAATGCAGCACCCATTCAAGCATGTGCACGGCCACTCCATTCATTGCTATGGAAGATCCTGAGATAGCTGATACTGATACAAAAAAGAGTACACGCCAAATTAAGGTGCACACACGCCATGGATAGAAACATTAATAAATAGAATCTTTATTGGACCTGCACAATTAAAAACAATTAAAACCACTGTAAGATTACAGGGTTTCCCTGAACATAATAGCAACCCAGAGAACCACCCACCACAGCGGTGGCCTTGATAGATCAGATAATGTAATGAGACAATAAAAGGAGGTCACAATTCATACAGTATGTCAAGATATACAAAACTAAGCACCCAAACAACAGTCAAAGGCAATATAAAGCAATCAATACATAACGGAAATCCATGTAAAATACATACGCATCCCAGATAGATAAACACTAATTCATAAGTACTATATATATATATATATATATATATATATATATATATATAAAGCTGAGTATATGTGTGTGTGTACGTATGTCCACTAAAGGAATCCGCACCGTCGCATTTACATTCACGAAATTTGGCACACAGGTACATCAAGTGTCCGACAAGGTTTTAGACCGGGTCTCAGCCCTCTAGCACGTACCATACCTGAGATATTCTTAAAAAATGCATTAGTCAATAGAAGCCTGGTCATATGACCCATATCAGCCAATAGAAGTTTGCAGGCCCTTAGTTTCCACATACACACAGTTTTATCCCAGGTTTTCATAACAACCCAGCCATTTTTCTTCACTGTTGTAGGTCAGCTTTAAAGGATATCTGTCACCAGGATAATCGCTATTGAAGTAAAGGCATGGCTTAATAGCACTTAGTACCTTATTTCCAGATGTGCCTTTGTTCCAGCAATAGATGTTTTTTATCCTCTGAAAATACAGTTTATTTAGTATGCAAATGAGCCAATAAGGTGCCCAGAGGGGCATCACTCTTGCAGATAGGAGCCCGGGCACGCCTCCTTCCACAATATGTCCACCCACCCCTCCTATTTTACATTCAAGCCGTAACTCTGCCCCCCTTTCCCCTGCTCTCAGCGTGAAGATGTGCTTGGGCACTAAAAGGAGGAGTGCCTGCAGTCCTTCCTGCAAGAGTGATGCCCCTCTGTGCACCTTACTGGCTCATTTGCATGCCAAATAAACTGGATTTTCAGAGGATAAAAAACATCTATTGCTGGAACAAAGGCACATCTGGAAATAAGGTACTAAGTGCTATTAGGCCATGGCTTTACTTCAATAGCGATTATCCTGGTGACAGGTTTCCTTTAAAGGGGCAAGGTGCTGTGGAGGTCACAGTTCAGGGGGCAGGTAGGGTGGCCATTCAGGCCACCCTCAAAAGATGGAGCTAAAAACCCTGCCTCCAGTCCCCGCTAAGCCACACCCTCGACCCAGTTAGGCCACACACCCTCCCGCTCCGTAGCCGACAGGGATTGAAAAAATGAAGGTAAAAATCAACTTCTGTCAGCTGCAGGGGTGGGAGAGAGGGTGACTTTCTCACTGCAGCTCACGTTCAGACCGCACAATGCTGCTGTTTGAGAGTGAGCTGTTCAAAAGGACATCCCTGTGTCCGTCCAGGTCCTGCGGGGGACGGAGGACAGAGAGTCCAAAAGCCAGACGGTCCAGCCTAAAACCAGACCTCAGGCCACCATAGGGGCAGGCTGCTGTGAAGGTCACAGTTAAGGGGACGGTCCGCTATGGAGGTCAGTGTTAAGGGGCAAATTGCTGTAGAGGCCACTAATAAGGGGGCGGGGTATTGTGAAAATCACGGTTAAGGAGACGGGGTACTGTTGAGGTCACTAATAATGGAGCAGCCACTGTGGAGGTCACTGTTAAAGGGGCAGATCACTGTTGAGGTCACTGTTAAGGGTACATGATGCATCGGAGATCACTGTTAAAGGGGCTGGTGCTGTGGAGGTATCTGTTAATGGGGCAGGGAATGGTGGAGGTCACAGATAAGGGCACGGTTCGCTATAGAGGTCAGTGTTAAGGGGCAGGGTGCTATAGAGGTCACTGTTAAGGGGGCGTGGAGTTGTGGAGGTCACATTTTAAGGGAACGGAGCTCTTTGGAGGTCACTGTTAACGGGGCCAGTTATTGAGTAAATCACTGTTAAGGAGACGGGGTACTGTGGAGGTCACTAATAAAGGGACAGCCACTGTGGAGGTTACTGTTAAAGGGGAGGGCACTGTGGGTGCTACTGTTAAGGGGGCAGGCCACTGTGGAGGTCAATGTTAAAGGGGCGGGCACTGTAAAGGTCACTGTTATGGGAGGAGGGGACTGCAGAGGCCACTATTAAAAGGGGCAGCGGGATACTGTGAGGTCACTCTTAAGGCAGCGGGTACTATGAGGTCACTGTTAATGGAGCAGGGTACTGTGGCAGTCAGGGGCGTAACTATAGGGGAAGCAGGGGAAGCGGCTACTTTGGGGCCCTGACCCAGAAAGGGCCCATCCAAGAGGAGGAGAAGTACTAAAAGATTTTGTCAAGGCCCTTCAACATTATTATACAATGAAATTATATACAGTGGCAGTATAGACATTGTAGAAAACAGATGGAACAGCTGTCGGGCCTGGTCTGAGAGAACGATCTTTACTAGCCAAAGGAAAGGGGGCGGCATGAAAGGAATGGGTTGTGAAAAACTTACTGGGGGAGGGGGCCCCATTCAAAAATTTGCTGTGGGGCCCAGTCATTTCTAGTTACGCCACTGGTGGCAGTCACTGTTAAAGGGCCAATTGCTGTGGAGGTCTCTGTTAAGGGGGCCAGGAATGGTGGAGGTCACAGTTAAGGGGACCGTAACCTATGGTCAGTGTTAAGGGGTGGGTGCTGTAAAGGTCACTGTTAAGGGGGCGGGCCCCTGTGGAGGTCACTGCAGAGGAGGTGGGGTGCTGTGGAACTCACTGTTAAAGGGGCAGGCTGCTGTGAAGGTCAAAGTTAAGGGGATGGGCTGCTGTGGAGTTCCCATTTTAAGAAGACACAGTACTGTGGGGGGCCATGTTAAGAAGTGGGGGCTGTGGATGTCACTGTTAAGGGGGTGGGATACTGTATATGTCACTGTTATAGTGGATACTGTCAATATCTTTTAACAACACACACAAACATTAAATGAAATAGATGAAATATACCCGTGCAAAACCGGGTCCTTTAGCTAGTGTATATATATATACCGTATATATATATATATATATATATATATATATATATATATCAGTGAAGATGCATACATACAACCTCCAGTAGTATATGATGATCTGAAACGCTGTGTGGAAGAACGCCAAGTGTATCGCTGCCCTCATATGACGGTTTCTTAAGGTTCTGAGTACAGCACTCCCATGGAAATAAATGGAGTGGCTGTGTGCATACCTGACTGACTTCAATTTTCATTTCGGTGGACTCCAAGGATACAAGGTCCCCATTCTCATGATCAGTGGGGGTCCTGGCAGTAGAACCCTCACTGATCTAATAGTTATCCCCCATCCTGGATAGGGGATATCTTCATACAACCAGAATACCCTTTTAAATGGGCAATGCTTCGCTGCAAGAAGTTCTGTTTTCATATTCATATAAATACTTCGGTAATATATGACACTTCTCAAATTTTAGCATAGCAATCTACAAATTTAGAATTGAGATCCAGGGAAAGGACCGGGTCTAGGGACAGGCATCCGGACGGGGTCGCCCCTTTCGGGGCGGGTGCTCTGTGTAGATAGGTAGTAGTACAATAGTCCCCCTCCTCTCATTGTTAGGGTTTACTAGGGTTAGGACCTACTTGCCTATCACAGACCCGGCCATATCATAGGGACCACCATACGGATGCCGCCTGGGATTCTACAAGCTGTTGACACCAATCCCTGATACCCACCATCGACAACTAATGCAGAGACCTGCAGACCTTCATTCATCCACCCTGGTTCCAACCCTGGTTCGGGTAAGACTGCATGCACCTCAGCTGAGGTGCAGCAGGATTCGTTCCTTTTTACCTACCACATAGTAATACCCTTTGTTTGTTTGTTGTATTGTCTTGTTCTGGTACATTGGTTTATGTCTCCTCATCTTTTAAGTATCAGGATTAAAAGTTAATTTTTAAATAATGTCACTCTACCCCTAGGCATTAGCATATGAGCAAAATTAGAAGAAAAAAAATTGAGCTTTGAATGATCACAATTTACTCAGTAAATTTATAATAAATGTGACCAACAAAATAAAGTAATAATAGACAACTGCATTACCAATAGTACAAAAAATATGATTGTAAATGGGTAATTATCTAGTACTGAAATGAACCTTTAATATATGCTAATACTTTAAATAGCATACGTTATCACTTTTCTTGTGACTGTGTTTTTAAGCATGTCCTTTGCAAACCTGTTTTTCCATACCTACAGGCAATACATTCACCATCACATGTCATTTACTGAATTAGATTTTAACACAGAAGGCAGAATAATACAAAAATAACTGATTGGCAATTTTGTCAGTGCTAAGGGAAAATCTCTAGCTTTTACAGATGACTGCAGAAGTGTAGTACTAAAATATGATGCAAAGCACTGGGGAAAGTATATTGAACCATTGATTATCAGTGGTCCAAACTCCCAAAAATATAGTTTATAGTTCATTGATTGTGTTCCTCACCCAAGAAACTTGAAAGGTCACCAATATCAGATCAGCAGGGGTCCAACACTTGCCACCTTTGTAGCAGCAGTGCAGTGTAATTACAGGTTCCTCCCTCATTCGCTTGAATGGGACAAAAAGCAGTAATTACATTGCACCACCTCTAACAAGTAGATGGTGTGCAGGTAAACATTGAGGAGGATGCAGCACTCTCACAAACAGCTGATTGGTGAGAGTGCCTGGGAGTTGCCTGGGAGTTGGACATCAGCCAAGCTGTTATTGATCTTCTGATGAATAGTGATGAGCGGCAGGTGCCATATTCGATCTCGACGAAATTCGCGAATATTCGAAGGAATATTCGTTTCATATTCGTCTAAATCGAATATTCGTCATTATTCTAGTTATCGCGATTAATATGCGATTTAAATAATCGCGTATTGCGATTTTAACTTAGGCTAATTTCCTATTGGTTTCATATCTAGAATTATAGCGAAGATGACAAATATGACGAATGTATTCGTCATATTCCTCAAAACGAAGATAACGAAGTATTCTCCATCTTCATTTTAGAGACCTATTCGTCAACTTCGCTAATTCTAGCAATCAAATAGGAGGGTTGAATGACTATAGAGACAGCTGTGTTTAATTCGCTATGCGATTATATTACTTAGCTTTTTTTTAATAGAATAATTATATTACTTGATAATTATTATAATTATTCTATTATTCTATTATATAAATTATATAATCGCATAGCGAATTAAACACAACTGTCTCTATAGTCAACCATCCTATTTGATTGCTAGAATTAGCGAAGTTGACGAATAGGTTGCTAAAACGAAGATGGAGAATACTTCGTTATCTTCGTTTTGAGGAATATGACGAATACATTAGTCATATTCGCTAATTCTACCAAGCCAAGAACGTCTCCATACTAAAATGTACTGTCGGATTTGAGAATTACGTTGAAATCGCAATGCGATTAATATAACTTGAATTAATCGCATTGCGATTTCTACTTAGACCTGGTTTACTATGGTTGGCTTGGTAGAATTAGCGAATATGACGAATGTATTCGTCATATTCCTCAAAACGAAGATAACGAAGTATTCTCCATCTTCGATTTAGCAACCATAGTAAACCATGTCTGTTGAAATCGCAATGCGATTAATTCAAGTTATATTAATCACATTGCGATTACAACTTAGCAGTGCACTGCTATCTTACATATTAGGCTAGAATTAACGAATATGGAATATAGCAGCAGTGCTAAGTAGAAATCGCAATGCGATTACTTCAAGTTGTATTAATCGCATTGCGATTTCAACTTCGAGCTGGGTTTATAATCGGTAAGCTTGCTAGAATTAACGAAGTTAACGAATATGGAATATATTATAGCAGTGCTAATTGAAATCGCAATGCGATTAATGTAACTTGGAGTAATCGCATTGCGATTTCTACTTAGCACTGCTGCTATATTCCATATTTGTTAATTCTAGCCTAATATGTAAGATAGCAGTGCACTGCTAAGTTGTAATCGCAATGCGATTAATATAACTTGAATTAATCGCATTGCGATTTAAACGTAATTCTCAAATCCGACAGTACATTTTAGTATATGGAGAAGTTCCCATGGTGATGGGGATGCTCCATGAGCACGGAAGTCGGCAGAAGCGGCAACGGGCACTGACTGGAGCAGCCAGGAAGCCAGGAATCCTCAGGACAGGTAAGAACTACATTTGGGAAGTGGGAAAGAAAAAAATATAACAAAAAAAAACAACGAATATTCGAAATAGCGAATTTATAGCGCTATATTCGAAATATTCGCGAATTAGCGAAGTGCCGATATTCGCGATAAAAATTCGCTATTCGAATATTCGCGCTCAACACTACTGATTATCCTGAGGATATATCTGTAGCCAGGACAATCCCTTTAATGTGTGGATTTTCAGCAATTCAAAACCTGGATGCTGGTTATTGATTATATTTATAGGTATCTTGAGGGAGTCAGATGAGTAAATAAAGACCCTGTGGGTCATAATGCCTTGCAGGCAGCCCACCCTGTAGCCCAGCCAATCATAAGGGATTATTAGTGTGAGCTACTGATGACTCTGTGGATGAGTCATAGCCACTATAAAACAGCCAAACTAGAAAGCGAAGATGAGAGAGGACATCAGACATAAAATGAGAGATAGTAAAACACAGAAAGTAGATTACTGTCAGTGAGTGTCTATTATGTAGAAGAGAAGAGATAGATTTCCATTAAACTGAGAGATAGATTTTTAGAGAGCTAGAAGTAGGATTTAGTCAGTCTCAATGTGTTAGTTAGGCAGTCACAGGTGGGATTGTCATAAAAAAGAAGTGCCCTTAATTTGTGAATCATCAATATAGTAACATCATTCACAAATCTTCTTCAATAATATTAATCTTGGTGTGGTAATGTTTAATAGATGACATGGCGTGAAAACACTCATTGTTTTTTATATATCTAATAATGTTGCCAAAAATTCATGTTTTGTTCTTTGTCAAGCATATGGTACAGTTATACTTCAGTCTGTTTCAAAGTGATGATTTTTGTAAAATAAATTTTAATTTAAATACTGGTGCTGATCACCGACATGATGTCACTCATTGCATTGCAGATACATAATTATTGTACCTTCCAAAGTTTACATATTCTTCTGTGTCAAATGTAGCCGACAATAACATCAGCATCTGTTTACCCATATTCATAAATGCCACTGTAACTTTGTCATTACTAATGCTATCTTGGTGTTAAAGAGCCTAAAAGGGGTTGGATACAGTGCTAGGAGACCTCAGCGTGTCATACACAATTTTTCAGAGCAATTGTGGTACTTTCAATTGGGACAATTGAGTCAAAAATAATGCGCAAATTTATAGAATTGGCCAGAAACAAAAAAAGGGATTTCAAAAGATGCCCTAACTGTACATATTTGAATTATTGCATTCTTTGGAGGTAAATTGGTGAAATTTAAGTAGGCTATGGAAACTTTTGTTACTAGAAGACTATAGTTTAAGGGTGAACAATTATAACTTTTTTTTATATTATTGTTCATTCACTGTATTTTGCTCTTTGCTCACCAAGTGATCAAAGTTTAGTAGAAAAGTGTATGGCTAAGATGAAAAGTTACATGGCTTAAAGCAGTTTTCTGAAAATTTTGAATCCGGATAGGTCATTACCAGTATCTAATTGGTAAGGGTCAGACACCCAGGGACCCTCACCCATCAGCTGTTTGAGAAGGCACTGGCTCTCGCAGTACCGCCACAGCCTTCTCTCTGCTTCCCAAGCACTGCACATTTAATTGTGGCTATGCTTGGTATCGCAACTCAGACTCATTTACTTCAATAGTGCTGAGCTTCGCCTGGGTCACGTGACCGATGAATATGATATCACAATGCCTAAGGAAAGCTGCAAGAAGGCAACGGTGCTACTGTTAGCACTGGTGCCTTCTCAACCAGCTGATTAGCGAGGGGGCCCATGTATCAGACACCCACAAATCAGTTCAAAAATCTTGGAAAACCCCTTTA
The DNA here is from genome assembly GCA_033119425.1 of Bufotes viridis. Classification (NCBI taxonomy): domain Eukaryota; kingdom Metazoa; phylum Chordata; class Amphibia; order Anura; family Bufonidae; genus Bufotes; species Bufotes viridis. The sequence continues at coordinate 171,633,999 of CM065593.1, read as the reverse complement.
AGTTGGGACCCCGTGAACCACACTTGTGACTGAATTTTGGTGCAAAATCTTGTCCCAAAATGCGCCAACTAAAAAGTGGCATACACTAAAGCTACACTGTCTAAAGGTGCAGCACATTTATCATGCAGCATCAGCTACCATGATAAATCTGTCACATCTTTAGACCGTCCAAGTTTTCATAGTCTACTTCTTAGACAGTAAATATTAGTAAATCTGCCACAATGATACTACAATAATACTTTCAATGGTTTACTTAAAAAGTCACCTGTAAATTGAGCCATGCATGGCTGTTATTTATTAAACTAGTGTAAAGTAGAACTGGCTTAGTTGCCCATAGCAACCAATCAGATTCTATCTTTTATTTTTGACAGCCCCTTTGGAAAACGAAAGGTAGAATCTGGTTTCTATAGGCATTGGTCAACTAAGCCAGTTCTACTTTGCACCGGTTTGATAAATGACCCAATAAGTTTTCAGAAACGATGTGAGCCAAAGTACAGTCTATGGCCTGTGGCCAGACAATTTATTGTAAAAATGATGGTGTATGTTCAGCCTGTATAAATTCATGCATAACTAAATCTCATTGTTCTAACCCTGCATTAAAGATTAAAATCTTTAAATTGGAACTTTCATTTTGTTCCATATCTGTCAGAGGTTATTTCCAGTTCCCTCTAGTCACTTCAATAAACAAGGAGAAAAATGTTGAGATTTTCCTGTATATGCATGCGCATGACTCACAGCTGACAAATGACTTATGGAAAAAGGCTCAGGCATTATGATGGCTGTCATAAAAGTTTTATGAAGAATAATTGCAGATTCTTTGATCAGACCCTGATATTTAACCCAATCATCAAAAACTTAAATATTCAACTTCACATGAGGGAAACTGTCAGCTTTATTTACATTTGTTATGTGCCAAGGAACCTAGTAAACAGTGATACCAAAAAGGTTACTCTGGCTTTTTGTATGTGACCACCAGGATTGCTGAAGGGGTTCATATACACATAGTGCCGATGAAATTGTCAGTAACTGTTTAATATGTAAAATAAGTTGGAGGGGGCTCCCTCTGTCAGCCAATTAGTGATCTTCACCAGAAATGAATTGGTTGTCTACCACATTGGATAAAATACTGAAATATTTTCTTCCCTAAGCATGGCTTTATTGAGCAAAAGTACTACAACATAAAATAAACTATAGGAATTTGGTATCACTGCAGCAAGTACTGGAGGAGCCGAGCCAGTGCTGATGATGGGGGAGGTAGTGGCCCTTATGAAGTGCTGTGTCACGGTATACTTCCTGAAGCCTAGCTCCTTGTGGAAATATAGTTTTGAAGAATGAGGCCATAATTAAATGTAACAAAGTCTCTTTTACTAAGTCTTTTAAACTTTAAAAATACACTTAATAGTAACTGAATTTAAGTGAAATCTTCTGGCAACAGTGAGGATGATGGAGGCAGGCTGGTTGGTTGCAGGTTAGAACGAGTATTCTACTGGCCTAGTGGTAGTCTAGGACTAGGTTAGAGGTGTCTTAGCTGTAGTCCCTCACATTACAGCAGTGTCTCTAAATTCTGGATGTAGCTGGTTACTCTGCCATCTGTCTTCATAAGGATTCACTTGAGTACTTAACCCCTTCAATACCACCAATTAATTATAGCATACAATGTAGTGGGAAGCGTTAAAAAAATTCCAAACGGGGTGGAATTGGAAAAAAAACGCAATTCCTCCACTGTTTTACGGGTTTTGTTCCCATGGTGTTTCGCTTGGGGCAAGACTGACCTATGCCCTTTATTCTTTGGGTCAGTACAATTACAACAATACCCCATATGTATAGGTTTTTTATGTCTAAATAATGTTAAAATAAATTTACATTTTGAAAAACAACATTTTTTTTTTTCATCACCATATTCTGACCCCCATAACTTTTTTATAGTTATACTGAGCTGTGTGGGGGCTCCTTTTTTACGGGAAAATCTGTAGTTTTTTATTGATACAATTTTTTGAGTAAGAAAAACAATGAAAAAATGGCAAATTGGTGTTACGCCTTTTGCCGTATTGGAAAAGTATTTTTATATTTTAATAGTCGCTGTCATACCCATGATGTTTATATTTTTTGTTATTTCGTTTTTTTTTTTTTTTTTTTTTACGGAAAGGAGGGTGATTTAGACTTTTATTAAATTTTTTATAATGATTTTGAAGCTCATATATGAGCCTAATAATCTACTTTTAAATTCTTAATTTTAAACAATCATGTATTTTTAAAATGACTTTATTACTGTCTATTGATCATTTCTTATGTAGACCTGCCATCTGGTGGCCAAAATAAGAGCTGCGGTTTGAATAATCTAGGTCTCTTCAGCGAGACCCAGGGCATTCAAACCAGTTACTGGCATACCCATTGGGAGCAGGGGATGTTAGTAGATTTCCCAGAAGCGCATGCTTCTGGGTTTTTTACACTTCAGATGACGTGATCTCACAATATTCGAATCACAAATTTTAATCGAGAATATCGCCACTTCGAGAATTTGCAAATATTTAGAATATAGTGCTATATATTCGTATTCACTTATAGTGTTGATCGCGAATATTCTAATCACAAATTTATCGCAAATTTATCACGAATATCAGCACTTACCAACATCTCTAGCAACCAATAGGAAAGTTGCCTACCCCTTAGTATAGATCGCAAATTTTCTAATCGTGAATTAATATCGTGAATATAATACACTGCCGATTTTCGCAATCAAGTAAATAATGACTAGAGATCACGAATTCTCAAATTTATGACGAATATTCGGCCAAAAATTTGTGAAATATCGCGAATTCCAATATTGCCTATGCCGCTCATCACTAATTAGATGAAGGTGGCCACTGGTTTAAGGGAAAAATCTGAAATTTTTCACGGTTAAAATCTGTTCATAAGTAACTTTTTATACTATCTGGTACCAGTTTTGACTTACATGACATTTTAAATCTATTTGTGTCTATATCTAAATGTACATTTCTGCAGATTTTCCAGAATGCAGTGCATTCTGGGAGCTTAGATTGCAGTTACACGGTTAAGATATGTGCAATTTTTTGCCCTCTGGGAAATCCCTCATGAAATCTGCAGCAGAGATCCGTGGCTGCAGCAGTCATTCAAGGCGCAGGCTTATGAACAACAACCAGGGCTCGAGTCCAGGGGGAACGGGTGGGAATGGCGTTCCTGCACTGTTTTCACAGCAGGAACGCCATTCTTGTTCAGGGCAAAAGGACCAGAAAGCAGTGAAGGCGTTGTACTCACCGATTCCTGGTCCTCGGCTGTCGGCTCTGCAGCCTGCGCACAGGAGTGAGTTGTTCTGTGACGTCACACTGTGCACAGACTTCACAGCACAGCCGACAGCAGCAGAAGAGAAGCGGCGTGTCCAGGAGCAGGAGAGGGTAAGTGTTGTTTTTTTTTTATATATTTTATGGACTGGTGAGAGGCACTGACTGGAGGCTAGTGAGAGGCACTGTGGGCTAATGGAGAGGCACTGTGGGCTAATGGAAAGGCACTGGGGGCTAATGGAGAGCGACTGGGGACTAATGGAGAGGCACTGGGGGCTAATGGAGAGGCACTGGGGGCTAATGGAGAGTCACTGGGGGACTGATGGAGAGGCACTGGGGGCTAATGGAGAGGCACTGGGGGCTAATGGAGAAGCACTGGGGGACTAATGGAGAGGCACTGGGGGCTGGTAAGAGGCACTGGGGGCTGGTGAGAGGCACTGGGGGCTAATGGAGAGGCACTGGGGGACTAATGAAGAGGCACGGGGGGCTGATGAGAGGCACTGGGGGGCTGATGAGAGGCACTGGGGGCTGGTGAGAGGCACCGGGGGCTGGTGAGAGGCACTGGGGGCTAATGGAGAGGTACTGGGGGCTGGTGAGAGGCACTGGGGGCTAATGAAAAGGCACTGGGGGACTAATGAAGAGGCACTGGGGGCTGGTAAGAGGCATTGGGGGGCTGATGAGAGGCACTGGGGGGCTGAAGAGAAGCACTGGGGGGCTGATGAGAGGCACTGGGGCTGATGAGAGGCACTGGGGGCTGGTGAGAGGCACTGGAAGGTGATGGAGAGGCACTGGGGGGCTGATGGAGAGGCACTGGGAGCTGATGGAGAGGCACTGGGGGGCTGATGGAGAGGCACTGGGGGCTGATGGAGAGGCACTGGGGGCTGATGAGAGGCACTGGGGGGCTGATTAGAGGCACTGGGGGGCTGATGAGAGGCACTGGGAGGTGATGGAGAGGCACTGGGGGGCTGATGGAGAGGCACTGGGGGGCTGATGGAGAGGCACTGGGGGGCTGATGGAGAGGCACTGGGGGGCTGATGGAGAGGCACTGGGGGCTGATGGAGAGGCACTGGGGGCTGATAAGAGGCACTGTGGGGCTGATGAGAGGCACTGGGGGGCTGATGAGAAGCACTGGGGGGCTGATGAGAAGCACTGGGGGGCTGATGAGAAGCACTGGGGGGCTGATGAGAAGCACTGGGGGGCTGATAGAGAGGCACTGGGGGCTGATGAAAGGCACTAGGGGCTGGTGAGAGGCGCTGGGGGCTGATGGAGAGGCACTGGGGGCTGCTATGAGGCTACTGGGGGCTTCTATGAGGCATGGAGATCTTATCTGAGGTCTGATTGAGGGTCATTCATATTGGTCTGATCTGAAGTCTTATTGGGGTTTTATTAACATTGGGGATCTTATTGGGGCTGTTAGCTGAGGTCTTATTCACATTGGGGGTCTGATTGGTTATCTGACCTGACATGTAATGAAAAATATTTTTTTCTTATTGTCCCCCTCTAAAACCTAGGTGCATCTCATAGGGCGAAAAATACGGTACTTGCTTGCTCCTACTCCCGACCTCCCCTGCCCTTTGCGTACGCCGCGCACTTTGACGTCACGCGGAGGCACTTGGGTGAGTTCCCACACTTTTTTCCCAGGACTTGACCCCTGACAACAACACTAATTTCAATTGAAAACAATTGGGCACAGATTTGATATATATTTCACACTGATTTCCACATGGAATATGCACCACAATCTGCATGAATATACCGCCATCTGAACGTATCCTAAGGGCTGACAATTCACATGACTAACCGCAGTCAGTTTTTAAGCATAAACAGCAAATGTTTATATTTTTAGGGAGAAAAAATGAAAAAAACTACAGTAAATTAAGCATTAACACTGTAAAGCAAAGTATGTACCGTACATGAAACTAATGCTTGTTGTGATCATAGTTTAAAGGGGTTTTCCAAGATTTTGATATTGATGACCTATCCTGAGGATAGGTCATCAATTTCAGATTCGTAAGGGGACCCCTGCCGATAAGCTGTATGACTTTGCAGAAAGTTACTCATCTAGACAGGAGTCTTGCGACGAGGAGGACCGCGGGCGCAAAAACAACCCAGATGATGTGTAGAAGAACTTTATTTGGAATGACGACGCGTTTCGGGGTCATGCCCCTTTATCAAGTCTGTGTGTTCTTCATCGGGCGCTCAATAAAAGGAAGATCGATGGAGGGTCCCTTTTAGTAGATGGTATATAAAGTGCTGTAGGGCTGGAGCTGGTGGGCTTTCCCGAAGACAGTGGCGTTCCCGGCTCACTGCACATGTGATGATTCACTCAGCACATCACATGTGCAGTGAGCCGGGAACGCCGCTGTCTTCGGGAAAGCCCACCAGCTCCAGCCCTACAGCACTTTATATACCATCTACTAAAAGGGACCCTCCATCGATCTTCCTTTTATTGAGCGCCCGATGAAGAACACACAGACTTGATAACGGGGCATGACCCCGAAACGCGTCGTCATTCCAAATAAAGTTCTTCTACACATCATCTGGGTTGTTTTTGCGCCCACGGTCCTCCTCGTCGCAAGACTCCTGTCTAGACGAGTAACTTTCTGCAAAGTCCTATTAGTCACCAGTCAGGCGGCATGGCCCCCGCCTAAAGGTTGAATCGGACAACCTTGGCAGCATCAACCCACTAGGATAAGACCACCATAACCCTTACCCGTAAGAGAGGGCCCTGGCACAAGGGCATCTCATCCAGGTGAGTACAATCAACTCAGCCTAGGAAGCTTAAGAATAGCTAAGACACACTGTATCCGCTACCACCTAAGAGCGCCTTCTCTTTTTTGGCCTATTTACGTGCGATAAGCTGTATGAGGAGGTCACGGTGTTTCAGTGAGTGCCGCAGCTCCTCGCAGGGTACCAAGCACAGTACCCTCCATTGTATAGCAGTGATGTTTGGTTTGGCAGCTCAGCCCCATTTACTAGAATGATGCTGAGCTGCAACTAGGCCATACAGCATCATTGGGCTGAGCTACAGTACTAAGCACTACTGCAATACAATGGACGGCATTGTCCTGGGCAACACTTCAGAGGGCCGTGGCCCTCATCCGAGCACTGCAGCCTCCTCACTGACCTATACAGAGGATAAGTAGTGATCAAAAAAGATGAGCTAAGTTTTAATAAATTTAATTTGGCAACTTTGTGGAAGTTCACCAAGAAATTTGATTAGTTCCGAATTAATTAGTCACAAATCACTATTATCCTGGTATACCCAGGCCATTCTGCCTTAGGGTACTGACACAGGAAGCGGCTGTGCTGTGGGCGGGTTGCGGCCATGCTGCGGTGAAGAACCACGTGGCCAATTAGCCCGCAGCTGCCTCCATTTAATAATGAAGACTGTATAGTTCTTTTTCATTGTTAATGGCTGTGTGGGACCTTTAAACAGGTGCTGTTGCTGGTATGGGGTTTGGTCGGTTAGGTTGGGGAGACAATATTCAAAATATTGCTGTTCTGGCCTGCAATCTCCTGCAAGTTATCTGACAGTAAACACTGAATATTAATCAGCTCTGGCATACCGACTTCTCCAACCCCAGCGGTCTCCTGTCCTACAGGTAGAAGCCCTTGTTCTGCCATCTGCTTTTTCTCCTTTTCCACATTATCTAATATTGTTGTGAATATGTCATTAGGAACATCCAGCTCCTCCTCTTTGAAGATGATAATGGTCATCATTAAGACCTGGCCTCCCTAAGGGTTGAAGACTGGATGGTATTGGTTGGCACGCTGGCAGGGCCGGCGCTACCATATAGGCAAGGGGGGCAATTGCCCCTGGACCCCCAAGTCCTTAGGGGCCCCCAAGCCCATCACCCGGTCCGAGTCTATAGTCATATGTATCGCCGTCCTCAAGACAGCGATACAGATGGCTGTGTTGGGGGGCAGGGGAGGGAGGCGTCTCCCTTCCCTGTTTCTCTGATAGGCTGCGGGCCTTGTGCCGGAAGCCTAACAGAGGCCGGTGCAGGCGGCGCAATGAAGTCATCGCGCCGCCTGAGCCGTACAGCGCAGGACACAGGCCGGAAGAGGCCTGCATCGCATCGCTTCCATGGAAGTAAGTAAAAGTTTTTTTTAAATATAACTACTATCTGTTACTGGCACATGGGGGGGGTGTTAAAGGGCACTTGTTACTGGCACATGGGGTGGAGGGGGGGGGTTAAAGAGGCACTTGTAACTGGCACATGGGGTGAGGTGGGTTAAAGAGGCACTTGTAACTGGCACACGGGGTGGGGGTTAAAGAAGCACTTGTAACTGACACATGGGGTGGGGGGGTTAAAGAGGCACTTGTAACTGGCACATGGGGTGGGGGGATAAAGAGACACTTGTAACTGGCACATGGCATGGAGAGATTAAAGAGGCACTTGTTACTGGCACCTGGGGGGGCAGAGAGGCACTTGTTACTGGCACATGAGGGGGCAGAGAGGCACTTGTTACTGGCACATGATTCGGGAGCATCTATGGGGGGCACTTATTACTGGCACATTATTATGGGGAACTATGGGGGCTTCTACTGAGGCCACAAAGAAGGGGTCTTTTATATGGGGGGCTCTGTGTGGTACTAGTATTACCAGGGGTATTATCTGTTTCTGCAGTGTAGTATTGGGGGTAGTAGGATGATTTGTCCAGAAGATGGGAGGATGATGGAAAAGCAGTAAACTAAGATTTTTTTTGTTGTTGTCAAACTGCAGAGATGGAAAATGGCGAAAAAATGGTGGTCTGGTCTGAAGGTCGGAGAAATAATGTGACGCGAAGAGGGTGATGTAAAAAGGAGGGGGTGATGCCGTGACATGAAGGGGGAGAAATGTGCCATTCGGAGGGTGGAGGGTGGAGGGGGGGTTATGCTGCCATGGGGTGGTGGAAATAATGTGATGTGAAGGGGGTAATGACGTGGCATGCAGGGGGGCCCCTTACTGTTTTTCGCCTCAGGGCCCCACTTCATCATGAACCGGCCCTGCACGCTGGTAGTGGAAAAATGAAGGCATCCATGTTATTGCTATTGAATTACATATCTTGTTTACGGCTGAATTAGGAATAAGTAAAGGTAGGAATAAATAACTAAAACTGATGTAGTATAAGTCTCCCTGCACTGCACTCTCCCTGCAGTCTCCCTCGCCAACATTCTTCCATTAATCGTTTTCAGCAGCACTGCCCATAGTGCATGAGCATTTACGTCCCTATAAGAAGCTCACAGGACAATGTGAGACCGTGTGGGATGAGGGTTTTATAGGGCTGTGACATCACAGTGGATGGTTTCTGCGGATTAGCTGCACGCCATTATGAGTGATCTTGCGTTCCCGGGCTTGTCTTCTCTACACTTAGTTTCACTTTCTAACACGTGCAGCTGCCATTTTAGGAAAACTGATTACCATGAAGTTACCATGAAGCGCGAGGAAATTAAGATTCATTTACAATCAAAGTTTTCTTAAACCGGCCCTAATTCTGCTTCAGATGCTTTGCTTTGCTCTGCTCAACACTAGTTATCAATATCAGAATCTCGATCTAATCTCCAATTAACTGAAATGCCTGTACATGAAAAGGTATTAGAATTGTTACCGACCTTCAATACAGCAATGACTGCAGGAGGATAACTGAGTCCCACCATGTTTGAAGTTCGTCTGTACATCCTATAAAAATAAATGATTGCTTGATTATTTTATATTCAAATGGCCAGATAAAAAGTAATTAGCAACAAACTCATAGCAAATAGTGGCATACACAATAAGGTAATTACAAGTGCACAACATGAGACGTTTGCAGTCCATGAGAGTAGAAAGTCTCTATATTAGTTGTAAAATGTGGGTAAATAGGGTAAAGTGAATTGACCAGGTGTCATCTGGGCTGTAGGATGAAGTATAGACTGTGCAGACAGTCATTGCTAAAAAATATTTCTTTTCATTCCACAAGCCCAAGATGCCGAGCTCTTTTACATCCTATGGAAACTTATGGCACCAGGAATGTTATTAAAAAGGTGTAACTTTAATACCTTAATGTATAGTCATGAAATTACCCCATATCTTGTTTTCTGGTACATTTATATGTTTAAGCCTCTGTGTTTTATATGCTGGAGCATGACACTCTCTAAATCACAAATTCAATTGCAAGTCAAAGACTGTCAAGCCAAGAAATCAGCACATGAGAAAGAAAGACTTGAGCGGGCAACCCTGTGGTAACTGCAATGGAGGCTTTAGACACGAGCAATAGCTAAATTGACTATTTAACAGTTTGCAAAAAGACAATTCAAGGACATAAACAGTACTTACTAGAAATGTATTCTATTTAAGGACTTCCAGTAAAAGGTTTCCAGTTATATCATCCGTATGTTTTTTTGGGGTTTTCTTTTTTTTTTAACCAACATTCTGCATTTCCATTGTTGCTTTTTGTTGTTTAATTATCACCTCCCCCGGGCCATAACTTTTTTATTTATCTGTTCAAATAGAGCGGGTTGCTGCAGTAATACAGCAGGCACCTGACGGGGAATGGCCATAATGCCGAACCCCATCATTGAACCGCTCAGATGCCACTATAAACACAGATCGCAGCATCTATGAGGTAAGAAAGAGGGACGCCTTCCGATCGGAGCTTCTCCAGTTAAATTGCAGCGCTCCGATCAGTTAACATGGCAGCCTGTCAGTTTAAATCACCCCCTTTCCCAATTTTACATTTAAAAAAAACATACATTACCAATAAAAAAAAATTTGAGCCACAGAATAAGGATGTCATGTCATTTTTAACACTCAGTGAATGTTGTGATGTTAAAACCCCAAAAACCTTAGCAGAATTGTTTTTTTTTAATTTAACCCCACAAAGGATGTTGTTCCCATTTTCCGAAAACAGTGGTGAACTGGGAAATTAAAGTGGCCTAAAAGTGACCCCATGTTGTAGGGGGTCCATATTGACAAAAGGAAGGACAACACAAATAGGCCGGGTCATATCGCAAAATACTGTCCGATCAGAACCCTATACCACAGTGTAGCACAATGTCCCTGTGTGGTGGCTATCAGTAGATGCCATTTTCTGCCCTCCTCTTTGATTAGGATATGAGGTGAGATGTGCACTAGAGCAGTTGAATTCAGGAGAACATGTGTGGTGGCTGGTGGGTACATGAGTACCTTATTCTCATTGTTAATTACCACTAAGAGCTTATTATGTACCCTGTCAGCGGCAGAGAGGAGGGCTTGGGCGGTTCCCAGGTCATCAGCCCACCAGGAGATTTCTCTGTAAGGTCTATGGCCAGTTTGCCCCTGCCCTTAACAAATAAAACTTATCCCGCAAAAAATAAGCCCTAATATAGCTATATGAATGGAAAATTAAAAATGTTATGGCTATTGGAACGTTGGGAGGAAAAAAATTAAAATTCAAAACCAAAAATGGGCCTGGTACTTAAGGAATTAAAAGTATTAATGGATTAAAATATTTTTAAAAATGAATTGTAGGGGAAGAGAGCAGTAGTTGTCACTTCTTCAGGAGTATTTCAGTGCTGCCATCTATAGATCTGTGTTGTCATTCATAATATAAATTCCTCATGTTTCAGATAATAGAGTAAGAATTTTTCTCCTCAGTTATAAATTCAAAATGATACTAAAGTCATAAAAGAGATGAGACGTTATATAATACAACATTTACATTCCCTTCTTACCTTTCCACAAATATTCCAGCCTGAACTGCATGAACAATGCTTCTAAACCGCGGCTTCTCCTCTGTTCTCCTTAACATCATCCCCATTTGTCGGGTAAATGTAGAAGCGAGCCAGTCCCGCACTTCTGAGGGTACTGAGTCTGACTGGATGTCACTGAGCTCATCTTCGTTATCCAGTAAACGTCTGAAATGGACACAATTTGTCAATTAATAGCTACAACCAAACATAGGTTAATGCAGAATATTAGGTACATTCATACGAAGCAATGTTCTAAAAATGGGATACTCAAAACGCTAAATGATTATCATGGACTTGAATGTATTGTTATAGATTGTTATTAACACCATCAGGATGCAGCTATTAAAGGGCTGCCAACTATTTATTGTTTACTGTAGATAGGACAGTCAACTTGCACACCACCTTCTCAATAGCAATAGTACAGGGAATTGCAGTTTTTGTCTCATTCACTTGAAATTGATAGGAGTGGCAACAGTCAAAACCCCACTGATATCCTGAGGCTAGGCCATCAAGATACTGAACTCAAAAAACCTCTTTCAAGGCCCAGTATGTTACTCTGTGTTTCTCAACTCTCTCTCTCTCTCTATATATTTATATATATATATATATATATATATATATATATATATATATACATATATATACACTACTCACAAAAAGTTAGGGTTATTTGACTTGCGGGTGAAATTTCAGGATGAAACTAAAATGCACTCTAACCTTTACAGGTGAACTTAGCTTAACAGCAAAAATCACAACAGGTGTTTGATTCATAAATTGGTAGTTAAACAGCCCTACTCATCATGCTGTTTACATTTTGATATCATGAGACCAAGATGACATCTAACAATTGATCAACAGTACCTTGCCACTGCGAGGCTTGAAGCAGGATGTTCTCAGACGGAACAGAGATAAAGAGAGACTGGAAGAGTCACAGAAAGGCATAGAAGTGGACGTCCTTTGACCACATCCCACACTGACTTCATTGTGAACAATGCGCTGTACATTTAATGGAGGTGAAAGGCACCCAAGTGTCACGTCAGACCATTCAAAACCATTTACATCAGTGTGGTCTGCGTGCTAGACGACCTTCAAGGGTACCAGACCACACCACCAGGCACAGGTGTCATCGTCTTCCATGAGACAGGGAGCATCTACACTGGATGAGGGCCTAAGTGCTGTTGAAAGTCGATTAATGCTGAGCAGAAAAGATTGCAACCAACGATGTTGGAGACGTCAAGGCTAGTGCTATGCATCAGCCAGCATTGTCACCAGACGATCCTTTGGTGGTCGTGGTGTTACAGTGTGGGCAGGTGTGTCTAGTCAATACAGAACTGCGCTACACTTTGTGAATGGTACAGTGACAAGCCCATACTACTTGAATAACATCATTAATCCAGTCATTGTGCCTCTGCATGAACAACACTGGCCTAATTTAATCTTCATGGATGACTAATTTAATTTTCATGGATGACAATGCGCCTTCATTGATGACAATAGAACGTCCATTCAGAGATGGCAGCTGCACGCTAATCGTGTAGCTGCCGAACGGAGGACCCGTTGTCAGTGACAGCAGGGCACCCCAGAGAGAAGGCAGGGACCCGTCCTCGGTGTCCCTGCCTTCTAGATTGCTGTATACACAGTTTGAGGGGTGTCCTTTCTAAAATGGGGTCATTTATGGGTTGGTTCTATTATGTAAGCCCCACAAAGTGACTTCAGAACTAAACTGGTCCATAAAAAAGGCTCTTAAAATATTCAAAAATTGCTTCTAAAATTAAAAACCTTCTAACGTCCTAAAAAAATTAAAATTACATTACTAAAGTGATGCCAACATAAAGTAGACATATGGGGAATATTAATTAATTAAAAAAATTAATAAATATTTTATGAGGCATCACTATCTGTCTTGAAGGGAACCTGTCATCAATTTTTTGCTGACCTCACTGAGGGCAGCATAAAATAGCGACAGAAATTCTGATTTCAGCAGTGTGTCACTTGTGAGCTAAAAGTCAGTGGTTGCTGAGAACCAGCATCATAATTATTACATAATCATTACAGCACAGGCCTTGAAAAGAGTCAAATCTACCTGAGAAGAGTCATGGTTATTTATAATCTCCTGCTCTCCCCACCCATCTGCTGATGATTGGCAGTTCTTAGCAGGTGGACAGGGAGAGCAAGAATTCATGAATAACCATGACTCTTCTCAGGTGGCCGTGACTCTTTTCTAGGCCCAGTCTGTGATGTTGGTTCTCAGCAACTGCTTACTTTTAACTTATAAATGACAGACCACTGAAATCAATTCACCTGTCTTTACTTTATGCTGCCTTTAGCATGGGCAGCACAAAGTTGATGACATAACTTTTTGTATTTTTTTTTTATAAATAAAGGTAAAACATATTGACTCAAATTTACCATTAACATGAAGTACAATGTGTCACGAGAAAACAATCTCTGAAGGGCTTGAATAAGTAAAAGCGGTCTAACGTTATTACCCTATAAAGTGACACATGTCAGATTTGCAAAATTTGGTCTGGTCCAGAAGGGGGTAAATGGCTAGGTCTGGAAGTGGTTAATTCACAACACATCTTTTTAGATCAGCCTATAACACCCCCTAATCTAACTCTCCTCCATTGACCACCTCCCTACCCACTTTAGCATCATTCTTCTGAACCTGATCCATCATCAGATATCTACTACACTCCATGCACTAAGAAGCACTACAGATATCGGCTATGTTTTAAAATGGCCGGACTATTGCACAAATCAAGCACTTGTTACCTTTTGTCTCACCCCTATCTCCTCACAGATTGTAAGCTCTCACAAGCTCTTTTTTAAATTGTTGACATGTTTGTTGCTTTGTTATTTATGACTCTTTTTGAACCCCCTGTGTGTACAGCGCTGCAGAATATGTTAGTGCTGTATAAATAAAGTTTATTATTATATTTTATTGTTACAATTTTAACTTTTCTTTTTTTTTTACTTGGATATTTTTTAAACATATCAAAATATTTGTTTGGCTGCATTCACATTGAATTTTAGCCCTCCACAGGGCATTTTGAAGTATATGTCTCAATACCTTAATACCGTGACAGATACATTAACTTAGGTGGGTCAAACAGAGTTTAATGGATTTATCTTTTGGACTCCCTTTGACTTGAATTCTGTTCCTTTCCATTTTTGCCAACAAGGATAATTCAGTCTACTACGCTATGCATCCAGTGAACATGACAGAAAGGATTGGAAAACAGGTCAAATGGAGTACAAAGATGAATCTATTGTACTCAAAGTACCCATCAAGGTGTATGTTTGAATACCGTTATTGAGTATTTATATGTATGCACCTGATGGAAATCTCTGCAAAGGACTTTTTTTGCAATATTTTTAGCCCCACAAGAAGACCTGAGTATGTAACTTACATAACGCTTACATAACGCATTACTATTGTGCAGTGCAATGTATTACGCCTGCCTGTCAGTATTCTACTGTCAGGTAACCTAGGCATCTAGCAAGACAAGGCATTCTATGATGTTCATGGACTATTAAGGGGTTAAAGGGCTCATTCATATTCGGTAGGACTTTCTGCCAGACCACTCCATGTCGCTGGACCTGTGGAGGGAAGCATACTTACCTGCTCCTCACAGCTGGCTTCCGGCTACTTCAGTCCCCTGCTGTTGCTGCCTCGTTCTGGGTTCCATGTTTCAACAACTGTTTGATGAGGGTCACATGGCCATAGTGGTGATGTGTCCCCCATGTGACTCACTGAAAACATGGCACCTTTGCGACCAGTCATTGGCTGCAGTGGCCAAGTGACCTGCTTCGAACAGGATATGGTAACACAGAGACCGTAGCCAGGCAGTGGTGGTGGGGGACCGAAGGAGCCAGAACCTAGCGATGGGGAGCAAATAAGTATGCTTACCTTCAGCAAGTCAGACCAAATGGTGTGGGGGTGGGAGGTCTGGAAGGAAGGACACTAAACATGAACAATCCTTTAAAGGTAGTATATCAATAGTCATGACCATGCTAAACTGCTGACAGTGCTAGGTGGGGAAAAAAGTACATAAATACCATTTTTTTTCCCAGCAAGACAATAGAAGTAGGACTTCACTGTGACAGTGCTCTTTGCTCTCTGCTCTAAGTGACAGATGTAGCATCCAAACAAGAGACCTCAGCTGTCATTCAGATCAGAGGGGAGCGCTATGACGCATCTTAATACAGAGAGCATTTCACAGTGAAACTCCAACTCTAGGGAACTCACAGGAGAAACATTTGGTAGAATCATATTCACACTATTCCTGATAACAAAAGCTCCACACAAGGTGTGTACTGTTCTCCTGTACTACTCTGCCACTATCTAGTACAGTCAGCAGTCTAGCATGGTCAAAACTATAGACAGAATCCTTTTACAACGATAAATGAGGCATTTGGCTAACATACAAAGGCCAATGCAGGTTTTACTGCATTAGGCTGGTATCTAATGCCAAGTGCCAAGCCATTTTTATTTGGCACTATATTAGTGATTGCACTTACATTGACTACACAAGGAAGTGAAGAATAACATCAGCACAACACACTGGCCTATGAAAGTGGTCTGTCATGATGCTATCAAGGTTTCTGTCATTACAATGTGAAGACCAGCTCTGCATCCAGTAGTATTATTGCTGTCAATTGTAATGGGGCCTCCTATAGAGGTTTCTTATGGCAACAAGAGAGCCTTTTTTGATCACTGTACTTTACAGTGTTACTAAAATTCTTTTTTTGCAATTTTATGATATATATACTTCTATTATTGTATAAAAATGACACCAATTAGGGTAATCACTAACTAAAATATAAAATTAGACCGTAAGACTACAAGATAATGTATTACACATGAGAAATTATGAGTCTTGCCCACCTTGTCTCATCAATATAAACTGACTCAAGCACAGTTGCTGCATATTCCAGATTCTTTTTCAGGTCTACCACAGATGCTTCTCCTCTTTCCAGCTGTTTTACCAGACATCGTAACCTGCAGGTCACATAAAAAAGAGAATATATCAGACCATTTATAAGAACAAAACCTTATTAGATTTTAATTATTAAAACTGTTCGTCACATCTACATTCATCTCATGGCAAGTGAATTGCGTTAAAAGTATTCTCTGCAATGTAGAATAATTACAACTGAATGATTGGAGTAATTAAAACATTAACTGTAATTAATGCATAATGTTATTAAAAATAAAAATAAATAAAAATATTAAGATGTGGAAAAGGGAGGGCTGTGCACTGTAGGGTGCTTCACATAACAATTGTTATTTAACCAATTTGCTGGGTATTGCTATTCACATTTTTCAGTTTTATGGTTGATGTTGCCATACATAAGAATGTTTCAAATAGGACACTTCAATTTTGATTGTGTTTTGGTGCGCCAGCAATATTGTGAAATCCACATATGTGTCCCTGTTATCTTTCCTCTTGGCTCAACACATTCTGAGATGTGTGGCATAAAATATATTTTACTTTAAAAAAACATGATTTTGTGATGCTCTGTCACAAGATTTCTATCCTATGTGCTAGCTATATGCAACCAAACTGTGTAAACTATTGCAATGTTTGATAGATAAGATATTGGGGGCCTTAAAAAAATTTGACCTAGTGTTAGGGAGGACACAAGGGGTGGACTGGTAATAGACCCTACCGGGAAAATTTCTCATGGTCAATGCGTAGCAGGCTGTCAATACCCCCCTAAGTTTCCTCCTGTTATTAATACTGTAGTAGACCTTCTAGGACCACCAGTCGGAACACACCTACAGTATATGTAAAGACTTGCCTGGAGACAAGTTTAGGAGGACTTTATAAGACCTGGATCCAAAACATCGCAAAATAGGACTTTATGCCTTTTTGGGGTTATCTTCGCAAAAATTGCTGAATTTTTACTCTAATCGTTCCAATTTTGAAAAGTGGGTGTGGTTCACAGTAAGACACATTTATCAACTGAGTTTTTAAAACATCACAAAAATTGTCAAAATTTTACTCCAGTAAAGTGGTGGCATAAAAAGCAAAAAATATCACTAGACAGAAG
Source organism: Bufotes viridis (assembly GCA_033119425.1). NCBI lineage: Eukaryota > Metazoa > Chordata > Amphibia > Anura > Bufonidae > Bufotes > Bufotes viridis. The sequence continues at coordinate 171,616,944 of CM065593.1, read as the reverse complement.
TGTTAAACTTAAAGATACACCAAATTTATTAAACATTGTGTGTTATTTGATAGATTTGGAGCAAGTTACAGTAACACAGTCTCCTTCAAAACTGACTTTAAGAATTCCCCTTATGATAAATCTCCCACTTTATAGATAGGCAATTTCGTGTGAAAAATGTTTACGTGGTTTATCAAGAGATTGGAATGTGGATACATAGCAGGGGAATGGAGGTGAGTACTGACATACAAATTACCGATCTGGAATGAGTGGCAGGTGTTCCATACATGTATTACTGCACTCTGGGCTTCCAGAGGTGATTTAAAGAAGATGTTTCAGCTCTCCTGACATATCTGTTTTAGTCTACAATTGTATTCCCTATGAAACAGAAATTTTAAAGCACCTTTTGTAGAGCTTTTCAGCGTGCCATTCTTCTTCCAGTTACAAACAAAGTTTTCCTACTGCAAATTACCTTCAGGTGGTGGTGGGTTATCTCCATAGTATGACAATACCCAATAAATGCTGACACTAGCAGATTGTCTAGGAATACACAAGGGGAATGATAACACCTAATTCTGGAATAGTGGTCACCCAGACTTGAGGGATTCCTATGCTTCTCGAAATACCATAGCTTAATAAATCACTAAAGTGGAAACAATAAAGTGGATATATAGTGGATAAAGTGCATAAAACTATAAGTTATTTGTCAAAAAAGTGTCTGCAGCATAGTAGAGCTATTCTTCAAGTGTAAATGATGATTTCTGATGTGGGGACAAACCTAATTAGCACCTTAGACCAAAATTATCTTGTAAAATATAGTAAAATTAAGGGGCACATTTATTAAGATGGTGATCTTAATAAGGCCTAGCACTGGCTGTAGGTCCGCTGAAGTTATGTAAAGGTGCCGGCCTCTAGATAACTTTGGTGGATCCACTATCACTTCTAAGGCCCTATTCACACGTCTGCAATGTTTGTCCGCACCCGTTCCGCAAATCTGCAGAACGGGTGCAGACCCATTCATTTTGAATGGAGACTTGATGGATGCGGAGAGCACACACTGTGCTCTCCATATCTGCATTTGCGGAGCGCATCGCCGATCTTCCGGCCAGCGGCTCCGCAATAATATAGAGCATGTCCTATTCTTGCCCGCAATTGCGGACAAGTATAGGCATCTCTATAGGGCTGGTGGCAAGGTGTGTTGTGGATCCGCAACTTGCGGATCCGCAACACACTACGGACATGTGAATTAGGCCTAAATCTAAGAAATCTTCCTAGCTATCTTACATTTGGACCATTTTTTACACCAAAAAAAAAGTTATAGAAAATGGTAAATGAGATGGGCCTACTGACCTGTCTTTTTTCCACCCATGCCACACACACTTTTTTTAGACCACGAGTGAGCCGGGAAAAGTTGCAATCTGCTTCAGAAATGCTCCTAATATAGATGTATTTCTTCTTAATAAATGATCCCCTAAATTCTCCTTTTATAGTGATTCTTAGTGACTAGTTTTATACATTTTCTGCAGGTACCAGCTATTACCATGAATTGTTAACACCGTCTATTACATGCATACACATATATATATATATACTTGTACATAACCTGGCTCTGATATTTCCATAAAACATTTCCAATGAACCACAGGGCACAAGATGAAGTAGATATGAAGAACCCTGTACTGAAAAGATAAGGTCTAACATAACCAATAAAGAAAGTGTCACCCTTAGGGCAATAGTTTAATCTTGTTGTGTTAGGAACCAACAAAATTCAAAGACGCACATTGCAGATCTTAAAACTGAAAATTGCTCTTTTATCTCAGAGTCTATAAACATTCTGGTAGAAGAAACCCTATTAACCTCAGTAGTAAGACATCATTGGGCTGCTGGATTTATCCCATTTCCTTTAAGAATAAATAGTAGGAGCCTATGATATTTCTGTACACACATATATAATTTCCTTCATGCAAAATTCTAGGACGATACATTACAAAATGATATATTACAAAATGTGCAATGGAATTTCAGGCAAGTCAATGCCATTATATGCCATTATCCAGAATTATTTCATTCTGGTAGTTTTCCTATGCTGGCCTATCTGAAGGAAGCAAATAGATTTAGCTAGGCATGAATTAAAGGAGCACTTTATTCAAGAAACACTCCCACACAGGGGGTGACTAGCCATAGACATTACAGGGAAATTTACAGGTGGGCTGATGCCCAGGGGGCCACCCAAGCCCTCCTCACTGTCGCCAGCCAGGTTCATAACGATCACATACTCTCGACATTAATTAATACTAACACATGCAGCTGCCAGTGAGATACTTATGCACCTCACTGGTAGCTGCAGGGGCCTTCCTGAATTCAATTGTATCACCGTCTTCACAGTTGAGCACCGCTGTGGGGACAACAGTATTTTTTGCTTCGCTGTGGTACTTGGTTCTGCTGGGGCAGTATTTTGTGCTGCCTTGCGATAATTGGTTCTGCTGGGGTGGTATTTTGTGCTGCACTGTGGTATTTATTTCTGCTGGTACGGTATTTTGATCTGCACTGTGGTATTTGTTTCTGCTGGGGTGGTGTTTTGTGCTGCACTGTGGTATTTGTTTCTGCTGGGGTGGTGTTTTGTGCTGTACTACAGTATTGATGGCCCTGTCTGCTTATCTTATCCCTACATGTGTTGGCCCTGCCTATTTCTGTTGCCCACCCTCTGTCAATTTGAACCCACCTACAACATGGGGCCACTTTTATTTATTTTTTACAATGGCCACTTTAAGTTCCCAGTCCACCCGGGCTCCCACAACATTTTTTTTTATTCTGTGGCTAATTAGAAAGGTACATGATTAAAATTGTAGTGATGGTAATCTTCTTACATGTCGCTGTATTCGAAAGTTATACACTTTGGGATTCATATATTAAGACTGACGTTTGAGACGCTGGTCTTAATAACCGGTTGTGCTGGCGGTGGCTGCCACTGCCTGTCTAAATCTATGCCAGCTCCCTGGTTGGTGTACATTTAGACCATTTTCTACTTTTAAAACAGGCGTACAAAATGATAAATGAGATGGGCTTGTAGACCTGCCCCTTTCCCCACCCACAACATGCCCCCTTTTCAGACCTGAAGTGAATGGGGAAAATTCGCAGATATACACCAGAAATACGCTAAAAAGTGGCGTATATTTGATAATAAATGGCTCTCTTTGTTCCGGTCGTCAGTTGAGGCACATTGCTGACACTCTGCTATAAACGGATGACATCTGTGCTGTGATGTCAGCCATTTAACCCCTTCCATGCCGTTGTCCGTAGGGACCGCTGTATAGAAGGGGTTAACAGGGAGGGAGCTCCCTCCCTCTCCCATCGGGGGCTGCTGTGCCCTTGCAGCCCCCGATTCTTGACGAGATCACAGAGGGAGGGGGTTCCCTTCCCTCCCCCCCACCCGCTGCTCTGTTCTGGCAGCAGGTGATGGCTACCATGGCAACAGGATGCCTTCACAGGCGTCCTGCTTGCCATGGTAATAGTAACTCTGATCAGACTTCTGCTAAAGGCAGAAGTCTGATCCGACTGTGTAAAGTAAAAAATACAATACAGTACACTATATAGTGTACTGTAATATATTATACAGACATCACTGAATAAAAATTAAAAAAATAAAATACACTACACATATTCAGTATTGCCGCTTCCGTAACAAACTACTCTATAAAAATATCACATGACCTAACCCCTCAGATTATCACCATAAAAAGCAAACAAAAAAATGGAGTAAAAAAAGCAATTTTTTGTAAACTTACATCACAAAAAGTGTAATACCAAGCGATAAATAAAAAGTATATATATTAGGTATTGCCGCATCCGTAACAACCTGCTCTATAAAAATAACACATGACCTAACCCCTCAGGAGAACACAGCAAAAAATATATATAAATACAGTGTCGAAAGCCATTTTTGTCACCTAACATCACAAAAAGTGTAATAGCAACTGATCAAAATGACATATGCACCCCAAGATAGTGCCAATCAAACCGCCATCTCATCCCTCAAATAATGAGCCCCATAAGACAGTCACCCAAAAAAAAAAAATATGGCTTTCAGAATGTGGAGACACTAAAAAATCATTTTTTCCAAAAATGTAAAACTGAAATAAACCCCCCAAAAAGTAGTCATATTTGGTATTGTTGCATCCGTAACAACCTGCTCTACAGAAATAGCACACAATCTAACCTGTCAGATCAACAATGTAAATAAAAAAATAAAAACTGTCCCAAACAGCTATTTTTTCTAGTTTCTACTGTAGGGGTGCATCAGGGTGGCTTCAAATGGGACATGGTGTCTAATAACCAGTCCAGTAAAATTTGCCTTCCAAAAACCATATGGTGTTCCCTTCCTTCTGTTCCCTGCCGTTTGGCCAGACAGCAGTTTATGACCACATATGGGTGTTTCTGCAACTACAGAATCAGGGCAATAAATATTGAGTTTTGTTTGGCTGTTAACCTTGCTTTGTTAGTTGAAAATATGGATTAAAATGGAAAATTTGCTAAAAAAATCGAAATTCTGAAGTTTTATCTCCATTTGCAATTAACTCTTGTGGAACACGTAAAGGGTTAACAAAGTTTGCAAAATCAGTTTTGAATACCTTGAGGGGTGTATTTTTTTAGAATGGGGTCATTTTTGGGTGGTTATTATTATGTCATCCTCACAAAGTGACTTCAGACCTGAACTGGTCTTTAAAAAGTGGGTTTTGGAAAATTTCTGAAAAATTTCAGGATTTAATTCTTAATTCTAACATCCTCAAAAAATAAAATGGCATTCCCAAAATGATCCATACATGAAGTAGACATATGGGGGATGTAAATTAATAACTATTTTTGCAGTTATTACTATGTATTATAGTAGTAGAGAAATTGAAACTTATATAAATAAATAAAAATAAAGTTTTTTTACTTAATTTTACCACTGTCATGAAGTACAATATGTAACGAAAAAACTATCTCAAAATGGCCTGGATAAGTAAAAGCGTTTTAAAGATATTACCACATAAATTGACACTGCTCAGATTTTCAAAAAATGGCCTGGTCCTTAAGGTGAAATATGGCCGTGTCCTTAAGGGGTTAAGCTGTCATCTTTACAGCCTAATGGATTGAATGAGAAAACTTATACCGCATTTTGAACTCTTTGATTGTTTTCATAATGCTGGTGTATGTGTATATATATATATTTTGCTTAAGTGCAACTAGTGATGAGCAGCATAGGCAATATTTGTTTTCGCGATATTTAGCGAATTTTTGGCCTAATATTCGCCATAAATTCGCAAATTCTAGAATTCGCAATCTCCAGTCATTATTTTCTTGATTGCGAAAATCGGTAATGTAATATGCACGTATTGCGCGTGTAATACAGGCGTGGCTCACTTTTGCTACATTTTTCAAGCTGCTAGAAGTTTCCTGAGACTGGAGAAAATGGTTGGCAGCAACTTTCGTGACTGTGAGGAAGAACTCCTGATCACTGTATTTTATTTTTTTTCAAAGACGAAAGACAAAGACACTACTCCCCATCACAGCACAGTAATTCCTATCACACTACCTAACACCCTGCACTGAAACCTATCAGATACACTATATCAGTATCTAACCTACACTGACTATCTCCCACTATTTATCTGTATTATACATATATATATGAGCTAACTAACTGTCTAATGTAATTGAATAAGGATCTAGATGACTGAGCAAAGCAATTTTCAAGCTGCTAGAACAGGCATGTCCAAACTCCGGCCCTCCAGATGTTGCAAAACTACAACTCCCATCATTCCTGGACAACCTACAGCTATCAACCTACAGAAGGGCATGATGGGAGTTGTAGTTCTGCAACACCTGGAGGGCCAGAGTTTGGACATGCCTGTGCTAGAAGTTTCCTGAGACTGGAGAAAATGGTTGGCACGGCAGAACATTACAATAGGTTTATATGCAGTATTAATCTAATGATCACAGCACTCGGGCTAATTATGACCGGTTTGGGCGCACGTCACAGTTGTTCCAAACTCCACCTTGTGGAACTCAATTAATACAGGATAGATGAGACAGCACTCCAGATTTCTTGTATGCTAAGTGAATTTTTTCAGCCGGACATGGTGGTGCAATTCAATATTACAATGTTTCGGGCATAATGAGTGCTCTTCATCAGGTGTGAGCACACTTATGGAAGCAGACAGCCGGCTATTTACTATATGACATTTATAATACTGGTGTCTATTCATGAGGCAGTGGGGCCTTTGGGCCAGGTGCAACTAGTATGCCTTTGGATAAATGCCTAAGGGTACCTTCAATTATTTGTATATTTTAAGTACCTAATTTCCCGCACCACGATCTATGGTCTGATAAGGAACTGGGGGACTGATCTCATGTTTGATGGAGGTCTGATCTGAGGTTTAATGAGGAATGGGGGTCTGATGGGGGTCTGACCTCAGGTCTGATAAAGAATGAAGGTTTGATGTGAGGTCTAATGAGGATTGGGGGCATGATTTGAGGTCTGATGAAGATTGGGCGTCTAATCTTTGGCCTGATGGAAAATATTTTTTTCTTATTTTAATAAATCAGGTCAAATTTGGAAATTTTTGAATCAATTCTCTCATTACTGTTCCTAATAAAAATTATTTTGTACTGACAATACAGCAGATGTCCTAAATCAGGCATGTCCAAACTCTGGCCCTCCAGGTGTTGCAGAACTACAACTCCCATCATGCTCTTCTGTAGGTTGATAGCTGTAGGTTGTCCAGGAATGATGGGAGTTGTAGTTTTGCAACATCTGGAGGGCCGGAGTTTGGACATGCCTGTCCTAAATGATGCTAGAGAAATAGCAGAGCCATAGCAACATGGATCTTTAGACCTAGACGGAAAGACGCCATCTGAGTTATCTAGTTTGTTGGTTTCACGTTAAAAAAAATCCTTTGTTTCAATTAAGCAAAGCGTTCCTCATCACACCTGTTACTGTTTATCCTGGAATAATCACTAAGTAAATGAAAACTCCATCACTGGTGCCCATGAGAAATTACTGCCTTCTAAAATAAGCTTTCATGTGACAGGCAATTGTTATAGCAGTGATTGATTCCATTTCCTAAATACTATTTCAAGAGCAGCAGGCGACTGAGAGAGTCAATATCCACAGCCTGAGCATAGCTTCATATAAATATAACTCACGTCACTATGAGCTGTTTCTGATATCACAAGAAGTATTAATCAAAGTAATAATGCTGTGGAAGCAAGGAAAAGTTCTCCTGGATTCTGAAGGTGAAAGGTGTATATATCAACAGTGTACACACCACTAAAGAAAATTAAACCAAAGAAAAGTTTTTAGGCTAGAGGTGTGTGATAATAAATCCAGAGCTTGGAGTTTTCTGCAGAACCGTAGTCAATGTGCTAGAGTTGACTAATAGACTAATTGACAATTGCCCAGACTACAGCTTCAAGCTGTAAACAGGAACCTCTCTTTTTATGTTCTGCAAGCATGTATTTTTCATTCTCATCTCACTTGTATTACATAAGAGACGCCAGAGGGAAACAGAAGAGCCATATTAAATATGACAAACTAAACAAAGTCATTGCCGAACAAACAATTTCACCACAACTATGCAGTGGTTCCAGTTTTTTTTTTACTTACATTTTTCCACAAAGCTATAGTACATTATAAATTAATAGATACAGTTTAGTAATATACACTATAAAAATGCTGCAAATAGTAAAATGCCAGTACTTAAAATATAGTATTATGTGGGGAGAAAAAACTAAAAAGGAAAATAATTTACTCGGTTTTTACAGAGGTAGAGAAGCATATGTTCATCTCTGGGCATCTTTTTACGGTTCACAAATATAGTTAATCTACATCAAAGTTGAGAAATTTTGCAAATAGATTCACATTGATAATTTGCAGCCTTCAGAGCTGAAATCTCCGAGGTTTCTGGTATATGGCTAAGAATAGGCTGAGTAGGCTTCTTACTATGGCACCTTTGAGGGGTTAGTTTATAAATGAAAAAATGTTCTGCTTTTTAATCTTTTTGTGCAATTAAGTTCAATAGATGTGTGTGTGTTTGTGTGTTAATTGTGCAAAAAATACTTTCACTGCATAACAGATGGCTGCAACAAAGACAGCTTTTCTTTTATACATTTTTAAAACAAGACACCCAATAAAGTGCAAAAAAATGGAGTCCTCAGTCTGATGCCATCTCATGTCTACCATGTTTCGACACCAACTATAGGTTGCCTTAATGTTACATAGTAGGCCATATCCCATTTCCACAAAGCTAAGATCATTTCTCTAAACATAGTAGAGCCAAATTGAACTTCCATTACTAGACATAGTAGAGCCAAATTGAATTTTTCCATTATTGGAAAAGTAATTTAGGACTCACTGTTGGAGCTCAAAATGCCAACAGACTGGTAGTGCAGTAAGAAATTAGGTGGCACATTCCAGGCGGATCAAGTCAAGTAAACAACAATAAAAAAAGCAAAAAAAGGTTGTCCGTGTGGGATTGGGATTTTTAAACTCCTGCATAACCCCTGTAACATTACATTTGCACATGTGTATGAAAATAGCTATGTTCTCTGAGTCCGTGTGCAATGATCCACATGGGTCATGCTTTGAGGATGAC